>CM044014.1:66507819-66702735 GCA_024085815.1 Flaveria linearis | reverse complement strand
AAGATTGGGTCAACTGCATTATTTTCTTGGGGTGGAGGGTTATTCATAAGAACTATGACCTTGTCTTATCACAGCGCAAGTACATTGCTGATTCCATCGGACTGGTATGACTGATTGCAAACCCTCTTCACTCCTATGAGCACTTCTCATGAGCTCCTTCCCGACGACAGCCCTTTACTTGAAGAGCCTGCTCGTTACGGCAAATTGTTGGAGCTCTTCATACGCTACTCTTTCTCGACCAGACATTGCCTTTGCTGTCAATCGGGTTTGTCAATTTATGCATGCTCCTACAGAAAATCACTGGTCCGCTGTCAAACGCATACTGCGTTACTTGAAAGGCACACCGCATATGGGTCTCTGGTTTCGTCACAACACAGGCTACAGATTGAATGCTTACTCTGATTCTCATTGGCTCACTACAGTTCAAGCCTTTTCCGACTCTGATTGGGCAGGTTGCCCTGTCACCCGTCGTTCTACAGGGGGATTTGCAATCTACCTCGGCTCTAATCTTATTTCTTGGTCCGCTAAGAAGCAGAAAACGGTTTCTCGTTCTTTCACCGAATCAGAGTACAAAGCCATTGCTGAACCAGTTGCAGAATTGATTTGGCTGCAGTCACTTCTTCTTCGCGAACTTGTTTGGATAGTGGAGCTCCCACTCTTTGGTGTGACAATCTTGGTGCTACCTATCTCACTGCCAATCCTGTTTTTCATGCCCGCACCAAACATGTTGAAGTTGATTACCATTTTGTTCGCGAACAGGTCTCACAGGGCAACTAAATGTCAAGTTCATCTCCACAGAAGATCAGATTGCTGATATTTTCACAAAGCCACTTCCCACACAGAAGTTTGACTTTCTACGATCCAAGTTACAGGTTGCTGACCGCCCTGAACTTGCGGGGGAGTATTAGACTATTAGGCCCATAGTTCTTTTCCTATTTATCTAGGTTATTGTTACTAGTTATCTTTTCCTATTTTATCTAGGTTTCTCTATGTTCCCTAGTCTATATATTCAACTTTGTATCATTCAATAAATTAATAAAATCACAAATTACCTTCTGTAAGTTGATTGTAAATATACAAACAATGTAACAGTACTTTTAGTCAAGTATGTGAGCTTTAGTGTTTTAAAAGGACGTATATGAAATCATGAAATTTGCAAGGATGTATATGAAATTTTGAATTTTACATGGATATATATGAATATTTACCTTCTTTTACTTTCATTTCGATGTAAAACCTCCTTTTTGTCTTTTTTTAAATTATTTTAAATCATCATCATTTCATGTGGTTTTTAAGGGAATGAAGAGCTCTATTCGCTCTTGGCTTGCATCCGTTTCACCATCTAAAGAGAAGGAATATAAGGTACTTTCATTTTTGCATTTTATCATATTAAATATTTAACACTTGATTATGCAGAAAGACAGAGTTAAGCTTTCATGTGTTAATCATGAACAATTAACATTTTGAATTTAGAAGTTCGATGTCCTTGCTATCGTTTTATCACCTCTTTTTATGATTAATTAAGATACCTTATTTCAGTTGTTTCATAGTCCACAACTGAACAATTTATATATATATTTTTCCTTTTTAGAGCATCTCCAATTTATGCACCAAATATGTACATTATATGACTAAATAGAGGACATAGTATTGGAATATTCTTATACCAAATTCATTTCAACTCATATGCATGCACCATATCCTACGTCAAATCTTTTCAGTAAAAGATTGGGTTTGTACATTAATGTGTTTTGGTTATGTATATCTGTAAATCAAAATAAAAGAATTATATTTTAATTTTATGTTTACATAGTTATCTAAACTAGATGTTCAATCAACTTCTTGGTAACAATGATAAAATAATAAGAAAATCTTAAAAAACCATAGTACGATACTCTATTTAAAGGCTTCAATAAGATTGTTTTTATGATATACATTCAGTAATTATTTCTACTTTTGATGTAAAATTATCAATTAATATGTGAATCATGAAAATTTGGTGTGATGAATAGCGTTGCACCAAAGAATTACACCATTTTGGTGTTTTGGCTCAAAATTTCACATCATGTTTGTGTTTTGGTGCATACATTGTAATGGTCTACTTAATACATATTTTAGACCTTTTTGATTTAATATATTTTGAACCACAAGCTTGTTAATAGTCGACATATTGTAGATACAAAAGAGCAGATTGGTGGTCTCCACCATCATCGGTCAAGAAGCAATTCGGACACCCGTAATATTTGTCCAATCGGGAAGCTAATGACAGTTCAGATGTCCCCACTTAGTGATCTTGATTCGGATGTTCTTGAGAGTCTTCCTCCTGAAATATTTTCTGAAATAAATGCTTTCTATGGTGGGAAGTTGAAGAATATCATATCAAAGCACAAGTTTGAAAGTACCGGTGTTGTCACTTCATCTATCTCGCCAGGACTGTTGAAGGTAAATTATAGCTGTGGCCAAACAGGCAGGTTACAGAACGGGTCAAAACAGGTTCAAGACAAAGCGGGAAATAGTTTTGGCCTGTGTCGTATCAACACCTTTTCCAAATTTTTATAAGTAATTAGTGTGTCTAGGATGATTACAAAATCCAATCATTTAACAGCAATCTAATTTATAATTAAAATAATTTAGGGGCTTTTGTGATAAAATATGGCTGGGTTACTCCAAAACGTAACTTACTTTCACCTTTTTGGTCATTACATAAAAATGTTTTTTTTTCCTCGGGTGGTGTAGTAACATAGGTTTAGTCTTTTTCTCTATGAATGCAAGTGACCTTCTGTAGCCAATAAATTGGTGATGTGGCACTGATATTTGATTTTGTGGTGTTTGTCACATTAATCATTTTTACCCAGGTCACTTGCATACACTTATAGAAAACTGTATGTTACATACAATAGAATTTTTTACCCAGGTCAGTTACAAGGGGTTAGACCACAGTCAGAACCAGGAATAATATCAGAAAATATTGCTGCTGCTTCAACTTCACAGAACATTATATGATGCCGTCATCATTGAGTCAAATAGATCCGTCTGTTTTGCAACAACTCCCTGAAGAAATAATAAATGACATAATGGACGACCTTCCTGCACACCGGGAGCAGGAGCCACAAGACCGGCTCCTGACCATCTTACGGACCAGGTCAAACCGACAAACGACAGTTCAAGCCATCAGCTTTGGGTGGGGAACCCACCACAATGGGTTGAGAAATTTAAGTCGAGTGATTCTCAGACATTGAGATTCTTTTCAGATACGTATAGTGGGTTGGGGTCGCACTGCTGGTTATCTTCAGTATTGCTAAAAAGTATTTCTGCAAATGAGGTATGTCATGGTGGAAGCACCATTGAATGTGATGATATCATTAGTTGCTTGTGTCAACTTTTGAAAGAATATGTGGATCTGAAATTAGAATCAGACCTTGAGGAGATACACACATGTTTTCGTCTTTTGAGAAGGTACACATCAAACTATAATGTTATATGTGACTGATTTTGTATAACCTTATAAAATTCAAAACTTCATGCATAATATAAAATATTTTCATATCATATTTACCATTTTAATACACTATAAATTTCATGTTTACCTTTACAAAATATTTGTAATAATGTGAGGTGATTCACTATTATAGACTGTGTCAAGTAACTACTTTTTATTTTATTCAGGCCAATTTGATAATTTTGAGTGTTTTACAATAGATATCGATTTAACTGGCTGGATCTCTTCATTGGTTCTTGCTTCAGGTTGAGTAGCAAGTCTAAACTTCTCTTACAAGTGTATAACAGGATCCTTCCACACCTTCAGGTAATATGTTTCCATATATGCATTCAAACATTATTTAAATGAAGGTTTATCAAATTTTATGCACCAAGTATAATAATAGAATTGATTGATCAAGGGAGAGCTTGAGATTGATTGTTTGGAATTGCTTATCCAACCAACTTAACTGTTCCCGGTGAAATAGTTTCTGCTGAATAAGCAGTTTGACGCTGGCCTAAATCGTCTTATTACAAAAAATAATCAATCCCAAACATTGCCTCGCTCGTCAAAGCTTTTTCTTTCTTTGTTCTTACATGTATTTTTTTAATGAACAATAGATGACTGTGAACGAAAAGTATGGTGGAAGTCTCCGCATCTAAGGTTCTAAATTCTGGTGCAACTCATGAAGGCAGCGACCGTTAATTTTTTTGTTAAAATTATAGTGTATATAAAAGAATCTTTTTATCTTTTCTAATTTGTTGATGTATAACATGATGTTTTTTGGCCCTTCGTTTTCATTATGCTTTTTCGGATACAGCTAACATTTGTTAAATAGAAAGTATTGTTTCAGATCTATGTCCACCATTGATCAAAAATTGTTTCGATTAATTTCTAATTATTTAATGGCTCTAATTTATGCAATCATCTTACCGAATAATCATCATTAATCTTTATCTATCATGACGTTAGGAAATACCAACGGTGGCAGCTGTTGGCGGTAATTTCTAACCCATTTTACAAGTCGGTGATTGGTGAAGTTCCGGAACCTAAATTGACAAGTCGGTCAAGTTGATTTAATAATCAATTCTAGTTTGTTCTATTTTTGATTAGATAAATATGAGTTGATATTCTAGATAAAGTTCAAATCATATTAGGAGTCATAGATAGATAACTATTAGCTAGATTATATAAATTCATTTTGGGGTGAGTTGTAACTTTCTTTGAGTTATATTTTCTTGGTTATAATTAAATGTTTGGGAGTTATCCAAGTAATGTGTTCTTGTATTACCGATCCTGGAGTTGGATTAGTATCAAAGCTTGGTCGAATCAAGAAACAAGTTCAAGGTATCCGGGATTGATACCAGATTCAGTGTTGCATGGACGCATGTCACCGTCATGAAGAGATCTAGGGCAGACCACTTTTTTCCAAAGGAAGATCTAGGGATGATTAAAATCGAGATCCGGGCTAACCGGTCAAAGGCGCCGATTGCTTTAGAACCGCCACAATCATGTTCATCAATTCCAGGAACCAAGGGCTATGTAGTTTGCTGCTTAGAAAATCAAGAAACTCAAGCAAAGAAAACCAAAGCTGGCTTACAAGTTTTCGCCGAATTAACCTTCTGGATTAGATTTCTAGTTTAAAGTCAGCTCCAACCATCAATCCACAGGTCTTGATTAAAGAACTCGATTCAGAAGCTGTTGTTCAAGGTTCATATTTGTTGCATATTGTGACAAAACTGTTGTAACCGTGGAGTATTAATCGTGTGATACGAGCAAGAATAAGAATAAAATTGGAGGCAGTGAAAAACTAAAAGAGATCACAAATGGAATTGAGAAGTAGCGTGGTGAGGTTGTGAGTTTCTTTTAAAGGATCACAAGTGATTTTGTGTTGATAGAAAAGACAAACATATTAAAAAAGAAATCCAGCAGATTACAAGCAACCAAAGAGGTGTGGAAATGTGAAAAAAATAAAATTTACGATCCAAGCCACAAGCAGGTGCCAATTGTAGTTGGTTATCAACAAGTCGGTTGAGATTTAATATTGTAAGGTTATACTTGAAAGACTAATGCAACCAGACAACCAAAGAGCTTCCAACATTCATGTATATGATGTACATATAGAAGTTACTTCGTAAGTTTACACGCTTCATAAGAAATATTATAAGTGTAAAATCTTTCGAAGTCAAACACCAAATCTTTCGAAGCCAAACACCAAATCTTCTGAAGTCAAATATGAAGTCTTCCAAAGCTTCAAGGACAAAGTCTTCCGAAGCCAAAGACTGAAGACTGATTTCTTCCGAATACAAAGAAGACATGCTTTCTCTGATCAACTTTTACATAAAGCTGACAAAATTTCCGTTGTGTCACTCTGAAGATCACTAACTTATATAAGTTGATGAAAACCCAATGCTTTGTGAACTGTAGATTATGGTTTGGAGTCTGTAACATTCAACTTTGTACTTTTTATACTTTTTGTAATAGGATGTGAGTTATGACATGTTATAATCACAAGTAAAAAGACAATCTGCCTTTGACTATACATTGATCTAGTTGTCTAAGATTAGTGTTTCCAGCTGGCTTTCAAAGTATAGCCGGCTGTAGGATGTAGTATAAAGTATATCTCAGGTTCTTGTATATCTTTTTATGCTTTGTAACACTTGTAATAAAACTTGAAGCAATATACAACATTCTGAAAACCATACTTATCTTGTTCTGTCTCTTGTTTACTTGTGTTTTTAGTATCATCTACTAAAACTTGGTTTCCTATTTGATCTGTTAAGTGTTCTAAGTTTCTCCTCTTATGAAAATTGTTGTATTGACTATCCCTTAAATGGTCATCCAGTTGGTATCAGAGCTTCTCAGTCTTTTGATTGTAAGATCTCACCATCTTATTCTCCCAATTCTTCATGAAAAACACTTACCAACTCAAATGGTAGCATTTAAGTCTGATATGGAAACCGTACTAAGGTAAAGTTCCCACTGATCACTCCTGATGATTTTGATACTTGGTGTCCAAGAATAGAAGGCTTCATCAAGTCTCAAGACAACAGGATATGGGAGTCTGTTGTCTCCAGACCTACATTCCATGTATCTCTTTAGCTGCTACTGGAGGTGGCATGATTCCAAAGGAAGTGGCTGACTACTCTAAAAAAGACGGTAAAAGAATTGATGTAGATCAGAAGGCCATGACCGCCCTCCAAACTGCTCTCCCAATTGCTATCTACAAAGGCTTCAAGAAATGTAAAATTGCTTAGCAACTATGAGATGCACTGAAACTTATGTATGAGAGGTCAAATGAAGCAAAAGAGAACAAGAAAAACCTCTTGAAATAATAGTATAAGAACTTCACCTATAACACAGGTGAAACCATGACTCAACAATACTTAAGGTATGTTGGGATCAGATGATGGACACCTTATTAGATACTCTTCTCAAGTTAAGTCATATAGAGTATACAATCTCAGAACTAGAGTATTTGAAGAATCAACTAGTGTGACTTTCAATAAACACACTTCCAGTGTGAAAGGTTCTGGTCTTGATTGACGATTTGATCTTGATTTAGTTACTAACTGTTTTAACAAATCTTGTAAGATTGTTTTAGGATCTACAGGTAACTTAGCAACAGGAGATCTTGACCCAAGATTTGAGTTGAGAAGACCAAGCAAGAATACACTTCAGCTTCAGTGGTAACTAACCTTGCAAATGGAGTTTTTATCAACACAACCATGACAAATTCAGCTAATACATGACAAGTACAGCTGATACATCTGAGGTGCCTATAAATTTCAGCTTAGAGGCACAAAACTCAAATGAAGGATCTTCAAATATATGAGGAAATGGTGGTGGTGACCGTGATCAAGAATTTCTTGATGCTGATAACCACTCCATGGAAGACATCAATGATGTCACACACTCAATGGATTAAGCTTCTCTTGATAAGTGTGTTGATGTGGTGGGTGACATTCCATTGCCAGATCTAAACTTCACAAATTTAGATCTGTCCAATCAAATTGCTGTGATTCCTCAACTTAGGATCCACAAGTCACATCTCACCACAAACATAATCGGAGATGTTGACAAAAGGGTGAGAACAAGGGGACAAACCCATGACAAAAAACTTTGTTTATACTCTTGTTTTTTATCCCAGATAGAACCAAAGAAGGTTGATGAGGCTTTGAAGTATGAAAGTTGGATTGAAACAATATAGGAGGAGCTGTTTCAATTTAAAAGACAAAAGTTTTAGAATCTATGTCCTCTTCCTCAAGGGAAGACTACCATAGGAACAAATGGGTTTTTAGGAATAAGAAGTATGACAGAGGACTTGTTATCAATAACAAGGCTAGACTAGTTGTTCAAGGGTACACACAAGAAGAGAGGATAGACTACACAAATGTTTTTGCTCCAATGGTAAGACTTGAAGCTGTTAGGATATTCTTTTCTTTGCTGCATGTAAGGATTTAAAGGTCTACCAACTTAATATCAAGTGTGCAACCCAGATCATCCTGATTATGTCTATAAGACTTTGGGGATCATTTGTTGTTGTTTGGGGAATGAAGAACTTCCAGTCACTTGGTCTTCCTTTATCTTCTATATCATCTTTGTAAGATTAGACTTGACCTTCAATACTTTGGAAGTTTTAACAACTTCAGAATTTTTGTAGACTGACCATTTGAAGATCTTGCTTTCACTGCAGCAAGCTTCAGTGCTTCGGAAGCATTCCTCTCTTTCGAGAACAATTTTTGTTCCGAAGGCAAGTTTTCACTTGTCATCACTTCCACTTTGGAGCTTCTGAAAGGAAAAGATTTTCCTTCCGAAGCTTTCTTTTTCTTCTTCTTTCTCTCAGAAGTCTTATTCTTGGTAATGTGGATAGTACTTTTGCTATTGCAGATGCAATCCTTAGTAAGATGAGAAGTACCACCACACATGATACAATCAACTGGCTTCCTTTTGAGACTCTTCCTTTGAGTAGAAGACTAAGCTTGATCACTTTTCATCTCCATCTTCATCTTCTCAGATGATGTACCAAGCTTCTTAGGAAGAGGCTTTCTCTTGGAGCTGGATGGTTCATGCTGTGTAACAGTGTTACACAGCTGATCAGTCTTTTTCTCTTCACAGGGATGAGTTAGACATGAATTAGAACTCCTGGTACTAGAGTTCTTGGTTGAGTCCTCAGCCTTTACCACTTTAAATCCTGCAGAAAAGAGACTTGTTTCTGCTTGGAATTGAATGTGGCCTTGATCTTTTGAGCCTTTTTTTGATATTCTCTTGGCTGCTCTGATTAAGTTCTTCCTCTTGAACTTTGTCATCCCTAGTTCTTTCCTCTCCTTAGAAGAGTAGTGATCCTTCTTAGGATGATTTTCTTCACTCATCTCAGATCCATCCTTCATTATCTCCTTATTATCCTCTTGTTTAATGGAGTCTATGAGATGAAGCTCATCTTGATAAGTTCCACACTTAGGAGATCTTATAGATAGTACAGTCTGTAGAGGAGCTATCTCAGTAGATCCCAGTCCCAGTTTGTTCTGATAACACACTTTTGCATGCAAGGATGATGATATCATGCTCTTGAAGGTCTCTTCTTCAAGAATACATTTTTCTACCCTGACTTTACTGATCACAAGCTCAGTCTAGCATTCAGGTAACTTAGTGATGAGAGCTTTAATTTGAGTCCTGTAGTTGGTATGTTAATGCTTAAGAGTTGAAATTGTTTTATCTAAATCTTATATTTTAAGTTTGTAATCATTTTCTGTTATTTTGAAATTAGTTTTTAAGATATTTACGGACTCAAGTCATATCTCATCTCTAGGTTATAGGACCTATATCTGGTAACTTTAGCAATACATTCTGGGGTACAGATATGTTCCAATACATTGGCTTCTTTATGTTCAACTATCAGTGCTTGGTTTAAAGATGCATCTTTAACCTGGAAACTTCAATTAAATCCTTTTTCTTCGACACCAACTACAGCTTGCTGCTTAAGCTTCTCAGTATGTGGAGCTCCCTTAGGGTAGTTGGGCCTAGGTTGTGCTTGGCCACCATTTGTTGCCTTGCACACCCTAGCAAAGTGTCCTATTTGGTTATAGTTGTAACACTTCACTTTGATTTTGTCCAGCCTAAACTTTCCACTGAATACATTGCTGGGAAACTTCTTTCCTATCCTCTTGTATAACTTATTGGCTCTACGAGTGAGAAGAGCCATATGTTGGATATCTCTGTATACTCCAGATCACCTGAATGAATGCAGTCTAAGTCTTCAAGATGAAAAGAAAGTTACCACTACTTTCATCATCAGACACAAAGGCTTATGATGAGCTTGTCTCTTGGAATGGGTTTCCTTAGATGTAGCTCTCCTTTGGTGTCTCCAGGAAGGTGATGAAAGGAACCTTTTATGAGTTAATAGGGTAGCAGATGAGATGATGCTGTGGTTCTCTGCAATCTCTTTCAATCACATGGAGGGTTGAACTCTGTTGTTTGTTGAAGTTACCGGATGAATTTTGCATATTCATCTCCATCTGATATCCACTGAGAATACCATACAACTCAGTAAGAGTAAGGGTCTTGAGGTTTTCAGTTCTCTTAATGATCACACAATAGTGTGTCTATTGTCTTGGAAGAGCTGACGTGAACTTCCTCACTATGTCCCTATTCTCAAAAGTTACTCTAATATCAAATAGAGTATCCACAATCTCAACATACCTAAAGTATTATTAAGTTATGGTTTCACCTGTGTTGTAGGTGAAATTCTCAAACTGCTGTTTTAAGATGTCTTTCTTGTTCTCTTTTGCTTCATTTAACCCCTCATACATAAGTTTCAGTGCATCCCATAGTTGCTTGGCAGTTTTGCACTTCTTGAAACCTTTGTAGATAGCATTTGGGAGAGCATTTTGAAGGGCGATCATGACCTTCTGATCTACATCAATTCTCTTCCGTCTTCTTAAGAGTAGTCAGCCACTTTCTTTGGAATCATGCCATCTCCAGCAGCAATTGAAGAGGTGCATGGAATGTAAGGTCCTTAGACAATAGACTCCCACATGCTACTGTCTTGAGACTTGATAAAGCCTTCCATTCATAGGCATCAAGTATCAAAATCATCAGGAGTGATCAGTGGGGACTTTACCATAGTACCATTTTCCATATCAGACTTAGATGCTATCATTTGAGTTGTTAAGTGTTTTTGTGAAGAACTAGGAGATTTAAAATGGTGAGATCTTATAATCAAGAGCCTGAGATGCTCTGATACCAAATGCAGGACTGTTTAAGGGATAGTCAATACAACAGTTTTCACAAAGAGGAGAGATTTAAAAAAACTTAACAGATCAAATAGGGACCCGAGTTTGAGTAGATGATACTAAGAACACAAGTAAACAAGAGACTAAACAAGAACAAGATAAGTATTGTTTTCAAGAACGATGTATATTGCTCTCAAGTTGTATTACAAGTGTTACAAAGCATAAAAAGAAATACAAGAACCTGAGATACTTTATACTACGTTCTACAGTCGGCTATACTTTGAAAGCCAGCTGGAAACACTAATCTAGACAACAAGATCAATGTACAACCAAAAGTCAGATTGCATTTTGACTTGTGACTATGAAATGCCATAGCTCACATTCTAATATATTACAAGAAGGATAAAAAGTACAAAGTAGAAAGTTACAGACTTCAAACCATACTCTACAATTCACTTAAGCAAGGACCTTTTCACCAACTTGTATAAGATAGTGAGTATTCAAAGTGACAGTGGAAAGTTAGTTAGCTTTATGCAAAAGTTGGTTAGAGAAAGTATGTCTTCTCTGTCTTCAAAAGAAATCAGTCTTCAGTCTTTAGCTTTGGAAGACTTTGTCCTTGAAGCTTCGGAAGACTTTATCTTTGGCTTTGGAAGAGTTAGTTTTTGGCTTTGGAAGATTTTTACACTTAGAATATTTCTTATGATGAGTGTAAATCTTCCAAGTAACTTTTACTATGTACATCATGCATGCATGTTAAAAGCTATTTGGTTGCTTTAGTTGTATCAGTCTTTCAAGTGAAACGTTATAGTTTTTTGAGCTATATTTTTCTTGGTTATAATAAAGTGTTTGGGAGTTATCTGGGAACCAATGGCTGTGTAGTTTGCTACTAAGAAAATCTAGAAAACTCGAGCAAAGAAACCCAAATCTAGCTTCTAAGTTTAAGTAGATTTAATCTTCTGGATTAGATTTCAAGTTGCAAATCAACTGCAATCATCGATCCAAAGGTCTTCATTAAAGAACTCTATTTCAGAAGCTGTTATTCGCAGTTCATATTCGCTGCATATTGTGAAAAAACTGTTGTAAATGTGGAGTATTAATCGTATGATACGGGCAAAAATGAGTATATAATTGGAGGTAGTGAGAAACTAAAAGAGATCACAAATGAGAACTCGTATCAATCAAATCAAAATGAATGCAATATGTTAGTAGAAGATGAGAAGATGAAGTTGATGAGGAAGAGCTCTAGAACACATTGATCAGAATAAACAGATCTAGAAGAAAAAAATAATTCTATATTTAAATTAAATTGAATTTTGTTTGAATAAAATCAAAAACTTAAATAATAGATAGATAAAATATAACTAGATCTTAAAATCAAGAAGCATTTTGAAGAAAATAAAAGAAAACAATTTTTGCACTGTTTGATATCTTAATGATTACAAAATGACAATATTACCATTCATACTAAATTCTAAATATTTCCATGTGTCATTCTCATATTGCTTTTAGGCTTTTTAGCCAAATCAATTTTTTTTATTTGAACCAACCTCTATTTTAGCCCTCTATTTCATGAATCAATGGTTGAGATTAATTTTTAGACATAAAAGTGGTCCTAAGAGTAGTATGAGAAAAACCACTTTTGTTAATTTTTTTCAAATTTCCCCACTTTATTTAAATGTTCGTAACTTTTATACGATATTATTTTTTAAAATTAATCACATCATACCATTAAGCATTTGATCATATTTAATTTGACTATAGTATTGCAATATTTGTTTAATAAAAAGAGCGTTGTTATGAAAACATGCTATTTTATGATAAAAACAATACATTATCTACTATTTTTGTCGTAAGACGACACTTTTTTGATGTTTAACTTTAAAATAACACATTATGTGATGGTTTTAGGGTAAAAAACATGTTATGTTCAGGTTTTGGGTAAAAGATAATGTTTTGTATTGTGTAATGTTAAAAGATCACTTAAAATTATTCTAAAATTATGTTGTTTTATGATAAGAGGGGCATTCCGTGTTGTTACCTGATAAGAAAACACCTTATATGTTGTTTTAGGTTATATATTGTTCTATGGTAAGAGAACATGTTTTGTTTTGTTTAGTGTAAAAGATTATATAAAATAATATAAATTTATGTATTGTTTATAGTAAAATAATAAGGTAAAACATCACATGTTGTGTTGTTTTATAATAAGACAACACGCTCTGTATGGTTTCAATATACAACAACATATTATTTGATGTTTTCATGTATTAGTAGTATGTAAAATAACACCTCTGTGTTTTTTTCATATTCTGTGTTGTTTTCTTGTAAAAAAACTTGTTTTGGGTTGTTTTCATGTAAAACAATATGTTATGAGCTGCTTTCATGCGAAAAAGCATGTTTTATGCTACTTTCATATAAAACAATACATTATCCGATGTTTTCACGTAAAACAATATGTGATGTGCTTATTTAAAATAAAACAAGATGTTTTTAGCTGATTTAGGGTAAACTAGCATATTTTGGGTAAAATAACACAAAACATGTTATGTTTATTTGGTATTTTGACATATAAAGCATATTAAAAATAATTATATTACTGTTAATTTTAAAATCCGTGATCCTTTTTCAAGAAATAGTATAAATTACAAAGTAAAAAATTATACAGATCAAAGTGATTCTCGAGAAAGAAAATGCTCTATTATATAGAGAATGATCTTTCAGACTTTAAATATGAATAAAATTAAATAAAATTTGTATGAAAATATGATATATCTAGGTTTCGCATAGATAAAAAAATAAATGCAATATTAAAGTACCTTTGTTCTAAATTGAATTTATATTAAAATTTGATTGACTTTTGATCGAAATACATATATCTAGAATAAGAAATTTATTTTATATTGACATTGGATTGAGTTTTGCTTAAATGAAACAAAAATCCTAAAGAAGAGATGAATAAAATAAATTGAGATTAGGAACAAATTAAAAAAATAAAAGAAACTAATTTTGTTATTATTTATATGTTGCCGATTGTTAAAAAATTATCCTTCCTATCTAATTTTAAATATTGTCATGTGTCAATCCCATATTGGTTCTTAGTTTTTTAGGCAAATATTTTTTTTATTTGAACCAATAGTTACGTGAAACCAAAAAAAACTACAGAAACCAATAACATAATTCATATATTTTTTTATTATTTTTAATTATTAAAAGGCTATTTAAGTTTTTGTTATATATATATTGAACATATATACGATAATGAAGAGTTTTACGTATACGTAACCTATATCAAATGAAAAATGTTACGTATACAATACATTTTTATACAATGTAGTTTTTTAAGAAAAAGTATAGTAATACTATGCTCAAATTAAAGAGAAAAATGATTAATTTTATAATGTAATTTTTTAAAAAGTAGTATTGTAAGAAAATATTATAAATGTTCAAAGGGAATTTAAAAATACCCAATAAAAAGTCTATTCCAAATATACACTTTCACTTTTTTTTCCTCCTCCACTTGATTCTTAGCCTTTCATTAGTGTTAGATTATAGAATTCAATTAGTTAGATTGTTTCTTAGACATTTTAAGCAAAGTAAACTTTTATTTTAACCAACCCTATACACACACACATAAAGTGATAGTTGGATATTAAAATTAAAACATATTATTTGAGTAGTAGTAAACTAGTATTAGTCAGAACTATAGATGTATTACTGACACACCACTCACAAATTATAGTAGTTGTAAAATGTATTATACAGGTCATATGAGTGTCAAATATACTAATTATAGAAGTGATAATATTGTATACAAGCTGCATGAGTTGGTATTCTTATAAATCATACATACTATATGATATGTTAACTATCATAGAAGCAACTAGTATAACAACATGCTAATGACAAGGCACGTGCGTACTATACTTCGGGGTGGTGTATGTAGAGTGGCTCGGGAGTCAACTTATGAACTTCAGAAGTTAGGAACGGCATGGATATTAAAATTAAAACATATTATTGAGTAGTAGTAAACTAGTATTAGTCAGAACTATAGATGTATTACTGACACCACTCACAAATTATAGTAGTTGTAAAATGTATTATACAGGTCATATGAGTGTCAAATATACTAATTATAGAAGTGATAATATTGTATACAAGCTGCATGAGTTGGTATTCTTACAAATCATACATACTATATGATATGTTTAACTATCATAGAAGCAACTAGTATAACAACATGCTAATGACAAGGCACGTGCGTACTATACTTAGGGGTGGTGTATGTAGAGTGGCACGGGAGTCAACTTATGAACTTCAGAAGTTAGGAACGGCAAATTGATCCCCGGCGGCGGGGGGGGGGGGTTGTCGGGGGCGCCACCGCATGCTGCTTCCCCCTCCAAACCACGACATGTCCACGCCGTTCCTTGCCCCCTCTTTTGACGGTTAGTAGAGCTGTTGGCTCCCCACCCTCACCCCAACGGTTATATTTAAAAATTAAAAAATTCATACACTATAATATTAACTAATACTTTAAATTTCACACCAATTCACAAAAATCTATTCTACTCATTATCAACTTTATAAAAATGTTTCATGGCGTTTGTTTTGGCTTATTGTTTCTGTTAGATCTATTGCAACCAAAACAACACTTAGAAGAAATCTGTACAACTAAGAGAAGTCTTCCGAAAGCAATGCTGCAACTTCCAAAGCTTACATAGTGATCTTTCGAAGAGCTTTTGAAGACTAAACTCAGTCTTCCGAGACTTAGAAGATATTCTTCCAAAGTAGACACTTAGAAGACTGAAGATAAAGTCTTCCGAATATAAAGCCTCGGAAGAAGCTGAGTCTTCCGAAGTATAAATGGTTCGGAAGAACTTATTCTTCCGAAGCCATTTCAACTTCGGAAGAATCAAGCATGAACCAGTGGACAAAGCATGGTCTGACTGACACTTGCTGCCTACTCTGATTCTCGGCAAGATGCTTTCCACGTTCATATGGTTGACCTTACTTTTGTCCACTGTTCACCATTCCTTAGCTAGTACAGCTGCCACCTTTAGTTGGTGATCAAAAGGTAAGTCATGAACCTGTCATGACTACCTTATCTTAGATAATACTTTATCTAAAATACCCTACCTCTAGCAATGTAATATTTGTTTAGAAGTAAGTCCCAGCATGTTATCTACGTATAACAAGCTGTAGATAGTAGTATATATAGTCGCTCATTGTAACTTAGTATCTATGCTTCTGCATGAGTCTTGTAATACTTAGTTGAGAGATAATATATACAAGTATCTTGAAAAATCTTGTGTTCTTTACTTACTATATTTTTATCAACTGAGTTCTTGATTCTGCATTCATCAAACGAGTGATATTTAACAGTTTGTAGGAAACACTGAGTGTTGAGAAAATAATATTGATCTTGCAATTGGTATCAGAGCATTCAGGCTCTTGATTGTGAGATCTAACCATCCCAAATCACCCTTGTTTCTTCAAACTTATTCACTTAACCAAAATGGCCCTTAACAAGAAGTCCGTTGAACCAGAAATGGGAACCATGACCAAAGCTCCTATTATCACACCTAATAACTTCAGGCGCTGGTGTCAACGCATTGAAGGATTCATCAAGTATCAAGACTCCCGTATGTGGAAGTCCGTTACTCATGGACCATACATACCAAAAGTGGCTTCATCAACTGGAGATGGTGCCATGATAGAAAAGGAAGTCGAAGATTACTCTGATAAAGACTACAAGAAGATGGACATTGGTAGCAAAGCTATGACTGTCTTGCTCACTACCATACCAAACTCGATCATGGCAGGTTTTGAGCATTGCACTATAGCCAAAGAACGCTTTGATGCTTTGAAGTTAATGTACTATGGTTCCTCAGAATCCAAAGAATTCGAGAAGGATGCTCTGAAGCAACAGTTCGAGAACTTCACCTACATTTATGGTGAAAACTCGAGCCAACAATACTTTAGATACATGGATCTGATGGCATCTCTGCAGTCCATGGGTGTAACTCTTGAAAAGAGAGACATAGTAAGGAAATTCATGAGTGATCTTCCTCATGAATGGACTTTCTATTGTGTTTCTATCAGGAGATCTAAAAATCTTGGAACACTCACTATGACTGAACTATATGGAATGTTGATGGATATCGTATGGAGATGGAAAATCTGAACAAGCGGCAGATGAATGGCAGCTCAACCACCCCTGTCAGCAATGCTCTACATGTTGCTGAAGGTGCAAGAACTCCCCAGTCCCTGACGTACCTGACTTATAACCAACAACCATCATGTTCATCTGGGCCTTACATCACTTTCCCTGAGACACCCAAGTGCCAACAAGTTCAACAAGGTCCTTTTCAGGAAAATTGTGCTTTTATCTCTGGAAAGGAACACTCTAGTGATCTCCAGTTCTGTTTTGATGATCTAGAGTGTTTCAACCCAGATGATGTTAAATACATGGACATTATTCAACAAATGGCTCTCCTTACCTACAGAGCAAAGAAGTTCTACAAGAGAACTGGAAGGCAATTCCCTTAGAACCCAACAAGTAGCAAATTTGGGTTTGACAAGTCAAAGGCTAAGTGTTACAACTGTAATCAACCTGGTTAATTTGCAAGGGAATGCAAGGCTCCAAAATCTAATCCTGGAGCAGCCTAAGCCTCTCAACATCATGCTACCACACAAGCTGCAACGAAGCCAACAGAGCAAACTGTAGCTGCTGCTCAAGAAGTTGACTGGAGCTTTATGGTGCAAGATATCAATCCTACTCAAGCCCAACTAGTAATAGCTGAGGCTTAAAGTTGACTGAGGCTCAAGAAGAATAAGGGGCTGTTTGTTTTTTCCAAAGAGGTCTGCGTGACCTCTTATGTCTGCACCAAGAAGACCACGGGCAGACATAAGGCTCTGCAGTGCGTTTGTTTTTCGAAGACGTTTCATTAAAAAACGTCTGCGCGAGGTCTTCTTGGTGCAGACATGGTTTTCTCACTTCTACAATCTTCCAACCTCTTCTACCCTCCTCCTTCCCCCTTTCCCATCACGTCCTCCTCCCCCATCGCCTGCTCCTCCCCCGTCATCGCTCCTCATCGCCGGTCATCGGAAAATCACACAAAATGCACACTTATTCGTACCTCATCAGATTGTCGTCGGAGTATCGCCGGATACTTCACCGGAAATCCACTCATCAGCGGCAGTGTTTGACTTTAGCGAAGCATCAAAAGACGAGGTTTTACATACTCCGGCGATGTGTAACGATGCTTGTGTGTTGGAACGATAAGTACGATTGACGCCGAGGGAATTTGTTATGAGATCTGTTAATGTTTTGAGAAGTGAGTTTTGATTGAATTTTGTAGATCCACCACATTAACGAGGCAGAGGAGCCCCTCGACCCTGCTGTCGACCACCGTTGCGCCGCCGACCCACGGCAGTTCACGGCGGTGGAAGATTTTTTGATCTTTAACAAAGTGGTGGGTGAATTTAGGGTTGATTTGAATCAGCTTGTGTGTTTAGGGGGTTTAGGAATGTGAGATTTGTGTATGATTGGAAGGGGTTGAAGTTGGAATTAGATGAGAGGATGTTTGATTTTGGGGTGTGTTATGAGGTTGAATGTGAGAGTGATGAGCTTGATGAAGCAAAATTGGTTATTGAAGAGCTGTTGATTTTGAGGTGTGTTATGAGGTGGAATTTGTAGATCAACCACATCCACGAGGCAGTGATGTACTGTGTATATATGTTATTATAGATGAATTAGAGAATTATAATGTATTTCTAAGAACCGATCTATGTGCAATTGGTGTTGATACTGAAGATCGAATTAGGCTCTTTTGTCAGTCTGCAAAAGTTAAAAAACAGACAGTCTTCTTCTTGCAGACTGTAGAGGTTTGGTCCACCTCTTCTGCTGCAGATGTGGTCCGCAGAATGCAGACATTTTTCTGTAGAAAAAACAAACAGCACCTAAGTTATTACATCAAGCCCAACTAGTAATAGCATACTCCTGCTCAAGAAGTTGATTGGAGCTTTATGAACCACTCTTGTTTCAAAGTTGACTAATGCTCAAGCCTAACTAGTAATAGCTGAGGCTGAAGCAAAGAAGTATGCTATCTGGGAGCATAACTTCCATAACATTCTTACATCAACCTCTCACTCAAAGGAATGTTATCAAAACAAGAGTGGGTTAGGAACCAATGAAACTGCTCCACCATATTCTTATGTGTCTATCAGACAGCCACGATGTGGTACTGACGAGCAAGAGGTTCCAACTGTTTACCTACCATTCCTTGAGAAGAAGAATGATGTAACAATGGTCACCACCACACAGAAGGACGAGGTAGAAAACCTCATCCTCTCAGCTAAAAACAAACCTCTGACCACCAAATAAAGAAAGAACAAGATTCAAGTAGCCAAAAGAACTGCCAAAAAGGTGGCTGAGTCCAAAATGAAAATTGACCCAAGGCAAAAGGGTGTTTTCATCTCAGCTGGATTCTAAGTGGTTGGAAGCTTAAATTTAGGACAGGAGTATAGTTTCAGTACTCCTATCCAACTGAAGGATCTGAAGCAAAAAGGGAAAGCTGTTGAAGAGGATAAGAAGACCAAGAAGCAACAGCCTGCATGTCCCACCAAAGCAAATACTGAATGCATAATGTGTGGTCTGCACAACTACATGGCCAAAGATTGTTTCTACAATCCTGCAAGCACACATTATGCAAACAAGGTAAAGAAAGGAGCAGCCAAGGAAGGTCTCACATTTGGACCACATAACAAGGCCCAAATGTTGAAGAAAGGAAAGCAAGCTTCCGAAGCCAAGTTGTTTTCAGAAGAAACATTTTCTTCCGAGGAAAGAATAGCTTCGGAAGACAAACCAAAGAAAGTTCCAAAGAACAAAAAAGCACCTCTCAAACCGTCCGAAAAGAAGACTTCTTTGGAAGAAAAGGTTGTGAAAGCTTCTTCCGGAAAGAAAGAAGCTTCGGAAGAATGCTCTGCTGCCCAAGCTTCATCAAGCTCATCTTCAATGATCAACCAAAAGATGGAATGGAAGATCAAAGAAGATTGTTACAGCCCAAACCTCCTCTTCCCAAACCATTATTGAACCCCCATGCTTACACTTTGGTTCAATTATGCTATCATCATTGGAAGAACCCAAGACCAACAAGGCTTGGGTTTCCAATAAAAACTAAGTGTTTCACCTTTGCACAGGGACATCCATATGATAAAAATGGAAACATTTGGATTGTGGATAGTGAATGCTCTAGGCGCATGACAGGGAACAAATCTCTTCTTTAACAATTTCAAAATTTTGATGGAAGTCCTATTCAGTTTGGAGGTGAAGCCGAAGGATATATCTCTGGTAGAGGTAATATGTCCAATGGTAAGTTAACAGTTGACAAAGTACACTTTGTCAAATAGCTTGAACATAATCTCTTAAGTGTTTCCCAATTCTGTGATCAAAAGCATCAAATGCTTTTCACAGAACATGAGTGCATTATCCTCAAACCCGGGATGACAATTCCTAAGGAATTGGTGCTTCTTAGATCTCCTAGGAAAGGGGATATGTACAAGCTGGATATGAACAATGCTTCCCCACTGGGTGAAGTATCATGCTTTCTTCCCAAAGCAAATAGTAATGAGTCAACTCTTTGGCACAAAAGAATGTATCATGTTAATTTTAAAACAATGAATAAATTGGCTAAGAATAACTTGGTACATGGTATGCCTAAAAAGAAGTTTTTCTGTAAAGACAACTGTATTGCTTGTCTGAAAGGGAAGCAACACAGGGCATCCCACAAATCCAAAGAAGTTAACTCTATCACTACCCCATTACAATTATTGCACATGGATCTATTTGGTCCTACAAGTATAATGAGCATTGGAAGGAAATCATACTGCCTTGTGATAGTTGATGATTTTACTAGATTCACATTGGTATTCTTCTTAAGAACTAAGGATGAAACTGCTGAAACTTTAAAATCTTTTATTCTTAAGATAGAAAATCAAATTGATCATAAGGTAAAAATAATCAGAAGTGACCAAGGGACTGAGTTTAAAAGTCAAGTTCTTGACTCATTTTGTAACTCAAAAGGGATTACCAGACAATATAGTGCTCCTAGAACTCCTCAACAGAATGGTGTTGCTGAGAGAAGGAACAAGACACTTATTGAGGGTGCAAGAACCATGTTGGCTGATTCAAAGCTGCCTCTAACTTTCTGGGTAGAGGCAGGCAACACTGCATGCTATGTGCAGAACATGATTCTCATTATTAAGCCCCATGGAAAGACCCCTTATGAGTTATGGAACAAGAGGCCACCATTCATTGGCTTTCTAAGGTCCTTTGGTAGCAGATGCACCATACTTAACACAAAGGATAATTTGGCAAAATTTGCTGAAAAGTCAGATGATGCTATCTTTGTTGGATACTCTTCAAGCTCCAAAGCTTATAGAGTATACAACATTAAGAATCAACAATTTGAGGAGTCATCGAATATAGTTGTGAATGAGCACACTCCTTATGTTAAGAAAAATGGTCCTGACCATATTTTTGACTTAGAATTGTTTCCCAACTATTCTAAACAATCTTGTGAGAATGTTTCAGCTGGAACAAGAACTCAAAGTGACTTAGATGATAATCAAATATTTGAGTTGCCCAGACCTATTCTAAATTCTCCAAGAAGGAATGAAGAACAAGCTCCCACCACTACAAGTCCTGAAAGTCTAAATCTCTGAGGAAACAATGGAGCTTCAACCAGTTGTCAGCTAAATGAGCATCAAGTCACTTCAGATGACAACTCCATTTCTCAACACCAAGCTGATAAAGATAGCTGTCTGGAGGAATAGGCAACTGATGATACTATCTTACAACAAAACATTTTTGATGATGTTACTCATTCACTCAATCAATATTCATTGAATGAAAAGGAGATATCAGCTGGAACCAATGCTAGCAATCCTGATATGAATCATTCAAACATAGATCTATCTATGCAACTAGATGTTATTCCCAGAATCAGAATTCATAACACTCATCCAGCTAAAAACATCATTAGGGAAGTCTCAGAAGGTGTGAGAACCAGGAGACAAACTCACAATGAGAATGTCTGCTTGTACTCATGCTTTCTCTCTCAAATGGAACCTAAAAAGATAGAAGAGGCTCTCAAGGACAAAAATTGGGTTGAATCAATGCAAGAGGAACTGCTTCAATCAAAAGGCAAAAGGTATGGAATCTGTGTCCACTACCGCTTGGTCAAGTTCCCATTGGCACAAAGTGGGTGTTCAGGAACAAAAAAGATGATAGAGGTTTGATTATCAAGAACAAAGCTAGACTTGTAGTTCAAGGATACACATAAGAGGAAGGGATATATTACACTGATGTCTTTGCACATGTTGCAAGACTTGAGGCTATAAGAATCTTTCTTGCTTTTGCTGCATCCAAGAACTTCACAGTGTATCAACTTGATATCAAATGTGCATTATTGTATGGGGACATCTACAGAGAAGTCTATGTGTGTCAACCACCTGGTTTTGAAGACCCACAACACCCCCACTATGTGTGCAAATTAGGTAAAGCTCTCTATGGGCTGCATCAGGCACCAAGGCTGTGGTATGAGACATTGTCTCAATTTCTTCTCAAGAATGGTTACACCAGAGGCACCATAGACAAGACATTATTCATAAGAAGATCAGGGAAGGACATGTTGCTTGTTCAAGTCTATATTGATGACATCATATTTGGTTCCTCAAATGACCAAATATGTAAAGACTTTAAAAGCATCATGAGAAAGAAGTTCGAGATAAGTTCCATGGGAAAGATGGATTTCTTCCTAGGAATTCAAGTGAAGCAAATGGAAGATGGCTTCTTCATAAATCAATCTAAATATGTCAAGGACATCTTAGAAAGATTTGAGATGAAGGATTGTAAACCAGCTAAGACACCTATACAAAGAAATCACAATCTTAGTCCTAACTCCGAGGGGGATGATACTGGTCAGCATCAGTATAGGAAAATTATTGGATCTCTGATGTATCTCACTGCAAGCAGACCTGATATCATGTTTGCTACATGCATATGTGCAAGATATCAAGCTGATTTGTTCACCAAAGCTTTTGATTAACAAAGATTTAAGTATTTAATTACAGCTATTGGGATGATAAACCTTGACTGATTATTTTGTACAAAATGTTAAGTCTAATGTGTCTATTTACAACATAAGCCCTTTTACAAAAAAGTATTTCTTCAAAATTTTTGAAGTATAAAATCTTTCGAAGAGAAATTACCCTCGGAAGATAGTCTTAATCTTCTTCCGAAGGAGAATTCCTCTAATCCAGACACATCTTCCTAATAGAGTTATGCTTCGGAAGAGAAATTGATCATAGATCAACCCTCTTCTGAAGCAAACTTTCTACTTCTACGAAACCACGTTTTCACTTCGGAAGCAAAATATTCTTTATGATAGATTTTGCTTCGTAAGCAAATTTGGCTTTGGAAGATAGTCAGGAAAGAGAAACTTAAAAGTTCTCTCGGAAGCAGGTATTGTCAGAAGAATACTTTAAAATTGTAACGGAAATATTTGGGTCCCACTCTGCAAGAAGTAAGATTTTCTGGAAGATTGTTGGAGTATTTTGAATAAAACATCCTTACCGCCTCTGTCAAATCAATCCGCATAGTGCCATTTCACCTTATCGGTTTGATCTTTTACCCCATATTTAAAGGACTCCAACTCTCTTTTATACTTTCTTTACCACTGTCAAAACCCTAGCCTACTGTTTCCACCATAATCTTCAAGCTTGAATTCCATCCTTCTCAAAAATTCTCAAACAATGGCTCTAAACCCGCAACATAACCAGACTGTTATCCTTGATTCATCTGCGGATAGCGACTTTACTCAAATCATTCAGTTCCTCACACAATCCATATACCTTCCCGCTCTCACAATAAACCCCACCATCTACTCTAACCATAGGTCTGACTTTTGGACAAATGGTTAGAATGAAATCATCAACAATGAAGGGGTAATTCGTTCGAGAGTATGTGGACAAGAGATAGTGGTAAGTGAAACCACTATCAGGGAATATTTGGAGCTTCATGATGCTGGAGCCCCAACTGAATTTCCAAGACCTAATTTAGAAGACACCTACGTTCAAATAGGATATGGAGGTGATGTAAGTAAGTCCACTGTCTACAAATTTAACTTCTCCTACAACTGGAAGTACTTACTACATATTATCCTTCATAGTCTGTCTAATAAACCAGAAGTTTAGGATCAAATCCCTTATGAACTAGGCTGTTTAGTTCATGGGTTGGTCAAAGGCCTGAGGTTTAACTATTCCAGGTTTGTTCTGAATAACTTATGGGGAAATCTCATAAAAAATACATTCTACATGTATCCTCGATTTATTCAGCACTTTATCAACTGTGAACTAGACCTGGATAAACTAGAATATAAAGATATTCTAGTAGTTTCTCAAATGCAGCCGGGTATCTTCCGAATACTGAAGAAGATATCCACCAATTTCACTGGAAGGTTCACTCCTCTGCTTCCAAGTATGCTTGAGCCTATGGCTCCTAGTGACATCCCTGTTAAACCAACAGGTGATGAACCCACACTAGCCATCACTACTCCACTCCAAAAGGCCACCTTACCTGTCAAACACCTTTATCAAAGACGTTGATGCGTGCGGATAGTATATATATTTTGATAAAGGTTTTTCGCACAAATTCAGTTTTAAATGGTTATTATTAATACTAACTACACATACAAAAAGCAAGTGTACCTATCGTGAGGTAATATAGTGTTGGTAAGAACTGAGTATCAATCCGTGGACACACTAAGCCTACTCAACAACCCTCATAATTGACTATTAATTTTGATTTAGAAAATGATAAGTTAAACAAAATAACAATAAATAAAGATAGATAAAGATAGATTGAGACTTTTGGTGATTCTTTCAGTGAAGTAAGGCTGTTAACCTAATTTAGATTACACTTATGCAACTATGATGAATTGGTGGTGTGATTAAAGATATTGATTAAAGTAATTATGTTAATGTTTATAAATATGAGCTGGCGTGATTTCTCGTCTATCCGCTCCGTAGTGACTAGGACCACGTCAGGTTGAGATTTACTGCTTAGGTCAAAGCCCTAGTAATGTAGGTAAATCTTTTGTGTCCTTTTCGACATACGATTTTTGAAAACATAACTTAATGTAAGAAGAGAGTTGATCAAGTTCCTTTCCAACATACCATTTATTTTAAAAAACCATAACAATTACTGTAGATTTCTCAGACTAATAAAAGGGAACCCGTAAATGATCAGAAAGTTAAGGTGATATAATTTCTAATAACCATCTCTAGTTAATTAGCCATAGATTTGTTATGAATAAAGTTGATCATACGTTTTTCAACCGTGTATGACAATCACAATTACAAATCATAAGTTTATAACTTCCTATTCAAATGTAGGTTCTACCCATTGAAAGTTTTCCCAAGACCACCATAACATTAACATAATATAAATCACACTATTAGTTCATCACAATGTGACGCCCTAAACCCGGCAGGGCACCGGAGGCACGTCACGCAGTTGGATTAATATTTTAAACACAAATCAGAGCTTTCTATTTACAGCGGAAGACTTTAAACACTATTATATATATTAACCCAACTTTTTAAAACATTTTACATATGATTGTATTTAATTATACATTGCCCTATTTACATTATTAACAAGTCCTAAATCCTATGCCAGTAGTTGCTCCAGGATAGCGTCCTCATTAGCTCATACTTGTTTTCCTCTATCATCAGAGGATCCCTCCTTACCTAGCACACACAACACACTCAAAACATCAGATAAACTGGTGAGTTCTAATTTTTATTAAAACATTAACAACATTATCACACACCACAGCTACTTTTTATCGGCAATATTATAATTTCAGCTTTTATTATTATTCTGTCCCACTGGACCTGTCCCATCGAACGTCGGTTGCCCACATCTAGCAACTACCAGTTCCCCATACCCAGTAACGTCGGTTGCCCACATCCAGCAACTACCAGTTGCTACACTCAGAAATATCGGTTGCCCACATCCAGCAACTACCAGTTTCTCATACTCGGTAATTTTGGTTGCCCACATCTAGCAACTACCGGTTACCATACCCAGAGACGTCGGTTGCCCACATCTAGCAACTACCAGTCTCCCATACCCAGTAACGTCGGTTGCCCACATCTAGCAACTACCGGTTACTATCTCTCATCCAGTAGGATGCCAAATAATCATCTAGGGTCGTCACCACAAGATGTTCACAAAGCTGAGTGATCGTCATCACTCCTATCAAACTGTATAGTTTCACACCCAGGCATCTTACCCTAACTGGCCTGTTGAGATTTACATCACAATACCATTTCAAAAACATTTCTTTTATTTATTGCCAATATTATCACATTCACTCACACCCCACACATTCTTTCTTTTAGCACCAGTTTTAACATATTTTCATTAATCATCACACCCCATCCGACCCACTGGAATCATTACCATCACGTAATGAATAACAATGTTCAGATGACTATCTTTTACACCCTACCTGACCCATTGCAATCATTACCATCATATAATGATTAACAATGTTCAGGTAATCATTTATTACCCCCACTTTCCCTCTAACAGCTTGACAACTATTAGAAACACATCACATTACTATCACAAGTCTGGTACTAAAACATTTAATTCATTTATATTATATGTGTGCTAGCCTGAATGTTAAAACCAAACATTTGAAAAGGGCTTAGAACTCACCTTATCAATTTCCTCACCACAGTCTACACAATCCACGTATCCAAGATAACTAGTCCTTCCTCTAATCAAGGTATATCTAAAGCAATAAACCCTGATTCAATAAACTTATTCTCAAACAGGCCCTCATGCGATTGAACACTTATGCGAATGAGCAATCATACGACTGGACCTATGCGAATGAATCATGCGACTGAACCTTCAGTCGTACGACTAACCATTCATTCGCACGATTGAGTTCTCATTCGTACCCAGTGTTCACTCGTCTTCATTCGGCCTTCTAACCAGGCGACTGAGTTCCAACCGCACGACTGAACCTCCATTCGCAGTCAGTCGCACGACTAGACTTTCATTCGTACGACTGAGGCATGCGATTGAGCCCATTCGTCTGAAACGAATCCGCATCTGTGTTCTTGACGTTTTTGATCCAAACTCACTCAAAATTTGAGTTTTAACCATCCAAATCATACCATATTCAAAACAGATCCTATACACATCGTTTACAATGGTTTCGGACCATTATTTCATTAAAACTTCACAAAAACTTTGATTTGAATTCCTGGATTTTAAATTCAGAAATGAACCAGACTAATTTACTGATTTAAACAAGTTATTGGATCAAATTCAATCACACACACAGCTTATAACATCTCCGGATTAATCTGTGATGTTCAAAACTTACCAAAACGGAGTTTCGCCTAATCAATTTCATGAGAGCAGGGTTTTGGGTGTGAAGGGACAAGAAAACAGAATAGGTGTAGATAGAAATCTGCCCTTAAACCCCCTGCACCCCCCCATTTATCCATACACTTAATCTTAACCGCCTCACCTTCAGTCGTACGACTGAACCATTCGTACGACTGAACTGTGCGACTGGAGCTCATACGCCTACGATTCGTACGACTGAGTCTCAATCGCACATAAGTGGTGCGACTGAAGTTCATTCGCATATGACTTATGCGACTGAACACTTAAACAGTCAATCAACTCAACTTAATTTAATTAATCATAACTATAATATAATTTACTAGTCCGGATTTAGAAACCGGATGTTACAACTCTCCCCCCCTTAAATAGGTTTCGTCCTCGAAACCAATTATTCGAACAACTGGGGATAATCTCTCTTCATCTCATCTTCTGATTCCCAAGTGAAATCAGATCCCTTTCTATTCGACCACTGCACTTTAACTAAATCAATAGTTTTATTTCTCAGCCTTTTCACCTTTCTTTCCACTATAGCAGTAGGTTTCTCAATATAGTTTAACTTATCATCCACTTCTATATCATCCAAAGGTACATAAGCATTCTCATCAGCCAAACACTTGCGCAGCTGTGATACATGAAAGGTTGGATGAATTCCTTGCAACTGATCGGGTAATTCTAGTTTATAGGCCACTTCCCCAATCCGTTCTATAATGCTAAACGGTCCTATAAAACGAGGACTTAACTTTCCCCTTTTTCTGAATCTGATAATTCCCTTCCAAGGAGATACTTTCAACATAACTTTATCTCCTACTTCAAACTCTATATGCCTTCGCCTTTTATCTTCATAAGACTTTTGTCGATCCCGAGCTGCTTTAAACCGAGCTTTGATCTGATCCAGTTTCTCATTCGTGGCCTGTACAATTTCCAAACTGCCCAACTCTTTCTGCCCAACTTCTCCCCAACATATGGGACTCCTACACTTCCTGCCATACAACATCTCATAAGGGGCTCTCCCAATCGTAGAATGATAACTGTTATTGTAGGAGAATTCAACTAATGGCAAATGACTATCCCAGCTACCACCGAAATCTATAACACAAGCTCGTAACATGTCTTCAACTCTTTGGATAGTCCTTTCAGTTAACCCATCAGTTTCTGGGTGAAAAGATGTGCTGTGTAACAGACGAGTACCCATATCTTCATGAAACTTTCTCCAAAACCTCGAAGTAAAACGTGTATCTCTATCTGACACAATAGACAATTGTACCCCGTGTCGAGTAATAATCTCTCGAATAAATAATTCTGCTAACTTATCGGAGTTATACGTTTCCTTGATTGGTAAGAAATGCCCACTACGTGTCAATCTATCTACTATGACCCAAATGGTATCATAACATTTAGCTGTATGCGGAAGCTTAGTTATGAAATCCATTGTCAATTCCTCCCACTTCCATTTCGGGATCTCTAAGGGTTGAAGCTTATCATATGGTTTTTGATGCTCAGCTATAACCTGAAGACATGTCAAACACCTATTTACATATTGCATCACATTAAACTTCATACCGGGCCACCAATATTCTTGTTTCAAATCCTTATACATCTTAGTAGCTCCAGGATGTATAGAATATCTGGACTTATGAGCTTCATCTAACACCAATTCCCTCATCTTAATCGGAACCCACATACGACCACATTTCGTCTTAACCCCAAAACTATTTTCTTCCAGATCCTTTGTTTGACCCTTCATTCGTTCGTGCTTCATGTTCTCTTCTCTCAAGGCTTCTGATTGAGCTTCTCGTAACTGATGCATAAAATCTGGGGTTATCACTAACTTGTATGACTTAACTCGAATTGGAGGGTGTTCATTCTTTTGGCTTAATGCGTCAGCAACCACATTTGCTTTACCAGGATGGTAAGTATTTCACAATCATAATCTTTCACCAACTCTAACCATCTCCGCTGGCGCATGTTCAATTCCTTCTAATTAATGAAATACTTCAAATTCTTATGATCTGTGTAAATCGTACATTTCGTCCCATATAAGTAATGCCTCCACATCTTCAAGGCAAATACCACTGCTGCCAGTTCTAAATCATGTGTCGGATAATTCTTTTCATGTTCTTTCAATTGTCTGGAAGCATAAGCTATCACTCGTCCCCTCTGCATCAATACACAGCCTAGACCTTGATACGAAGCATCTGAATAAATCACCAAAGCTTCATTTCCATCTGGCAACGACAATATTGGTGATTGGGTTAATTTCTGCTTCAGTTCTTGAAATGCATTTTCTTGTTCTGGTCCCCAAACGTATTCTTCATTCTTCCTCGTCAGTTTTGTTAACGGGGATGCGATTTTGGCAAAATCCTGAATAAACCTTCTATAGTAACCAGCCAGACCCAAGAAACTACGAACCTCAGATGGCGTCTTTGGAGGACTCCACTTCACTATTGTTTCAATCTTGGCAGGATCTACTAAAATACCTTCTGCATTAATCACATGCCCTAAAAACTGTACCTCCTGCAACCAAAACTCACACTTAGAAAATTTTGCATAAAGCCTTTCTTTTCTCAATCTTTCCAATACTTCACGAAGATGGCAAGCATGATCTCCCTCATTCTTCGAATAGATCAGTATATCATCAATAAACACAATTACTGATCGATCTAACATTGGCTTGCACACCCTATTCATCAAATCCATAAAAGCAGCAGGTGCATTTGTTAACCCAAAAGACATAACCAAAAATTCATAGTGACCGTAACGGGTACGAAACGCCGTTTTAGGTATATCTTCTTCCTTAACTTTCAACTGATGGTAACCCAATCGGAGATCTATCTTAGAAAACCAACTAGCTCCCTGTAGCTGATCAAACAAATCATCTATTCGCGGGAGTGGATACTTATTCTTTATTGTCAACTTGTTTAATTCTCTGTAATCAATACACATACGCATACTCCCATCTTTCTTCTTCACAAACAATACTGGAGCACCCCACGGGGAAGAACTGGGTCTAATGAAACCTCTTTCCAGTAAGTCTTCAGTCTGTTTCATTAACTTCTTCAATTCCGATGGAGCTAATCTATAAGGTGGCTTAGCAACTGGCTTAGCACCCGGAACCAAATCAATTATAAACTCAACTTCACGATCTGGAGGAATACCCGGTAATTCCTCTGGAAACACATCTGCAAAATCTCTAACCACAGGAATGTCTTCTATCTTTCTTACAGACTTTTGGGAAACATTACATATATCCAATAAGATGCACACCCGCGGCTCATTAACTTATCAGCTTTTATCATAGATATTATTTTCACAGTTGACTCCTCTCTATCACCATATACATTAATCGTTTTCCCATCCGGTGCTCTTAATTGAATTAACTTCTTATTACATATAATATGGGCTTCATGGTTTGTCAACCAATCCATACCCAAAACTACATCAAACCCTCCTAACACCATTGGATATAGTTTAACAGGCAACTTATATCCTTCTAATTCAATATAACAACCATCAATCATATTACTAATCATCACAGATCTATCATTAGCAGTTTCAACTACAAAAGCTACCTCTAATGGTCGAACTTCACATGCAAGCATAAGGCAAAAATCAATAGATACAAAACTTCCACTTGCACCAGAATCAAATAACACATTAGCTGGAATTCCATTCACTAGAAACATACCTGAAACTACATCTGACAACGCTTTAGCCTCACTGGCTGTCATAGAATATGCTCGCCCCTTGGCCACACTCGATCCTTCTCCTGACCCTTTCATCAATCTAACCGGTTCAGGCTTTCTAACGGTTAATCTTGGACATTCACTACGAATATGCCCCGTTTCTCCACACTCATAACATCTACGAGGGCTTTCATTACATTCATTAGCAAAATGTCCTATTTTTCCACATCTAAAACAAGTCCTGCTACCCATCATACATTCACCCTGATGTAGTCTACCACATTTCCCGCAACGTGGCAGCTCATTTCTGGCATTCCTTGGAAATTGACCCCTTCCGAACCTACTTTTCTTTTGGAAGCTTGGGTTCTCAAATCTTCTTTGCACGACAGGTTCTTCACGCCTCCTTTTACTCCCTTCAGGAGCAACATTACTACCATAAACTTCTTGATACATATCTGCAGCTAAGTTTACCGTCAACTGGTAACTACTCGGAGCAGATGATCTAACCAACTTTCTAACCTCCTGAGGTAACCCCTGTGTATACCTCAAAATTTTCTTCTCTTCAGGAATCACCAAATGAGGCACCAACCGCGCCATCTCCTCAAACTTCGACGTGTATTTCCTATGAGACATATTACCTGCCTGAAACTGCAGGAAACTCATTTCTATTCGATCCATCTCGCCTTTCGGACAAAACTTATCCGATACTAACTTTCTAAATTCAGGCCACAACATTTTGTCAGTAGGCTCCTCGCCTAACGTTTGGATAACCGTATCCCACCAATACAGAGCCTCACCTACAAACGAGTGGGCTGCAAACTTTACCTTCTGATCCTCCCTACACTCACTCAACTTGATCACGGCTTCCATTTCACGAAGCCATTTATAAGTGGCTACCACATCCATAGCCCTAGAAAATCGTGGAGGATTACACTCTTTAAACTGACTATACGTAACTCCCGTTTTCTCGCTAGACCCTTCAGCTTTATCAACATTCCTACTTTCATCAGGTCTAGCTACATTCAAGGCTTTACGAACCTCCTCAGTAATTGCACCATGGAATTGTTGTCTCGTCATACTAAGCACCTCGGTGCTCTCATCAACATTTTTTCCGAGGTTCCACCTTGCATTTTTTCACTCTCCCTATCAGCCATAACCTATTAAAACGAGATCGGGATTATTTGGTACTCGCATGTAAGTATATAACTAGAATACTATAAGTAAAGTAAATTATTAATAATGTTGGCCAAGTACTATTAATTGTTTACTTTACTTGTACAATTCTCGTTATTCCTTCTCATGATAGTCCCATCACCTTTTGTTGTTTTAGTAAACTATTCTATCTAGCTATCCCTGCTGGCATATCTATTTTTTCTAGTTAAAGTCTAGTTATTATGACACTAGATCCCTTTAACCACTGCTCTGATACCAACCTGTGACGCCCTAAACCCGGCAGGGCACCGGAGGCACGTCACGCAGTTGGATTAATATTTTAAACACAAATCAGAGCTTTCTATTTACAGCGGAAGACTTTAAACACTATTATATATATTAACCCAACTTTTTAAAACATTTTACATATGATTGTATTTAATTATACATTGCCCTATTTACATTATTAACAAGTCCTAAATCCTATGCCAGCAGTTGCTCCAGGATAGCGTCCTCATCAGCTCATACTTGTTTTCCTCTATTATCAGAGGATCCCTCCTTACCTAGCACACACAACACACTCAAAACATCAGATAAACTGGTGAGTTCTAATTTTCATTAAAACATTAACAACATTATCACACACCACAGCTATCTTTTTATCGGCAATATTATAATTTCAACTTTTATTATTATTCTGTCCCACTGGACCTGTCCCATCGAACGTCGGTTGCCCACATCTAGCAACTACCAGTTCCCCATACCCAGTAACGTCGGTTGCCCACATCCAGCAACTACCAGTTACTACACTCAGAAACATCGGTTGCCCACATCCAGCAACTACCAGTTTCTCATACTCGGTAACGTTGGTTGCCCACATCTAGCAACTACCGGTTACCATACCCAGAGACGTCGGTTGCCCACATCTAGCAACTACCAGTCTCCCATACCCAGTAACGTCGGTTGCCCACATCTAGCAACTACCGGTTACTATCTCACATCCCATAGGATGCCAAATAATCATCTAGGGTCGTCACCACAAGATGTTCACAAAGCTGAGTGATCGTCATCACTTCTATCAAACTGTATAGTTTCACACCCAGGCATCTTACCCTAACCGGCCTGTTGAGATTTACATCACATTACCATTTCAAAAACATTTCTTTTATTTATTGCCAATATTATCACATTCACTCACACCCCACACATTCTTTCTTTAGCACCAGTTTTAACATATTTTCATTAATCATCACACCCCATCCGACCTATTGAAATCACTACCATCACGTAATGAATAACAATGTTCAGATGACTATCTTTTACACCCTACCTGACCCATTGCAATCATTACCATCATATAATGATTAACAATGTTCAGGTAATCATTTATTACCCCCACTCTCCCTCTAACAGCTTAACAACTATTAGAAACACATCACATTACTATCACTAGTCTGGTACTAAAACATTTAATTCATTTATCATTATATGTGTGCTAGCCCGAATGTTAAAACCAAACATTTGAAAAGGGCTTAGAACTCACCTTATCAATTTCCTCACCATAGTCTACACAATCCACGTATCCAAGATAACTAGTCCTTCCTCTAATCAATGTATATCTAAAGCAATAAACCCTGATTCAATAAACTTATTCTCAAACAGGCCCTCATGCGATTGAACACTTATGCGAATGAGCAATCATACGACTGGACCTATGCGAATGAACCATGCGACTGAACCTTCAGTCGTACGACTAACCGTTCATTCGCACGATTGAGTTCTCATTCGTACCCAGTGTTCACTCGTCTTCATTCGGCCTTCTAACCAGGCGACTGAGTTCCAACCGCACGACTGAACCTCCATTCGCACTCAGTCACACGACTAGACTTTCATTCGTATGACTGAGGCATGCGATTGAGCCCATCGTCTGAAACGATTCAGCAGCTGTGTTCTTGACGTTTTTGATCCAAACTCACTTAAAATTTGAGTTTTAACCATCCAAATCATACCATATTCAAAACAGATCCTATACACATCGTTTACAATGGTTTCGGACCATTATTTCATTAAAACTTCACAAAAACTTGGATTTGAATTCCTGGATTTTAAATTCAGAAATGAACCAGACCAATTTACAGATTTAAACAAGTTATTGGATCAAATTCAATCACACACACAGCTTATAACATCTCCGGATTAATCCGTGATGTTCAAAACTTACCAAAACGGAGTTTCGCCTAATCAATTTCGTGAGAGCAGGGTTTTGGGTGTGAAGGGGACAAGAAAACAGAATAGGTGAAGATAGAAATCTGCCCTTAAACCCCCTGCACCGCCCCATTTATCCATACACTTAATCTTAACCGCCTCACCTTCAGTCGAACGACTGAACCATTCGTACGACTGAACTGTTCGACTGGAGCTCATACGCCTACTATTCGCACGACTGAGTCTCAATCGCACATAAGGGGTGCGACTGAAGTTCATTCGCACATGACTTATGCGACTGAACACTTAAACACTCAATCAACTCAACTTAATTTAATTAATCATAACTATAATATAATTTACAAGTCCGGATTTAGAAATCGGATGTTACACACAAATTGCATAAGGTTTCACTAAATTAGGATAACAAATGAAGTTTAGCTCATAATGAGTTTGAACCTAACAACAAAGATAGAAGATAGTAATGAAATCATCGATAAATTAGAACAATGAAACCGGTGATTCACTATGGATGATGTTAAACGATCCCGAGCTTCTTCTAAGTGTTGAATGGACCTCCAAACCTTCTAAGGACCTCCAAAGGCTGGGTTCTCGAGAGGGACCACCAGCACTTCACCTCCCAAAAGCTCCCCTCAAAGTTGCAAATGAAGTCCTATTTATAGGCTTTCTGGAGTGTTTAAGCACGGCCCCGTGCCTAAAAGGCACGAACCCGTGATAGTACAATGCTTACGAAAGTTGGTCGGCTCGTACGTGCAGGAGTTGTCGGGCACGACCCCGTGACAAATGGGGCACGACCCCGTGAAAGGGGCAAACACGGCCCCGTGACTGCTTTTGGGGAACAGTACTTTTTGTCCTGTCAGATGTCCAATCACGGGGGTGTGTCAAATTAGCATGGGGGTGTGTTTCAGGCAAGGCATGGGGGCGTGCTAAATGAGGCACGACCCCATGCTTGGAATTTAAGCTTGGATTTCGTTAATTTCTTGACGAATATGCTCCTTTTGTCCATCTTGCCCTTCACAACAACTGAAAACACAATATGAACGATTTAGGTATCACATCATCATTTTCAGTAAGAGTTTATAGAATAATTGATGTGCAATTGATATGTTTTATATGTATAATTTAAAGCACATCAGACGTCCTAAGCGAACCCTTGTTTAATCTACTCTGATTGAACAAGCCCCTCTGTTCAGCCCAAAAAGGCTAGAGTGGAACACCAGGCTCCCACTCAGCCTAAGGTCCAACTTTCCCCTCTAATTGACCCCAATATCAGTGTTGAGTCTCCTCAGTCTCAACCTGATGAGCCCATCACCCAAACATCAAGCCCTCAGGATGAGTCATAATATTCTCTTGAGCAACCAAAAAGGGACAGCCACATCACTTGCTCTGAGCCATTAGATGTTGACCAAGGTCTCGGGTCATTAGGAATACCTACCATATCCTTCACTGACCTTTTAACCCAAACTGATGACGATTTCATGTTTCCTCAAAGCTATGAAGTTGATCTATCGCACCTCTCTTTAGATCAACAAATCCAAAGGAAACCTCTGATCTCTGACCCACATCAGTAACCAATAACTGAGGTGAGTCTCACGGGTGTGCAGGGGACTCATGTAGGCTCAGCTGCCACTACTAAGAGTCTCTCATTAAGCTCTCAAGATAGTGGTAACATCAATGCGACTGAGTCTACGACAACTCTGCCCATTGACATCTCTGAAAGAGATATCATTGAGCAAAGGAATCTAGGGTGCCAAGAAACCACTACTGGTGATGAGGATATACATACTAGGTATGTTGTCTCATCTCCCCGTGATTCTTCATATGAAGATGAGGGAAGACTGAAACTCACCATTGAGTATCTGCTCTCTAAGGTCTCAGACCTTGAATTCAAGGTTAGGATCTTAGAAAATAGGCCTGCCACTCAGCAACTTGAGATTGAAGATCTCAAGGCAAAACTAGCTGAGACACAGATTGAGAAGTCTGTCAGGCATGTACCAACTTAGGTTTCTTTAAGTTCTTCCTCTAGCTCATCTACTTCTTAAGATGATGCTACCAAAAAGAAGGAGAATGTACAGAAACAAGCTCATAAGGAACCTCAAATTTTCGAGGAACCTTAATCTTTGACTCTTACAACTTTATCCTCCCTTTACCCTCCACAAAAAAAATCATCTACTGTTTTTCCACAACCACCTCCTTTGAGTTTTCAAGTGGACCCAAGGATGCTCATCAACCTTCACAAATTTTTCACACAGTTTCTGATGAGCTCCTCACTTGAACACCATCCCCTGATGTTGCCATAACCTACTTTGGAGCAGAAGAGCTTCAAAGGCTCAATGCACCACCTACCACTCAGGTGGAATTTGGTCAACCTAAGGTCACTATGGAACCTGATATTTACTTCAAAGGGGAAATAGAGACTGAAAGCCAAGCAACTGCCTCAGTTGGGACTAATGGTGTAACATCAATCTCTTCCGAAGTAGAAATTCAAGCTGCGGAAGTGATTGCTGGCTTATCATCTCGGTCTGATGAACTGATTCTCATAGAGGCCATCCTTGATCTAGCATCTGAGGTGAACAGTGAGGACTTCCTTACAAATCCTATCTTTCAACAAATACCTCAAGATCAACCATAAACTTTTCAACCTCATCCTCGGTCCTCTCAACCTCAACCCTCAAAACTAGAATCTCCAAAGGAAGCATCTTTTCATGATTACAAAGGTAAAAGGAAGATGACTGATGAAGAACTTCTTGAGGATGAGAGGTTGAATAAATTAAGAAGGAAAGGTAGACTCCCTACTGAGAAGTTGTTGGCTGCAAGCAGCAAAGCAGCAGCAACATCTCAGGAGGCTATCAATGAAAAGAAGAGGTTGAATGTGATTGACAGGCTCATCGTCCTGGGAGTAGCAAATGAAGAAATGCTACTACTCCTACTTGATGAGCTTGTCAAATTAGAAGAGGCAACCTTGCTGCAAAAAGAAAAGGAGAATGCAGCAAGGTTGGCTAAAGAGGAAAAGGCAAGGAAGATGAAAGAAGAAGCTGAGTTGAAGAAAATGTGACATCCGTCACCTCAAGGTCCGTTATTTAACATGAAATTACGCTAACTATTCTTAGAGCATTCATTCCTCACTTTCATAGACTATTTGTGAGGACATCATACTTGTTTGTTTTCTTTTACAGTCGTGATACCATTATTTGCAACCTTATCGCCCAAAACACTTACGGATGTCACCACCGACATCCCTAACTATATTATGTTATATAATATAAACATCCTTAATAACAACATATCCAAGATACAAACAACATTAACGACTTCCCTTGCGCGTGTTTACGTCGTTGTCAACCGAAACAAGTTTGGGGACTCGGGGGCTAAGTGCAGGGACCAAATGTGACAATTTGCAAACTTGGGATGGGTATAAAAACCCCTCTTCCCAGCCATTCTTCACCATCTTCTTCACTTCTTCTTCTTCATCTTCTTCATTTCTACACCATTCTAGCACCAAAATCCGTCACATTTGTTGCGTTTTCACCATCAAATCTTGGTTATCATCGTGAATACTCACTTCTAGCAGGTAGATAACCTTGTTTGACCCGTTTCTTGCTTGATTTCACTTCTGCGTTTTCTAGGGTTTCGGGTGCTCGGGTTCATCCGAGCACATGAGGTCGTGTGGGCTTATGTGTTGCATTCCAGTGTGTGTTTCTTGTCTAGACATGTTACAATATGGATTCTGGAGATTCTTGAGATGTGAAACCCGTGCCCGGAACAACTGGAAACTGCTCGGTGCATCAGCAGTCGCGACCTGCTGTACAGGGCGACTGGGCCTTTCAGGTGATTGAGCCGTGCGACTGAGTGAGTCGTGCGACTGAGTCCATGCGTCTGAGTCTATCGTGCGACTGAGTGGTGTGACTGGGGTGAGTAATGCGACTGAGTCCATGCGTATGTGTGTGTTGTAGGATTCTATCTGCCCAGAACACTTAGAATATTGATGTGGTTAGTACGTTATGATCCAAGTCGGGTTATACCTAATAACAAGCTTAGCAAACACCAATTAATATTTAATTGATGATATGATCATGCAATTAAAATATTTACACCAAATTTAGAAAATGGGTTTTCTAAATAAGTTGCATATGAGATGGAACAACTTATTAGGATATTTTGTTCAATGATATTATTTGAAGTGTTATTTAAATTAGTTGTATAACACCGAATAATAATGAGAGTATACTACTTATACAATTAAATGGTTAATTGCATAAACTACTTACAAGACTAGACAATATATGTGTGTGTTAGTATTTGACATTTATAAAATATAACCACCTATTTTATAAATACCAAATACTAATAAAAGAGAATGGAATTCATTTTTTTGGCCCTTGGAACCGTCCATAGCATGCATGTGCATATGTAGTGTGATTCTCTTGATAAGAGAACACACATGCCATTGTCTTCCACTAGCTCAATCCACTAACTATATTCTCTTGGAGAAAGACACACATGCATCCTTATGTCTACCACTACCAACTAGTATACAAAAGGCTCTCATTCTCATTTTGAAAGAAATGCAACTAACACAAAACAATCAGCTCTCTCTCTCTCTCACTTACGGTTTCCAGCAGCAAGAAAAGAGGGTTTTCTAGCTGAGTTTTGAGCTGCATTTTCGTGTATTCTACCTAACAAGAAGGTGTGTTTGCAAGGAGCTTGGGGTATACTAGCTTGAGGACTTCTATCCTTGAAGTCTTGGCTGCATTTTGGGCATCTCCATCTTCATCAAACATCTTATTTTGATTTATTTTTGCTGTTGCAGTAAGGTATTTCACAGCTCACTGAAGCTATGATTTTATGTGCATTTAAATATGTTCATAGCTTGCATATTCACATAAATGATCCTTTGTTCTTTGGGTTTGTTTTATACATTAATATGGTCATTTAATGAACATATTTTTCAGCTTATAAAAGGGTTTATAAAGTTGTAATTCCGCTGCGTTTTCAGAAAGTTTAAATGGTTAAACTATGATTTTATGTTCTAACAAACCCATCAATGGCATCAAGAGCCGGTTATGTGAATAGCTTGCTTGTTCTTATCCTTTAAAAATCATTTTAAAGGATATTAATCAACTAATTAGGAGCTGATTTTGGTTGATTTAATAAACCCCAAGTCTTTCAAAGTTATATCTTTATGCTTATGATTAAACTTTGAAAGATAGGAATGTCAATTGGTTGATATATTTGGTTGTTGTTTGTTTGGACAAACAAACCCAAATTTTCAGTTTATGTTGGCTGAAAATTTAGGGTTTGATGGGGTTTATTTTGTTCATTGAATAATATTCATGATTGTTCATATGATAGTGCATAACCTAGCCTTTGGCCTTATGTTATTTGGATGATTGGAATGGTTGTTTTAATTCATTCAATTGGGTTGTAATATTTATATTTATTATTTGGGTTGTAATTATTTATTCATTTGGTTATGTAATAAATAGATTAGTTGCATTTCCTTTTATTAGAAAAATGTATTAGGATATAATTTTGTAAAAGGAAGATGCACAAGATCAAGACCCAAAGATGGACATCAAAGACATGGACCTTGAAGTATTTGGATATGGATTCAAGTGGGAGTCCATGGACACATATAATGTGTCATTACAAACCCTTAAGAAAGACCTTATGACAACACTTGCGATGGCAAACAAGTGTTGTCAACTTAGAAGTTATGGTTATGCACTCATGTTTATATGTTTATGCTTGTTTGAATGTTTGTTGTTTGATTGTTTGGTTGATATTTAGACATATATTACAAACTCATAAACAAACTAAACAAGCTGAAAATTAATGGTTCTTAATCATTAAAAGTTAATAAAAGGTTATTAAAAAGGATTAATGATTTATAATAAAATGGGTTTTATTAAAAGAACCATAGGGTACATTGCATTTGAAAGCATGCAAATACAAGTACATAGAGTTTTCTAAACTAGAATTATGAAACCTCCAAATATTCAAATCCCTTTTAAAATAAGTCAAACACCATCCTCTTATACAACACTCGAATCATTTGAGAACTTGATGTGGGATAAAGGTCACCTAACCACATTAGAGGGAACTTATGAGTTTGAGGTGGGTTTGCCATATTTATGGGATAAAGGTCACCTAACCACTAATATACGCAAATCCACACGTGTGTCTAAGTAGGACAACTTAATTTGGAAATCATGCATTAGGATCACCGAAGCATGACGTACAAAGGGTGTTGATGGGATAAACATGCCAAACAAACATAAGATGTTTAACCGATCCCATATACTAGAAATTGTAATAGGTTACAATTGTCAAAAGTTGACTACCTTGTTAATTTAAATAAAGGGATAAAGGTCACCTAACCGATATTTAAATGTAACGTTGGATTCTAGATTTTAATTATTAATTGTCTATGAGACGTAAAGGGTATTAATGATTAAAATGTAATTTTTTTAAGAAATACTAATAAGAACTTTGTTAATTTTGTAGAATGGCCGCAAACAACAACAACACAAACCCGACGTCCATAACCTATCACTAAGAACAATCCTTGAAAAGGAACGTCTAAACCATGGGAACTTCATGGATTGGTACCGAAACTTGAGAATCGTTCTCAAGCAAGAAAAGAAGTCCTATGTGTTAGACGATCCCATTCCCGATCAACCCGATGAAAATGACGATGAGGCCTTTGCCCAGTGGGTCAAGTACACCGAGGACTCTGTGCAAGTCGCATGTCTCATGCTAGCAAGCATGATTCCCGATTTGCAAAAGGACTTTGAAAACCATAATGCCTATGACATGATCACCCAGTTGAAGGAAATGTTCCAACAACAATCAAGGGTGGAGCGCTTCGAAACGGTTCGAGCACTCCATGCATGTCGAATGGACGAGACCCAATCGGTGTCATCTTACGTTCTTAAGATGAAGAGCCACATTGATCACCTCGAAAGGCTTAACTGTCGTGTGTCCAATGAGTTGGCAACGGATTTGATCCTTAACTCTCTATCCAAGAAGTTTGATAGCTTCGATATGAACTATAACATGAATGGATGGGACAAGAGCATTGGTGAGCTTCACTCAATGCTCAAAACAACCGAGGCGGGCATGGGTAGAAAGGTTCTACCGGTCCTTACGATCAATGAAGGAGGTAGTAGGAAGAGGCACCTCCCCGACCCTAGGGCAAGTGTTGCAAGAGGGAAGGGGCACGTCAAGGGGAAGGGAAAAGGAAAAGCAAAAGTGGAACCGCCCAAACCAAAAGAAAAGAAGCAAAAGGTTGCTCAAAATGACCCGTGTTTTGAGTGTGGTGAGGTAGGCCATTGGAAACGCAATTGCCCGGTCTATCTCAAAGCATTGAGATCAAAGAGGGATGCGGGGCAAACCTCAGGTACAATCTTTATGATACATGTTGAGCTAAATGTTATTTCTTCTAACACATGGGTACTAGATACCGGATGTGGAACTCATATTTACAATTTATTGTAGGGGTTCAAAAGAAGTGAGCATTATGCAAAAGGGGAAATTAGTCTCTTCATGGGGAATGGTGCAAAGGTTCACGTGGAAGCCCAAGGAGACTACATTTTGAAGCTTCCAATTGGTTTGGAAGTTATTTTAAAGAATGTTTTGTATGCTCCTAGTTTAACTAGGAACATTATTACTGTTTCCCGTTTAAGACAATGTGATTATGATTTCAAGTTTGTTGACAATGATATTCATGTTTCTTTCAATCATATGTTTTAATTTAAGGCTATACCTTGTAATGGTATTTATGAATTGGTTCATGAAAACACAACATATGATAGCTCAATGTACCAAGTAACCACCAAAAGGCTCAAATTAGATTTGAGTGATTCCTATCTTTGGCATTATCGCCTTGGTCATATAAACAAGAATCGTATGCAAAAACTCCAAAAGAATGGTATTTTGAAAACTAATGAAAATGATTCATTTGATGTATGCGAGTCTTGTTTACAAGGTAAAATGACAAAGGCCCCTTTTAGTGGGACTAATGAAAGGGCAAAAGATTTATTAGGAATCATACATTCGGATGTATGTGGACCTTTTAAACCAATAACTAGGAATGGTGAAAGATACTTCATTACCTTTACCGATGACTATAGTCGTTATGGGTATGTGTACTTGTTAAGACACAAACATGAATCTTTTGAAATGTTCAAAATCTTCAAGAATGAAGTAGAAAATCAACTCAACAAAACGGTCAAGATTCTTCGTAAAGATAGAGGAGGTGAATACCTAAGTAGTGAATTTCAAGAGTATCTTAGAAGTTGTGGGATAGTCTCACAACTTACTCCACCTGGAACACCATAACATAATGGTGTGTCTGAGAGGAGAAATCAGACTCTATTGGATATGGTTCGATCTATTATGGCTAGAAGTACACTACCTCTATTTTTTGGGGTTTCGCGTTGCTCTCAGCGACCCGTATTTTAAATATGGCCCCAACCAAGAAAGTGGAAAGGACACCTTTCGAAATATGGCATGGAAGGGTTCCATCATTATCATATTTAAAAGTTTGGGGGTGTGATGCTTATCCTAAGCAATACACTCAAAACAAACTAGAAGCCCGATCCACAAAGTGTATCTTCATTGGATATACTAGAGATTGTATTGGATATTATTTCTATGATCTGACAGAACAGAAAGTGTTTATTGCTCGAAAGGCAGAGTTCTTGGAAACTAAGTTTCTTTCGGAAGAAACTAGTGGAAGAGCAGTGGAACTTGAAGAGGTTCAAGATTCACAAGACGATACACAATTGGTTGATACTAGCAATCAACATGAGGATGTTGAGAATGATCATGTGGATGATCAAGATACACAAAATGTTCGCAAATCTGGTAGAATTAGTGTTCCTCCTGAGAGATATGGATTTTTCATGGATGGATGCTATGTGGTAGATTCGGATGAACCAACCACATACCAAGAGGCAATGTCAAAACCTGATTTTGACAAATGGCAAGAAGCCATGAACGTTGAGATGCAGTCCATGTATGATAACCAAGTTTGGGAATTGGTTACACCACCTCTTAAGTCCAAGATAGTTGGAAGTAAGTGGGTTTTCAAGAAGAAAACCGATATGCATGGAAACTTGGATACCTATAAAGCTAGACTTGTAGCAAAAGGTTTCACTCAAACTCAAGGGGTTGATTATGATGAAACCTTTTCGCCTGTGGCAATGCTAAAGTCTATCAGGATATTGTTTGCCATAGCAACATTTTATGACTATGAGATTTGGCAAATGGATGTCAAGACCGCTTTTCTTAATGGATATCTTGAGGAAGATGTCCATATGAAACAGCCTGAAGGTTTTGTCGATCCAAAACATCCAAACAAGGTATGCAAGTTAAAGAAATCAATCTATGGATTGAAACAAGTATCAAGAAGTTGGAATCACCATTTTGATGATGAAGTAAAGAAATTTGGCTTCATCAAAAACGCTGATGAAGCTTGTGTATATAAGAAAGCTAGTGGGAGCATTATTACTTTCCTTGTATTATATGTCGATGACATTCTACTAATTGGAAACGACATTCCAACCTTGGAAGGTGTAAAAACCTGGCTTGGAAGCTGTTTTTCCATCAAGGATCTTGGTGAGGCCACCTATATTTTGGGAATAAAGATCTATAGAGATAGATCGAGGCGGTTAATAGGTTTAAACCAAAGTACATACATTGAAAAGATCTTGAAGAGGTTCAAGATGGAGAATTCTAAGAAAGATTTGGTGCCTATTCAAAAGGGGACTATATTGAGCTCATCTCAATGCCCTAGTTCAAAGGTTGAACAAGAAAGAATGAATGGAGTCCCATATGCATCTGCTATAGGATCCATCATGTATGCAATGATATGTACTAGGCCGGACGTGTCATGTGCTCTAAGCATGACAAGTAGATATCAACAGAATCCTGGTAATAGTCATTAGATGGCTGTTAATAGTATTTTGAAATACCTTAGAAACACTAAGGATATGTTCTTAATATATGGATCTGGTGAGGAGGAGCTCGTTGTAAAGGGTTACACGGATGCGAGTTTCCAAACTGATCGAGATGATTCTCGATCACAGTCGGGATATGTCTTCATTATGAATGGAGGAGCAGTCTCTTGGAAGAGCTCAAAGCAAGATGTAGTGGCACTATCTACAACAGAATCAGAATACATTGCCGCTTCATTGGCAGCTCAAGAAGCTGCGTGGCTTAGGAAGTTCATTGCTGATCTAGGGGTTGTTGCTACCATTCAAGACCCCCTAGAGATCTTTTGTGACAACGAAGGTGCTATTGCTCAAATCAAGGAACCTCGTGCTCATCAAAAGACTCGGCACATTGAACGGAGATTCAACTACATTAGGGATGAAGTTGAAAAGGGGAAGATATGTATTCGCAAATTTCATACCGATCAAAACATTGCGGATCCATTCACGAAGCTCCTAGATAGGTCAAAGCATGAAAGTCACACATGTGCCTTAGGACTTTGATATTCTAGTGATTGGACTTGATCAAATTTAGTATTTGAATATGTGGAACTCTTTATTATTTGAGTAAAATTATTTGGTTATAATGTTTCAATTAATGTTCCTATTTAGCATGTTTAATCCAAGAGTAAATTATTTACTCTAAATGTCCGTAGTCGTTCATACTTGTGGGAACAAGTGTGAGGGTAAGACTATTATGAACTTGGATTGGTTGATATTCATAAGGATGAATATAGAGCAATGGGTTGCTACCAAGGTTCATAGATATTTGTGGGATACAAATATTGGACCAACCCACATCTCAAATTACTACTACATGGAATCTTATCGATTGATCGTAAGTAAATTAGAGTAAAGGCGAATATCATTTGGTATCCTCCGACCTGAGATACATATTGGGTTTTGATATTCACCAAGTATTATACCTTGAGTTAATTCTTCACTGTCCTGAAATAGTGGACAGTACATAAGGGTATGTTCAAGTATAACACGAGGTGTTTGTGAGAAACGTATGTAGTCAAGATGGAATTTGTTCCTCTTATTCGTTGAGAGTTAGATGTCTAAGGCCTGATTAAGTTAAATCAACAAGGAATGATCATTCTGTGTCCTTGGATTTAGCATGACATCTGTAACAAAAGGATAGATGATTGATTCACCTAAATCATTTCAAGTAGGGTACTTGAATGGGATGATGTTATTGAATGGCCATAAGTCATGCGTATTAAGGGTAGTAAACCGTTGTTAGGCGTTATTTACTGCTTGCATCAATCTTCTATGAATCTTGGCAAGTGGGAGATGACTGATGAAGAACTTCTTGAGGATGAGAGGTTGAATAAATTAAGAAGGAAAGGTAGACTCCCTACTGAGAAGTTGTTGGCTGCAAGCAGCAAAGCAGCAGCAACATCTCAGGAGACTATCAATGAAAAGAAGAGGTGAATGTGATTGACAGGCTCATCGTCCTGGGAGTAGCAAATGAAGAAATGCTACTACTCCTACTTGATGAGCTTGTCAAATTAGAAGAGGCAACCTTGCTGCAAAAAGAAAAGGAGAATGCAGCAAGGTTGGCTAAAGAGGAAAAGGCAAGGAAGATGAAAGAAGAAGCTGAGTTGAAGAAAATGTGACATCCGTCACCTCAAGGTCCGTTATTTAACATGAAATTACGCTAACTATTCTTAGAGCATTCATTCCTCACTTTCATAGACTATTTGTGAGGACATCATACTTGTTTGTTTTCTTTTACAGTCGTGATACCATTATTTGCAACCTTATCGCCCAAAACACTTACGGATGTCACCACCGACATCCCTAACTATATTATGTTATATATATAAACATCCTTAATAACAACATATCCAAGATACAAACAACATTAACGACTTCCCTTGCGCGTGTTTACGTCGTTGTCAACCGAAACAAGTTGGGGACTCGGGGCTAAGTGCAGGGACCAAATGTGACAATTTGCAAACTTGGGATGGGTATAAAAACCCCTCTTCCAGCCATTCTTCACCATCTTCTTCACTTCTTCTTCTTCATCTTCTTCATTTCTACACCATTCTAGCACCAAATCCGTCACATTTGTTGCGTTTTCACCATCAAATCTTGGTTATCATCGTGAATACTCACTTCTAGCAGGTAGATAACCTTGTTTGACCCGTTTCTTGCTTGATTTCACTTCTGCGTTTTCTAGGGTTTCGGGTGCTCGGGTTCATCCGAGCACATGAGGTCGTGTGGGCTTATGTGTTGCATTCCAGTGTGTGTTTCTTGTCTAGACATGTTACAATATGGATTCTGGAGATTCTTGAGATGTGAAACCCGGAACAACTGGAAACTGCTCGGTGCATCAGCAGTCGCGACCTGCTGTACAGGGCGACTGGGCCTTTCAGGTGATTGAGCCGTGCGACTGAGTGAGTCGTGCGACTGAGTCCATGCGTCTGAGTCTATCGTGCGACTGAGTGGTGTGACTGGGGTGAGTAATGCGACTGAGTCCATGCGTATGTGTGTTGTAGGATTCTATCTGCCCAGAACACTTAGAATATTGATGTGGTTAGTACGTTATGATCCAAGTCGGGTTATACCCAATAACAAGCTTAACAAACACCAATTAATATTTAATTGATGATATGATCATGCAATTAAAATATTTACACCAAATTTAGAAAATGGGTTTTCTAAATAAGTTGCATATGAGATGGAACAACTTATTAGGATTTTGTTCAATGATATTATTTGAAGTGTTATTTAAATTAGTGTATAACACCAAATAATAATGAGAGTATACTACTTATACAATTAAATGGTTAATTACATAAACTAGTTACAAGACTAGACAATATGTGTGTGTTAGTATTTGACATTTATAAAATATAACCACCTATTTTATAAATACCAAATACTAATAAAAGAGAATGGAATTCATTTTTTTGGCCCTTGGAACCGTCCATAGCATGCATGTGCATGTGTAGTGTGATTCTCTTTATAAGAGAACACACATGCCATTGTCTTCCACTAGCTCAATCCACTAACTATATTCTCTTGGAGAAAGACACACATGCATCCTTATGTCTACCACTACCAACTAGTATACAAAAGGCTCTCATTCTCATTTTGAAAGAAATGCAACTAACACAAAACAATCAGCTCTCTCTCTCTCTCTCACTTACGGTTTCCAGCAGCAAGAAATGAGGGTTTTCTAGCTGAGTTTTGAGCTGCATTTTGGTGTATTCTACCTAACAAGAAGGTGTGTTTGCAAGGAGCTTGGGGTATACTAGCTTGAGGACTTCTATCCTTGAAGTCTTGGTTGTATTTTGGGCATCTCCATCTTCATCAAACATCTTATTTTGATTGATTTTTGCTGTTGCGGTAAGGTATTTCACAGCTCACTGAAGCTGTGATTTTATGTGCATTTAAATATGTTCATAGCTTGCATATTCACATAAATGATCCTTTGTTCTTTGGGTTTGTTTTATACATTAATATGGTCATCTAATGAACATATTTTTCAGCTTATAAAAGGGTTTATAAAGTTGTAATTCCGCTGCATTTTCAGAAAGTTTAAATGGTTAAACTATGATTTTATGTTCTAACAAACCCATCATGTGTCGTGCGATTGAATGCAATGCGATTGAGAGTGTGTGCGATTGAGTCAATGCGGATGATTGTGTGCGACTGTGTTTGTCGCACGACTGAAGATCCAGTCGTACGAATGAAGACTCAGTCGTACGAATGAAGCTGATTCGTACGACTGAGGGTTTAATCGTGCGAATGGAAGGTTGAGTCGTGCGATTGGGTGCTGTGTGGAACGATTGAGTGCTTAGTCGCATGAATGGGAGTTCAGTCGTGCGAATGAAGCTGATTCGCATGACTAAAAGTTGATTCTTGTGAATGGAGTGTCCAGTCGTGCGTCTAGTCCCGTCGTGCAATTGGAGTCATTGTGCGCGAATTCTTCCTATGTGTGGTGTGTGTAGTCGTGTGATGTTAAGGTGACATCGACACGGTTGCCATTGTTAATGACGATCATTGAGATTAACACTATCAAACTCACTAATGTTATATCAAAACACATCAACTTAACATTTTACAATTAGCCACAAACGATTCCTAACACAAGTGCTTACCAAGTATTTCTTTAACAACAATAACACTTTTACCCAAACATCATCGACAATGGCAACGTTTCTAGTGCTTGGATCTACATAAGATCTATTGCACGTGTTTGTGTGCAAGAGTTACCCACGACCGAACCGATACGACCCGACCCAACTAAACAATATGGTTAACATCAGACGTATTATTAATGCTTAACATAACTGTCAATAGGTGATTGACCGTTCACACATACATACAAGTTTTGGAAGTTACATCATACATACTTACCACTTAACAAGTGAGTTTCATGGCCCTTTTTTACGCTTATACAAATGTTTCAATCTTTTACAAATATGGGGGAAAAGTATGCTCACACGTTTTCAATGCTGTACAACATACATACAATTTTCATACTTGGAATCAACGTGATACTGTTTTGTGAGTACATATCTGATGCATACATGGTGTTACTGTGTGGTTCTTCTTACAACCATTAATTCCGGTGTTGGAACCAACGGATAGGTATTAGTAGTACTACTGGGTTGACACCCCCACCCTTGACAGATGGTTACTTGTGAGTACCATCACACTGCCAGGAACGGGCCTTGGGTGAATATATTCCGACAAGTTGCTATGTGTACGTCATTAGGTTTGGTTGTATAAAACTCATGGTATGTGATTTTGCTTGCTTATAACTGTATGTACGGTATTCCACTACAAACACTATACAACATCAACTACATGTTTACAATTTAAACCTGCGAAGCTCACCAACATTATTGTTGACATTTTGAGCATATTTTTCAGGTAACAATGAGAACTGAAGATCTAGGAGAGCTGCCTTAGTGGAGACCCTAGGATGCATTTTTGAGACTGAACATACATGATGAACAATATTTTGTACATTGTTGCAGTCAATCAAACAATTTAACATTCTTTTGGATACTTGTTCTCGGGTTGTGGGAATTACATACAAGAGTACAATTTTTGTGATTATGTGGATCGTTTATGTGAATCAATTCCAAGTTTCTATCATACTTATGGCTATGTCGTCATGAACGTTGACTAAGACGACACAAGTCTCCATTTGTGCCGGGTGTTGTCATGACACGCTTGTCATCAAATACATACCTATTGCATCTCTATTGTCAACCATGTGTTATGATGATCCGGTCTAGCTCGTATCCCCGTGTTTCCGCTATCAGCGGGGGTGTGACAGACTGGTATCAGAGCCATTGGTTATAGAGAATTAGGCAATACACTTGACCTAGACTATAACCTAGGAACCTTCATGTAGAATGCATGCTAGGACTGGCTTGCATTTGATATTACATGTATATTCCTCCATACTTGCTTCTTGTTTCTATATTTGATTCTATACATATGTGCTTGCTATCCGATCATCCTGAGGAAGACACTATTACTCTTAGTCTTTCTCCGCGGGATACTGTTATACTAGAACTTTATGTTTGTATGCGCACAACATCATATCATTAGGTCGAGATACCTAAACAGAAGGGAACTTTGGCGATCATGCGTAGCGTCGATCTCGGATACTAAATCCGACCCTAGCATAGTTATGCCTGAAATCCTGAAAGTATGAAGGATAGGCAACTATCATTAGACATATTGTGCTTATATGCTTGGAGTTTACTTGTTACCACATACTACTATTGGAATACTAATGGCTCATGGACATGAGGACATTACATGAACCATGCTTGATGAGTGTTGACAATACTATGATGTTAACTTGGGGTAAGTGGAGCTAGGGTGACCATGCAAAGCAAATTACCATTACGGGTGCACACGTAATTGCAATTCGCTGTGCATGAGAAGTCTGGCTAATCTTACCAGGAGGTAACGATCATGAGTATTACAAGTTTTCTATTCTATACCCTAGGGTGTGCTAGGATCATAATTCTAGTAAGACCTTGTTAAGGGTAACAAAACATTACTAACACTTGCTATTACTTAAGTCCTGTCCTACTTAGAGCCTTCATGGTATTTCCAATCATGACATTGATTCTATCTTTCACGAAACATTCCTCCACTTAGCATTTCAGTAACTAAGGAACTGATTGAATGCTTAGAACGAAAGTGGACTACAGGAAATGTAGAGGAGTGATGATACTCTCTACACATACATTACGTTATTCTTTGGGATGATGCTAAGGAAAAATTAGGATGTCGTGTAACCGTTTTAAGCGTCATTTAAGGTATATCGAGGATGTGGTGGGAACGCTACGGGGAACCCTATATATAAGCATTACCGGTATACTAAGAATGTGCTTAAACTTGGTTACGTGATGATCTTGATGGACCGAAGCATGGGTTATTGGAACTTGATGAGTGGAATCATACGTGTATCTTAAAGTGATTAAGGTTTACATGTTTACTAAAGTTTACATGTTTACACCTTTCTATGATTAGAAGATGCCGCCTCGAAGAGCCACACGTAGTGCCAATCAAGGTGAGACCCCACAAGGCAGAGGTGGGGGTAGACCACCAAGAACAGGTGGTGCTCCAGCTGGCAACAATCAGGGAACTGACAACCCTGACATAGTTGCTATGATTGCTTAGCAGCTAGCCGCACTGATTCCAACTATTGTGACTCAAGTGAGCGACACTCTTCTGAATCATCATCTCCACGGAGATCATGATACTAATGATCAGCATAACCAAGGAACAGGGGAAGACACTTGGATTGGTGGAACAACTGGGAATGAAACTGGGGTCGATAATACAAGACGGGGATGTTCATACAAGGAATTTGTGTCCTGCAAACCCCGAGAATTTGATGGGAAAGGTGGGGCGGTAGCCGTAACTAGATGGCTTGAAAAGATGGAGGCAGTGATTCACATCAGTGAATGCCTTGATAGTCAAAGAATCAAGTATGTTACGTGCTCACTGCAGGGCAGAGCACTAACCTGGTGGAACACCCAGGTTCAAGCTAGAGGAAGAGAATCTACGATGAAATGACTTGGGATGAGTTCAAAGCCCTGATTACTGAGGAATACTGTCCTCTCATGAGATACAGAAGCTTGAACTTGAATTCTGGAACCATGCGATGGTAGGAGCTGGGCACGCGGCTTATATTGATCGATTCCATGAACTGGCGAGGCTAGTTCCACATCTTGTGACCCCAGAATCAAAGAGAATCAAGAGGTACATTTGGGGACTTGCACCTCAGATCCGGGCAATGGTAACAGCAGCTGCTCCTCCAATGATTCAGAGCGCAATTCTGAAGGCTGGCGCTCTAACTGACGAGATGGTAAGAACAGGGGTATTGGGTAGAGCAGAGAAGAGAAAGGATGTTGGGGAAACGAGCCGGTCGAATACTGGGAAATCTGATAAAAGGGCCAAGATCACAGGAATTTTGTGGCTGTGACTCAGGGTAAAAGAGAATATGTTGGGTCGCACCCCAAATGTGACAGGTGCAGCTATCATCATCCCCCAGAGATGCAGTGCCAGGTGTGTGTGAACTGTAGGCGCTCGGGGCACCTAGCAAGAGATTGTAGAGTTGCACCGAATCTGGTTGCTCCCGTCAACACGGTTAACCCCACCGGGAATGCTAGAGTCTGTTACGAATGTGGAAATCCGGGTCACTACTGGAACATGTGCCCCAAACTGAATAGGGAACCGGGTCAACAAGGGAAAAAACAACAGCAAGTGATGGCCATAGCTGGGAATCAAGGCCCGACTAATCAAGGGAATGTCGCTCAGGGACGTGCGTTTGTCATTGGAGCCAACGATGCTCGTCAGGACCCGAATGTGGTCACGGGTACGCACTTGCTCAATCACCACTTCGCATCCATATTGTTTGATACTGGAGCAGACAATAATTTTATATCTTCCGATTTTGCACACATGCTTGCCTTGAACCCTAGTAGACTAGAAACTAGCTTCTCTGTAGAAATGGCCAATGGTAGAGTTGTACAAGCAGATGAGATTATTAGACAGTGCTCCATGATATTGGAGAACCATGCCTTCGACATAGACTTAATACCTTTCGAGTTGGGGAGTTTCGATGTGATTGTGGGAATGGATTGGTTGTCGAAACACGGAGCTGAGATTGTTTGTCGGGAGAAAGTAGTACGAATCCCCATGCCAAACGGGGAGGTACTTAAGATTCAAGGAGAACGACCGGGAAGAACTCTAAAGCTTATCACTTGCATGAAGACGCGACGATGTTTACGAAAGCAGTGTTACGCATTTCTGGCCCATGTAGTGGAAAAGAAAGAAGAAGGCAACAAGTTGGTAGATATTCCTGTAGTACAAGATTTCCAGGAGTATTCCCTGATGACTTGTCGGGTTTACCTCCTCCACGACAGGTGGAATTTCGTGTAGAGTTGGTTCCTGGAGCTACGCCGATAGCAAAAGCACCGTATCGGTTGGCCCCATCCGAAATGCAAGAGTTATCTAGCCAATTACAGGAGCTATTAGAGAAGGGTTTTATTCGACCGAGTCATTCACCGTGGGGAGCACCCGTCTTGTTTGTCAAAAAGAAAGACGGGTCGTTCCGCATGTGCATCGATTATCGCGAGTTGAACAAGTTGACTGTGAAGAATCGATATCCACTTCCCCGAATCGATGATTTGTTTGATCAGTTGCAAGGAGCCTCATATTTCTCCAAGATTGATCTTCATCGGGATATCATCAATTAAGGGTTTTCGAGGATGACATACCGAAAACACGTTTAGAACTCGTTATGGTCATTATGAGTTCTTAGTCATGCCGTTTGGACTGACTAACGCACGGCTGTATTCATGGATATGATAAATCGGGTGTGTAAACCATACTTGGATAAGTTCGTGATCATGTTCATAGACGATATACTTATCTACTCTCGATCGAAAGAAGACCACGAGGAACATCTTCGGGCCATACTGAGTTTGTTACAAGAAGAGAAACTTTTAGCTAAACTCTCGAAGTGCGAGTTTTGGCTTCGAGAAGTGAATTTTTTAGGGCATGTGGTTAACGAGAATGGGATTCATGTAGATCCCGGCAAAATTGAAGCAGTGAAGAAATGGGATACACCCCAGACACCTTCAGAGATACGGCAATTCTTAGGATTGGCCGGATACTATCATCGCTTTATTGCGAATTTCTCAAAGATTGCCCAACCGTTAACATTGTTGACTCAGAAGGACAAGAAGTTTGATTGGGAGAAAGCACAAGAACAAGCGTTCCAAACGTTGAAAGAGAAGTTATGCAACGCACCGATATTGTCCCTTCCAGATGGAACAGATGATTTTGTGGTGTACTGCGATGCTTGACATCAAGGCTTGGGTTGTGTGCTAATGCAGAAAGACAAGGTGACTGCCTATGCCTCACGACAACTTAAGGTGCATGAGAAGAATTATACGACTCATGACCTGGAGTTGGGCGCGGTAGTATTTGCACTCAAGAAATGTAGGCACTATCTGTATGGAACCAAATGCATCATCTACACAAATCATAAGAGCCTTCAACACATCCTGAATCAGAAAGAACTCAACATGCGACAACGACGTTGGGTAGAGTTACTTAGTGACTACGATTGTGAAATTCGGTATCACCCGAGGAAAGCAAATGTGGTGGCTGACGCCCTAAGTCATAAAGAGCACGTGAAACCACTACGTACTCGAGCTTTGGGATTGACTATTCAAACGAACTTGAAAGCTCAGATCCAACTTGCACAAAAGGAAGCATTGAAAGAAGAAAATCTTGCGGGAGAAGAATTCCGAGGGTTAGACAAACAGATGACTTGCAAGGATGATGGCATACAGTACTTCATGGATCGCATGTGGGTACCCAAATGGGGAGACGTTCGTACCCTGATCATGGAGGAAGCACACAAGACACGATATTCTGTTCATCCTGGTGCAGACAAGATGTATCACGATCTTAAGGATCTATACTGGTGGCCAGGCATGAAGAGAGACATTGCTATGTATGTAAGCCGATGCTTGACGTGCTCGAAAGTTAAGGCTGAACATCAAAAACCATCGAGATTATTACAGCAACCTGAAATTCCCGAGTGGAAATGGGAGAACATAGCCATGGATTTTATTACCAAACTCCCAAGGACGCCTAGCGGACACGACTCGATATAAGTCGTAGTGGATCGAATGACAAAATCTGCTCACTTTTTGCCTATCCGAGAAGACTATAAAATGGATAAGCTAGCAAGGTTGTACATCAAAGAGGTCGTGACACGGCACGGGTGCCGGTGTCAATCATATCCGACCGCGACAGTCGATTTACTTCACGATTTTGGCAAACATTACAGAAAGCGATGGGCACTCGATTAGATATGAGTACCGCCTATCACCCACAAACAGATGGCCAAAGTGAATGAATAATATAAACGTTGGAAGACATGCTCAGAGCTTGTGTAATCAATTTTGGTGGTAGCTGGGACACTCATCTACCATTGATTGAGTTTTCATACAACAACAGTTACCACACAAGCATTGGATGCGCTCCATTTGAAGCATTGTACAGGAGGAAATGTAGATCCCCTGTTTGTTGGGCCGAAGTTGGTGAGAGCCAGCTTACAGGCCCATAAATCATTCAAGAGACAACTGACAAGATTTTCCAAATCAAAGACAGACTAAAAGCTGCAAGAGATCGCCAAAAGAGCTATACCGACAACCGTCGAAAGCCTCTAGAATTCAATGTTGGAGATCACGTTTTACTCAAAGTCTCTCCCTGGAAAGGGATTGTACGATTTGGAAAGAAAGGGAAGTTATCCCCTCGATATGTAGGACCATTCGAGATTACAGAAAGAATCAGTCCGGTGGCCTACCGATTGAGGTTGCCACAAGAACTCAGCGTTGTACATGATACTTTTCACGTGTCGAACCTCAAGAAGTGTTTGGCCGACGAGTCCTTACACGTACCAATTGAGGAAATCAAGATCGACGAGAAGCTTCATTTTATCGAGGAACCTATCGAGATCATGGACCGAAAGGTCAAACGCCTGAGACGCAGCAAGATACCGATCGTTCGCATGAGATGGAACTCTAAACGAGGACCAGAATTCACGTGGGAACGAGAAGATCAGATGAAGCTCAAGTACCCACTTCTATTCAAGGATGACGTTCTTGGACCTAGCACCAGTTGAATTTCGGGATGAAATTCTCTCAACTGGGGGATACTGTGACATCCGTCACCTCAAGGTTCGTCATTTAACGTGAAATTACGCTAACTATTCTTAGAGCATTCATTCCTCACTTTCATAGACTATTTGTGAGGACATCATACTTGTTTGTTTTCTTTTACAGTCGTGATACCATTATTTGCAACCTTATCGCCCAAAATGCTTACGGATGTCACCACCGACATCCCTAACTATAATTAATATCCAAGATACAAACAACATTAACTACTTCCCTATAATTAATATAACGCGCGTGTTTACGTCGTTGTCAACCGAAACAAGTTTGGGGACTCGGGGGCTAAGTACAGGGACCAAATGTGACAATTTGCAAACTTGGGATGGGTATAAAAACCCCTCTTCCTAGCCATTCTTCACCATCTTCTTCACTTCTTCTTCTTCATCTTCTTCATTTCTACACCATTCTAGCACCAAAATCCGTCACATTTGTTGCGTTTTCACCGTCAAATCTTGGTTATCATCGTGAATACTCATTTCTAGTAGGTAGATAACCTTGTTTGACCTGTTTCTTGCTTGATTTCACTTCTGCGTTTTCTAGGGTTTCGGGTGCTCGGGTTCATCCGAGCACATGAGGTCGTGTGGGCTTGTGTGTTGCATTCCAGTGTGTGTTTCTTGTCTAGACATGTTAGAATATGAATTCTGGAGATTCTTGAGGTGTGAAACCCATGCCCGGAACAGATGGAAACTGCTCGGTGCATCAGCAGTCGCGACCTGCTGTACAGGGCGACTGGGCCTTTCAGGCGACTGAGCCGTGCGACTGAGTAAGTCGTGCGACTGAGTCAATGCGTCTGATTCTGTCGTGCGACTGAGTGGTGTGACTGGGGTGAGTCGTGCGACTGAGTCCATGCGTATGTGTGTGTCGTGCGATTGAATGCAATGCGATTGAGAGTGTGTGCGATTGAGTCAATGCGGATGATTGTCCCGACTGTCTGTGTCGCACGACTGAAAATCCAGTCATACGAATGAAGACTCAGTCGTACGAATGAAGCTGATTCGTACGACTGAAGGTTAAATCGTGCGAATGGAAGGTTGAGTCGTGCGATTGGGTGCTGTGTGGAACGACTAAGTGCTTAGTCGTACGAATAGGAGTTCAGTCGTGCGAATGAAGCTGATTCGCATGACTAAAAGTTGATTCGTGCGAATGGAGTGTCCAGTCGTGCGTCTAGTCCTGTCGTGCAATTGGAGTCATTGTGCGCGAATTCTTCCTATGTGTGGTGTGTGTAGTCGTGTGATGTTAAGGTGACATCGACACAGTTGCCATTGTTAATGATGATCATTGAGATTAACACTATCAAACTCACTAAAGTTATATCAAAACACATCAACTTAACATTTTACAATCAGCAACAAACGATTCCTAACACAAGTTCTTACCAAGTATTTCTTTAACAATAATAACACTTTTACCCAAACATCATCGACAATGGCAACGTTTCTAGTGCTTGGATCTACATAAGATCTATTGCACGTGTTTGTGTGCAAGAGTTACCCATGACCGAACCGATACGACCCGACCCAACTAAACAATATGGTTAACATCAGACGTATTATTAATGCTTAACATAACTGTCAATAGGTGATTGACCGTTCACACATACATACAAGTTGGGAAGTTACATCATACATACTTACCACTTAACAAGTGAGTTTTATGGCCCCTTTTTACGCTTATACAAATGTTTCAATCTTTTACAAATATGGGGAAAAGTATGCTCACACGTTTTCAATGCTGTACAACATACATACAATTTTCATACTTGGAATCAATGTGATACTGTTTTGTGAGTACATATCTGATGCATACATGATGTTACTGTGTGGTTCTTCTTACAACCATTAATTCCGGTGTTGGAACCAACAGATAGGTATTAGTAGTACTACTGTGTTGACACCCCCACCCTTGACAGATGGTTACTTGTGAGTACCATCACACTGCCAGGAACGGGCCTTGGGTGAATATATTCCGACAAGTTGCTATGTGTACGTCATTAGGTTTGGTTGTATAAAACTCATGGTATGTGATTTTGCTTGCTTATAACTGTATGCACGGTATTCCACTACAAACACTATACAACATCAACTACATGTTTACAATTTAAACCTGCGAAGCTCACCAACATTATTGTTGACATTTTGAGCATATTTTTCAGGTAACCATGAGAACTGAAGATCTAGGAGAGCTGCCTTAGTGGAGACCCTAGGATGCATTTTTGAGACTGAACATACATGATGAACAATATTTTATACATTGTTGCAGTCAATCAAACAATTTAACATTCTTTTGGATACTTGTTCCCGGGTTGTGGGAATTACATACAAGAGTACAATTTTTGTGATTATGTGGATCGTTTATGTGAATTAATTCCAAGTTTCTATCATACTTATGGCTATGTCGTCGTGAACGTTGACTAAGACGACACAAGTCTCCATTTGTGCCGGGTGTCGTCATGACACGCTTGTCATCAAATACATACCTATTGCATCTCTATTGTCAACCATGTGTTATGACGATCCCGTCTAGCTCGCATTCCCGTGTTTCCGCTATCAGGGGGGTGTGACAGAAAAGGATGGAGAGGATAGCCTTCCTGTACTCAAGAGGCTATTCTCAGGAGGAACTGAGTCCTCATGAGAATGAGATGATTCTGCTTCTTGTCAATAGAGAACATGATCATATCAGTAAGGAAAGAAAGAAAGCTGCTAATGAGAAAGCAAATGAGAGAAAGAAGAAGGAAGAAGAGGCCAAGCTTATAGCTGCCAAGAAGTGGGAGATAAAGCCTGGATGAAGGTTTATATTAGGGCATATGGCTTCACTGGCAGGCAAGTTGGGCCAATGTCAGAGAAGACCCTACAGCGACATGTCAGTGATATCAAAGCTGACATTCGCTTAGGAAGAAGGAAGGAGGTATCTCAGGAGATATAGAGGATGAAACCCAAACCAGCACCCAAACCACAACCCACAACAACTGAATCATCACTGAACCTATACCCTTCTCTTTCCCCATCAAAACCGAACCCATCACTGAACCATACACCCCTGAACCCACACCATCCACCTTACCACTACCATCTTCCTCTGCCTCTCTACAACCACCACCACTACACATTCTACAACCCAAAACACAACCAAAAACCCAATCAATACCCAAACCATCCTCTGAACCATTCAAAACTCCAACCTTAGAAGAGATTAGGGAGATCAAAAGGAGACTCAATAACTGCTCAAATATGAGTAGCATCTCTTATGAGTAAGGATTCATCGTATTAAAATACATTGATGGATCCTCAAGCTCTCTCATAAGAAATGCCTTCCTAGATCTACCCCAGAGACTCTACACCAATCACTCAATCTTCTAGCCTTAAGCTCTGACTCATTAAATGAAGAAGAGAAAAAGCTAAGAAGAAGATTGGTAAACCTACTGGACACTAGGAATGGGGATAGACTGTCAAACTTGCCCCTCATTCATAGGAAGAAAATTATCCAGTGGAGGTTTGATGAACCTTCTCACAACTTCGTTGTGGAGAGGGAGAATGGAGAGGTAAACAGGTTCAATGCCTTATCTCTACTATACTTAAGCAGATATGATATTGCTGAGTTAGCAGAGAGACCATTCACCAATCCCTCTAACTCCAAGATAGTTGCTCACATCGGAAGATATATCGACAGCCTTCATCTTTCTGAATTAAACAAAAGGCAAGAACTGAAGAGGAGTTAAAAGTTGAAGAAGGAAGTGTAGTTTTGATAGCATCAGCCTAGGGGGAGTTTGTTGGATCTATTGAGGCTGATGCAACCAAAACAATACTTAGAAGAAATCTGTACAGCTAAGAGAAGTCTTCCGAAGGCAATGCTGCAACTTCCGAAGCTTGCATAGTGATCTTCTGAAGAGCTTCCGAAGACTAAACTCAGTCTTCCAAGACTTAGAAGATATTCTTCCGAAGTAGACACTAAGAAGACTGAAGATAAAGTCTTCCGAAGACAAAGCCTCGGAAGAAGCTGAGTCTTCCGAAGTATAAATGGTTCGGAACAACTTATTCTTCCGAAGCCATTTTAACTTCGGAAGAATCACAGTATGAACCAGTGGACAAAGCATGGTCCGACTGACACTTGCTTCCTACTCTGATTCTCTGCAAGATGCTTTCCACATTCATGTGGTTGACCTTACTTTTGTCCACTGTTCACCATTCCTTAGCTAGTACAGCTGCCACCTTTAGTTGGTGACCAAAAGGTAAGTCATGGACCTGTCATGACTACCTTATCTTAGATAATACTTTATCTAAAATACTCTACCTCTAGCAATATAGTATTTGTTTAGAAGTAAGTCCCAACATGTTATCTACGTATAACAAGCTGTAGATAGTAGTATATATAGTCGCTCATTGTAACTTAGTATCTATGCTTCTGCATGAGTCTTGTAATAGTTGATAGATAATATATACAAGTATCTTGAAAACCATTTCTTATGTTCTTTACTTATGATATTATTATCAACTGAGTTCTTGATTTTGCATTCATCAAACGAGTGATATTTAACAGTTTGTAAGAAACACTGAGTGTTGAGAAAAAAATATCGATCCTGCAGTTTCTTTTTGTACCTTTTTTATCTTAGCTTGCAATAAGTTTTTACTTTTTAATGTCTTTTTTATATTTATTTTTTCTTTATATTAATGTAATTTTTAATTTTAATTTGTAACTTTAAGAAAGTAAACTTCGATTTTAATTCCTGTGATTTGATCAAAATAACGCTTTACCTTCAAATATTTCTAAATCATATGTTTACTTGTGATTTGCAGTCCGTTTCAGTTTACTTGTGATTTGCAGTCCGTTTCAGTTTACTTAACCTGTTAACATTGTTAAATAATTGTGTGAATTAGAAAGACATTTTAGTCATTTTATTAATAAGGATTAATATTGTAATGTATTTAAACTTGTGTTAATTATTTGGAAAGGCTACTTACTATGTAAATTACCTGATAAATATTCAGATAATGAAAACCCAACCCCCTCCCTAGCTTCCCGTTCTTCAGCATCATCATCACCAACATTACACTAAATTTTAACCCTAATCGAAGCATCGCTCAGCGCCATCACTATCGAACCCCAATAGAATATAATTCGTAACTATCGTTCACAGGGCAAAACCATAACCTACAAAACACGATGGTTCTGGGTAACGATTGAATGCCCCAAGAAATTTGATCCCGTTGCAAAAACGTTAATGGTGGTTATAGGGACAGTGACGAGGCCCTTAGTTGTGTTGCTCAACAACATGTGTGAAGTTTTGAATTTCAAGTTGTTAGATGGAAGAGACAAACTCATAATAACAATGTTGGAATACATTAGCTAGGGAGTATCTTATACGGAGAATTGTAAATGTTTAGAAGTTATTGATGCAAGTAATGGTTTGCTAACACCTTGTGCTTCTAAGATGTTGGATTCAATTAGAAGGAGATGTTGGAGTCAATTAAGAAGGAGGCTACCAGATCTTTTTATCACCCTTATCTATACATATAAATCACGTTATTCACCTTAACAATCTAATGATAGGTACACTATAAATGGAATGGAGAAGAACACTATCAAGTTTGCAGTCCACAAGGCGATCAATGTGGTCAATATGAGTACAAAAAGTTGCACATGCAGGAGATGGAAATCACCGTCATACCATGCAACATGCAGTGACACCCATTTGGAGCAAGGCTGCATACACTACTAGAAACTGCTTTGTTTGTTACGCAAATTTCCGACGTAAAACTTTGGCATGCCAGAAGCTTTTGTCAACCCGCTTTATGAAATGGAGAGGTGGAAGCAAGTATACAACTATAAAATCCATCCAATTAATAGGATGTCAATGTGGCCAAAGTCTCAAGTGCCTACAATTATTACACCACCTGCTTGCCATAAACCAATAGGGAGGCTCAAAAAAGCAAGAAAAATATCAAATGTTGAATTAAAAGATGTTAGAAAACGCTGGTGTTTGTCAAATGAAAGCTCAACAAAAACTTGTGGGAAGTGTAATAAGAAGGGTCATAAAGGAGAAGTTGCAAAGGCTAAGAAGAAAATGAAATATGATTTTGGGATATTAACTATTTATGATGTAATGTCTTTGCTAATTGCTTATAAAGTCCATAGAATAATGTATTAGGCAACTTTGTTGAGGCCCCTTCGGATCATAGATTAGGATCAATTACGTTGGTGAACAACATCAAGGGTATGCATAAAAGTGCAGTGATCCGGTGATAAAACTAGTCAATCGGGAGCACACAAATCACACAAATACAAACTGTTTTTCCACACTACAAATGTTATACAAGATGGGTATTTATACCCTTACAATAGACGGTTATTAACTAACAAAACTAACATAACTAACCCTTTAATTCCCGTCTAATTTACACGTTTGACTTTTTCTATTTTGACTTTTATTCTTCTTATTAATTAACATTAATCTACTTGATTTAGGATTGTCTTGATTATGATCTTCCAACAAACTTAACTGATTTTGATGTTTTCTTTTTATCCATGGTATATGCATTTTGAGTGCACAAAATTGATCTGCATTATTAAGGGCCTGTTGGAATATTTGACAGCATTATTGACTTCATTTTGGCTTAATTTTACTGCATTTTGACTGCATTATTGGCTGCATTTTGCCATAATTTTACTACATTTTTACTCCATCATTTACTTATTTTTTACTGCACTTGCAATACCTGTGACTGCATTTTTTAACTGCATTTTGGCATATATTTTACTGCAGTTTATACGGTGTTTTTACTGGAGTTTCCACTTCAATTTTTACTGAATTTTTGGCTGCATTTTGGTAAGTTTTGACTGCACATTTGACTGCATTATTTGACTGCATTTTGTCATATGGTAACATAAGGATTTACGAATTAAAAGAAGATATTGCTTCAGGTAAGAACTTCGCCAAATGATAACAAAATACAATCAAATACAAAATGCAGTTTAATAAAATGAACATATTTGCATTTTTTTGACTGCATTTTTGGGGTAAAATGATAATTTATGTATAATGAAACTAGTTCGAGGTGAAGGAATTACCATTATGCCCTTGTGTGCTGTCACACCCCAACCTTGACGGCGGAATCGTCGAGGCGTGAGAGTTACGATTGTTCACAGCCACATAACGCTATTGCCTGAAACATGTTAAAAATAAAAGGTCAACATATTGTTGGTGAGCATTCTATAGTTTTTCATACATAAGTATATAAAAGATGGCAATTCATGTTGTAAATTAGAGAACACGGTAACTAGGGATGTAAGACAGAATGCACAATCAAACCTTGACAATGTTTTACAAGTATCAAACGACGTTAATATTCTATTAACGTTAAAAGTATATACGATTAGCTAAGTGTACTTGGATCAACCAAGCAGGCTTGTCAGGCCCATAGATCTATGACGTCGCCAGGCTAGCAATAGTTAATGATTGTACATATATTCGACATTACATGGTAGCTACAAGATTCAACTAATCACAACACACAAGTAAATTGCCATAAGTTTACAAGAATCAAACGTGTTTACAAGTGTAACGTTTATACGGTAACATGTTTCACCCAAAAGTGTGTGAAATAATAAAATGGGTATAGAAATACTCACCTGGCGATTAAGTATATGATGGATGATTAATAAGAAATAATAACAAGCGTCGTTTCAATGTAAATCGTCACAGGGTACCTAAATAGACATAATTACAAGTTTTGGGTTTTATCGTAATGATTTTAGCGAATCAACGAGGACTAGGGTTCTAAGTCGAATTTGAGGCTTGTCAACTAATTATATTTAAGCAAATGAAATATATTTACTTTTTCTTAAATTATATATTTTTATATATTATTCAAAGCTATGAAAAGAACAATTATAGTAAATTATATAAAAAGTTTTAACAAATTTTTATAACTAAAAATTTATTACTATATAAATAAAATTAATTGGAAAGGAATATTTGAACCAATAATAATTTAGTGGTTCACACTATTATTTAAAGTTTATATTTATAAAATTGAACTAAGTGTAATATTTATTAAAATAAATATATTAAGGTGTTTTAAAGAATTAATCTACTAGAAATAACTAGGTGTCTTTAAAAAAATAAAGCTTACAAAATTAATTTTTTTATGATTTTTAGAATTTTTTCTGTATTTTTTATAGGCTGAAAAAGCCTAAAAAAAAGATTTGAGGTTGCCGGGTTCGAACCCGGGACCTCGGGTAGCAAAGGTGTGCGCAGAACCAGTAAACCAAGGCCGTGGCCGCGGTTTAATTTGGTTATGAATTCATATAAACACTGATACAAAACCACCCCCAAATCCGATGAACCCTAGAAACGATTTGATCCAAATTGAACACCGAATCAGTGTTGTTAACGATTTGGATCATGGGCTTTTGATCCCTATATAAAAACGAATTCATAGAGGTATTAATTACCTGATGAAACGATGTAATCGATGGGTTTGAGTTCGAGTTGCAGGTCGCGGTTAATGACGAATCAAAGACGATGATTGTGTGTGTTTGATCGAATTTGAGAATTCAGAGAGTTTGAGCGAGTGTTTATGGAGGTTTGTCCTCTATTTATAGTGGGTAATTTGATGCAAACCCGCTCCATTCGATTTGATTTTGAAAGGGATGAGCGGGTTCGATTTCAAACCTGTAAACGAGATAATTTTTCAAATTATGTAGGGCCATATGTTCGAATCTATGTCGCGAGGCTTGTCGGGAGCTTTAATTCGAATTAAACCGCGTGAAATTGGCGTTTGGGGCTCGCCGGAGAGCTCGCCGGAGCTTCGCCGGCCTTTCGCCGGAAAACCGAGGGGAAAAGGGGCCGGGGGTTGGGTTGTAAATTTTAATTTACAATAATGGTCCCTGCGGTTTGAATTTTTTTATTTTATGTTAGAAACTTTCATTTTAAGTTTTAAAATTGATAGGATTGGCCCCTGGACTTTGTTATTTATTTTATTATTATTATTATTATTATTATTATTATTATTATTATTATTATTATTATTATTATTATTAGGATTATTATTACCATCATCATTATTATTATTATTATTATTATTATTATTATTATTATTATTATTATTATCACGTCGTAAAATACGGGATGTTACAGTCTCCCCTACTTTAGGAAATTTCGTCCCGAAATTTGTTTACGAGAAGGCTGAGACTAAAAGATGAGGATACTTGGAGAACTTTCAGGTTTTGATAAGGTATCAAAAGAAGAAAATTCATCATCGATTAAGCTGACTACTTTAGTGTTTACTTTATGTGCAATGGCAGAGCCATTAGAGGTAAAAAGAGAGTCTAAAGTGTGTGGCTTCAAATTATCATTACAAGCTTTCTCATTGATTAAGAATAATCGTTAATACAAGATGTTACCGTCTCCCCTACTTTAAAGAATTTCGAAAAAAAATGAACTAAACAAACAAATACGGGTATCTCTCCTTCATATGATCTTCCCGCTCCCACGTGAACTCAGCTCCACACTTGTTCTCCCAACGAACCTTGACAATTGGAGTAGTTGTGGTCCTAGTCTTCATGATACGATCCATAATTTCAACAGGTTTCTCAATGAAGTGCAATGACTCGTCGATCTGAATGTCTTCCAATGGAACATGCAGACTCTCGTCGGCCAAACACTTTCTTAAATTTGAGACATGGAACACAGGATGAACTTCACTAAGGTCGGAAGGTAGTTCCAGTTTATAAGCCACTTTCCCAATCCTTTTCAGGATTTTGAAAGGTCCTACAAATCTTGGGGCTAGTTTACCCTTCTTTCCAAAGCGAATAACACCTTTCCATGGTGAAACCTTAAGAAGAACCATATCACCAACTTGAAACTCCAACGGTTTACGATGCTTATCGGCATAACTCTTTTGCCGACTTCTTGCCACTTCTAGGTTCTTGCGGATTGTAGCAACTTTATCGGTCGTTTCTTGTATAAGTTCAGGACCAGTGATAAAGTTTTCACCAATATCAGTCCAACAGATCGGTGACCGGCATTTACGACCATAAAGTGCTTCGAATGGCGCCATCTTGATACTCGAGTGATAACTATTGTTATACGAAAATTCCGCGAGAGGTAAATGCGTATCCCAATTACCACCAAAGTCAAGGACACACAATCGTAGTAAATCCTCAAGGGTTGGATTGTTCGTTCGGTTTGACCATCAGTTTGAGGATGGTAAGCCGTACTTAAATCCAATTGAGTACCCAAGAGTTCTTGCATAGATGACCAAAAGTGCGAGGTGAAACGAGCATCTCGATCGGAAATGATGTGTAAGGGTACGCCATGACGACTCACAATTTCATCAATGTATATACGAGCTAGTCTTGAAACCTTGTAGGTGTCTCGTATAGGTATGAAATGTGCCGTCTTAGTCAAACGGTCCCAATCACCCATATACTATCATGACCACGAGGAGTACGTGGCAACTTGGTTATGAAATCCATGGATACATGTTCCCATTTCCACATAGGGATTTCAGGTTGTTCAAGTAAACCACTTGGTCGTTGATGCTCGGCTTTGACTTTTGCACACGTGAGACATTTGGAGACATGAACCGCGATATCTTTCTTCATTCCAGGCCACCAATATTGACCACGTAAATCCATGTACATTTTATCGGAACCAGGATGTATAGAATATCGGGTGTGGTGAGCTTCGTCCAAGATGATGTGTCGAAGGTTATTACGATTTGGAATCCAAAGTCGATTCATAAAGTACCATAGGCCGTTTGGTTTTTCCTCCAGTTGTGATCGAACGTTAGACACCAAATCCTCATTACTTCCTTCGTCGGTTATTGCCGCTTGTTGAGCCTTGCGAATGCATAACTCGAGATCACTATCAATTCTTATGTTTTGGAGCATGATAGTAGCCTCGTTAACATCCACACGAACCTCGGTATCAAATTCTCTTAACGTGTGAAACCACTGTCTTTGATCTCGGATTCCTTGTAGTGAGACAGTTTTGTTATGGACCTTGCGACTCAGCGCGTCGGCTACAACATTCGCCTTTCCAGGATGATAGCGAATGTCACAGTCGTAGTCACTGATTAACTCGATCCAACGTCGTTGTCTCATGTTGAGATCTTTTTGGTTGAACATATGTTGGAGACTTTTGTGGTCGGTGTAGACTATGCATTTGTCCCATAAAGATAATGTCGCCAGATCTTCAAAGCGAAAACCACAGCACCGAGTTCAAGATCATGAGTCGTGTAATTCACCTCGTGAACCTTCAATTGTCTTGATGCATAAGCTATCACCTTTCCTCGTTGCATAAGAACACAACCAAGACCTTGTTTTGAAGCATCAAAATATACGGTGAAATCATCGTTTCCATCGGGTAGGGTCAAGATAGGAGCATTGCTTAGTTTGTGTTTTAATGTTTCAAAAGCTTCCTCTTGCTCGGGCCCCCACTCGAATGGTTTATTCTTTTGTGTTAAGGAAGTGAGCGGCTTTGCGATCCTCGAAAAGTTGGCGATGAATCGCCGATAATAACCAGCAAGACCAAGGAAAGAACGAATCTCGGTCGGTGTCGTGGGAACACACCAATTCTTCACAGCTTCCACCTTTGCAGGGTCAACGTGAATTCCTTGGCTATTCACCACATGTTCTAGAAATTGAACTTCCTTGAGCCAGAAGTCACACTTCGAGAACTTCGCGTACAATTGCTCTTTCTTCAACAATTCAAGAACTTGTCGCAAATGCAGTTCATGCTCGGCGTTGGTTTTGGAGTAGATGAGAATGTCATCAATGAAGACGATCACAAACTTATCTAGATAAGGCTTGCATACTCGATTCATGAGATCCATGAAGACAGCAGGAGCATTAGTCAAGCCAAAAGGCATCACCGTAAACTCATAGTGCCCATAACGAGTACGAAATGCGGTCTTGGGGATGTCATCATCATGGACACGTAATTGATGATATCCAGAACGTAGATCAATCTTCGAGAATATAGTAGCTCCTTGAAGTTGATCAAACAGATCGTCGATACGAGGAAGAGGATACCGGTTTTTGATGGTCAACTTGTTGAGCTCTCGGTAATCGATACACATACGGAATGACCCATCTTTCTTCTTCACAAATAAGACAGGTGCACCCCAAGGAGAAGAACTAGGGCGGATAAACCCTTTTTCGGATAATTCCTGGAGTTGGCTAGAGAGTTCTTGCAATTCCAATGGTGCAAGCCGATATGGTGACTTAGCCACGGGTTGTGCTCCCGGTATCAAATCAATTTTAAATTCAACTTCACGTACGGGAGGTAAACCACTAAGGTCATCGGGAAATACTTCAGGAAAGTCTCGTACAATAGGGACATCCTTAAGTTCTTTCCCTTTGGCTTTTGTGTTGACCACGTAAGCCAAGAAGGCTATATACTTCTTGCTTAAGCACTTTCGGGCTTGAGTGCAAGACATGAGTTTGAGTCCTTGTGATGGTTTCTCGCCGAACACTTTCAAAGTATCCCCGGATGGTAACGGTATTCGAATACACTTCTCAAAACATACGATCTCAGCATGATGTTTGACTAGCCAATCCATTCCAATGATGACGTCGAAGCTTCCGAGTTTCATAGGAATAAGATCAATAGGGAATTCGTGCTCGTTAAATCTTATGATGCAATCACGTATTATGACATCAACGACAATGGGTTTTCCATCGGCGACTTCGACCGTGTAGGGTCTTTCCAGATTAATACGTGATTTAGAAAGTACGGGCTCGAATTCTAACGACACGAAACTCTTATCCGCACCCGAATCAAATAATACAGATGCATAATGATCATTTACAAGATACATACCTGTTCGGTAAAAAAAAATTATTATTGATACGATGATTACAAAGATGGAAAACATCAATAATACAAGGAATGATTTAAACGGGGTTCTTCGTCGTACCATTCACAACGTCATTGCTGACTTGTGCTTGGTTGGCGTTGATATTGAAAGCCCTTCCACGAGCTGGTGGCACGTTGCCCGCATTGCGAGGGCATTGCGGACGAATATGACCAGGCTCGCCACAGTTGTAACAGGTTCAGTTGGCAAGCATTGCAGCGTTGTTTGGTGCACGCAGACAAGTAGTCACCAAATGGCCATACTTTCCACACAACGAGCAGATTCGGCAAGGAACGTTACCCGTATGATGGTACTTGCACGTGTTACACATTGGCAGAGAACCCGTATAAACTTTAGCCATGGGAGCTTGATTTGCCACCACCATTTGTTTTTGAGGAGCATTTGGAGTGGTCACAGCGTAGTTGCGTGTTGGTGTGAACTTACGCTTCTTGCTTTGGGAAGACGACTCAGCCTTTACATCCTTTGTTGCCTCGGGTGTCGCCTTCACAGTAGACTTTGAACCCTTTGCCGACATAGTGCCAGCTCTAATATGATTCTCAGTGAGCTGCGCTGTGATAGTAATTGCCTCCTCCAAAGTTGTGGGTCGACTACCCACCACAGCATCTTGAATTTAGGGTGGTACACCCTTTATGAACTTCTCGATGTTGCGGGGGACAGTGTCAACCATATGGGGCAATAGTAGACTCAACTCATGATGCCTAGTTGAGTAGGCCAAATGATCACCACCATCTTGCTTCAAGTTCCAGAATTCTTCTTCCAACTTTTGTAATTCACTTCTCGGGCAAAACTTCACGATGGCGATGTTCTTGAATTCATCCCAAGAGAGTGCCGAAATAGCATCAGCTCCTCGGTTTCTCTTCTCGCTATTCCACCAGGTAAGTGCCCTTTGTTGGAGCATACTAGTGGCATAACGGACTTTGAGTGCCTCGGGACACTCACAATTGGCGAAAGTGTTCTCCATGCCTTCGAACCACTCAAGAAGACCAGTGGCTCCTTCCTTGCCACTAAAGTTGGTGGGTTTGCACGAGTTGAAGTGTTTGAAGGTGCAAGTACGATCGTTCCCGTTTCGGCTGTTGCTATTTTCTCCTTGAGCACCGTTGTTGTTTCCATTGGTGTTGTTGTTGCTATTAGCCATCATGGTGCTAGTAAGTTCAGCAACCATGGTTGGGAGCACAGCAGCCATTTGTTTGGCGATCATTGCTGCAAGCTTGCGGTCGGAACTTCCACGCTTTCCATGATGACGAGACATGCTGGATATACAAAAATGAGCTAGTTACGGGAGTGAGGATAACAAAGAATATTAGTTTAGACAAAGGTAGGCTAAAGGTTGTAAGGTACACGGAATGATTCCATTTGATAACGCATTATCATTTGGAACCGTGGACACGTCAAGGTAAGTTGACTCATTTGCCTTAGAGATTTGTGTATTTTGACCATAGTTTATCACTCATCCCAGAAATCCCCAGGTAAGCGTAACTGGTCCCGTAGGATATATGCGAAACGCTTGCCTTAGCCCGAAGGCTTTTTGCCAGGAAATCCAGAATACAGGTGTCTATGTGTCACACAATATTTCTTAGGTTCATGAAATCAAAACCTTGATGAGATTTATATAGATTAGACATAACGTCTAAAGATCCAAGTCATAAGCATAAGTATACGATTCCACGTATCGTCGAGAATAAGTTTGAGAGGTTTTATGTTCGGGGAGAGTCAAAGATAAGTTTAGGGAGACAAGTAACTAAGTTTAGGCAATCCTATGCTAAGGCATCAAATTGCACATAAGAAGGCATAGCATTATGTAATATGCAAACCATGTATTTACAAGATAAAATACTATAAGGTGCATGCATACGCTATAGTCTAGGTCATCATTAATAACCTAAATCCCTATAGTTATGGGCTCTGATACCAATCTGTCACACCCCAACCTTGACGGCGGAATCGTCGAGGCGTGAGAGTTACGATTGTTCACAGCCACATAACGCTATTGCCTGAAACATGTTAAAAATAAAAGGTCAACATATTGTTGGTGAACATTCTATAGTTTTTCATACATAAGTATATAAAAGATGGCAATTCATGTTGTAAATTAGAGAACACGGTAACTAGGGATGTAAGACAGAATGCACAATCAAACATTGACAATGTTTTACAAGTATCAAACGACGTTAATATTCTATTAACGTTAAAAGTATATACGATTAGCTAAGTGTACTTGGATCAACCAAGCAGGCTTGTCAGGCCCATAGATCTATGACGTCGCCAGGCTAGCAATAGTTAATGATTGTACATATATTCGACATTACATGGTAGCTACAAGATTCAACTAATCACAACACACAAGTAAATTGCCATAAGTTTACAAGAATCAAACGTGTTTACAAGTGTAACGTTTATACGGTAACATGTTTCACCCAAAAGTGTGTGAAATAATAAAATGGGTATAGAAATACTCACCTGGCGATTAAGTATATGATGGATGATTAATAAGAAATAATAACAAACGTCGTTTCAATGTAAATCGTCACAGGGTACCTAAATAGACATAATTACAAGTTTTGGGTTTTATCGTAATGATTTTAGCGAATCAACGAGGACTAGGGTTCTAAGTCGAATTTAAGGCTTGTCAACTAATTATATTTAAGCAAATGAAATATATTTACTTTTTTCTTAAATTATATATTTTTATATATTATTCAAAGCTATGAAAAGAACAATTATAGTAAATTATATAAAAAGTTTTAACAAATTTTATAACTAAAATTTATTACTATATAAATAAAATTAATTGGAAAGGAATATTTGAACCAATAATAATTTAGTGGTTCACACTATTATTTAAAGTTTATATTTATAAAATTGAACTAAGTGTAATATTTATTAAAATAAATATATTAAGGTGTTTTAAAGAATTAATCTACTAGAAATAACTAGGTGTCTTTAAAAAAATAAAGCTTACAAAATTAATTTTTTTATGATTTTTAGAATTTTTTCTGTATTTTTTTATAGGCTGAAAAAGCCTAAAAAAAAGATTTGAGGTTGCCGGGTTCGAACCCGGGACCTCGGGTAGCAAAGGTGTGCGCAGAACCAGTAAACCAAGGCCGTGGCCGCGGTTTAATTTGGTTATGAATTCATATAAACACTGATACAAAACCACCCCAAATCCGATGAACCCTAGAAACGATTTGGTCCAAATTGAACACCGAATCAGTGTTGTTAACGATTTGGATCATGGGGCTTTTGATCCCTATTTAAAAACGAATTCATAGAGGTATTAATTACCTGATGAAACGATGTAATCGATGGGTTTGAGTTCGAGTTGCAGGTCGCGGTTAATGACGAATCAAAGACGATGATTGTGTGTGTTTGATCGAATTTGAGAATTCAGAGAGTTTGAGCGAGTGTTTATGGAGGTTTGTCCTCTATTTATAGTGGGTAATTTGATGCAAACCCGCTCCATTCGATTTGATTTTGAAAGGGATGAGCGGGTTCGATTTCAAACCTGTAAACGAGATAATTTTTCAAATTATGTAGGGCCATATGTTCGAATCTATGTCGCGAGGCTTGTCGGGAGCTTTAATTCGAATTAAACCGCGTGAAATTGGCGTTTGGGGCTCGCCGGAGAGCTCGCCGGAGCTTCGCCGGCCTTTCGCCGGAAAACCGAGGGGAAAAGGGGCCGGGGTTGGGTTGTAAATTTTAATTTACAATAATGGTCCCTGCGGTTTGAATTTTTTTTATTTTATGTTAGAAACTTTCATTTTAAGTTTCAAAATTGACAGGATTGGCCCCTGGACTTTGTTATTTTTTTATTATTATTATTATTATTATTATTATTATTATTATTATTATTATTAGGATTATTATTACCATCATTATTATTATTATTATTATTATTATTATTATTATTATTATTATTATTATTATTATTATTATTATTATTATTATTATTATTATTATTATTATTATCACGTCGTAAAATACGGGATGTTACATGTGCAATTATCAATGATAATTGCACACAAGGGCATTTATCAAGCTTGTATGGATGCGGTTTGGTTAAAAGATAAAAATTAAGTGAAGTATTTATATAAAGGATAAGAAGTGAAAGTCCAAACATTCCATAATTTTAATAAATATAAAGGACAAAACTTGTAATTTAGTCTAGTTAAAATTTACTCGTGCGCATTTCAAAATATTAACCGCCATTGGCACTTGCTTCACTAGCAACGCATGCACCTACACCCGACAATGGATCCTGATATGGACTCCAAAATTCAGTCTAGCGTGGAGCTAAGAAGGAACCGTTGACCTTCAATTGGAGTGGAATTGAAGCTTTAGTTCTGATCTCCACTTGACTTGAAACTCAAATTGTAAATTGGCATTCGACTAACCTATACGCATCTCACTGTTCATACAATTCAAAATCTATACAAAGGGAGATGATTTGTATTTCATGGGTGGTCGAACGGACCGGTCCGATCCACCCCAATTCGTTTCGTAGACACAGAGGTCGGTTCGAACAGGTTTGATGGTCAGGAACCGGGTTCGGACTAAATATCTTGATTTATTATTATTATTATTATTATTATTATTATTATTACTATTATTATTACTATTTTTACTATTATTTTTATATTATTATTACTATTATTATTACTATTATTACTATTACTACTATTACTACTATTACTACTATTACTACTATTACTACTATTACTACTATTACTACTATTACTACTATACTACTATTACTACTATTACTACTATTACTACTATTACTACTATTACTACTATTACTACTATTACTACTATTACTACTATTACTACTATTACTGCTACTATTACTGCTACTATTACTGCTATTACTGCTACTATTACTGCTAGTATTGTTACTATTACTACTATTACTGCTATTACTACTAATACTACTATTACTACTATTACTACTATTACTACTATTACTACTATTACTACTATTACTACTATTACTACTATTACTACTATTACTACTATTACTACTATTACTACTATTAATACTATTACTACTATTAATACTATTACTACTATTACTACTATTACTACTATTACTACTAATACTATTACTACTATGTATAAGCGATTAGAGACGAAAGAAGGAGAGCATGACATGTTTAAGATAGCCAAGGCAAGAGAAAGAAGAAGACAAGACCTGACAATGGTCAAGTACATAAAGGATGCGGATGGAAAGGTTTTGGTGAAGGAGAAAGATATCAAGGTCAGATGGAAAACTTACTTCGATAACCTATTTAACAATAGGAATCAAAATCAACAAACTGAGGTAGATAGAACAACTCAAACAACGCAACAAAACCAATGCTATTGTAGAAGCATCACAGTTGACGAAGTTACAAGAGCTATGAAGAAAATGGGAAGGGCTAAAGCGGTGGGGCCAGACAACATACCGATTGAAGCGTGGAAATGCTTGGGTGATGAGGGTCTCAAATGGCTAACAGATCTATTTAACACTATCTTTAAGAAAGGGAAGATGCCAGACCAGTGGAGAACCAGTGTCATAGTCCCCATATATAAGAAAAAAGGAGATATTCAAGGTTGCGAAAACTACAGGGGAATAAAGCTACTGAGTCACACGATGAAACTATGGGAAAGAGTTATTGACACGAGAATTAGACGGGAAACCCAGATAGCAATAAACCAATTTGGATTTATGCCAGGACGCTCTACGACAGAAGCCATACACGTCATAAGAAGGATAATGGAGAAATATAGAGAAAAGAAAAGGGACCTTCATATGGTATTCATCGACCTGGAAAAGGCCTATGACAGTGTACCGCGACAACTAATTTGGGAAACTCTACGACTTAGAGGGGTACCAGAGAGGTATATCAAATTAATTAAGGATATGTATGACGGGGCAAAAACGCGTGTGCGAGCACCGGTAGGAGACACAGACTCATTCTCAGTGGAAGTGGGACTCCACCAAGGATCGACATTGAGCCCATTTCTCTTCGCACTAGTGTTGGATGAGATGACTAAGTCTATACAACAGTCAGTCCCGTATTGCATGCTCTTTGCGGATGATATTGTCTTAATATCAGAATCTAAAATGATGCTTAACGACAAGCTAGAACAGTGGAGAGCAACGCTGGAGAACAAAGGATTAACGATAAGTCGCTCTAAGACGGAATACATGCATTGTAACTTTGGTGGTGACGAGGAAGAGGACACCCAAATCAGTATCCAGGGTATGCCGGTCCCACGGACATCTAGGTTCAAATACCTGGGCTCGTACCTGCAGGAAGACGGAGAGATACACAGCGATGTAGCTCACCGTGTCCAAGCAGGATGGTGCAAGTGGAGAGCAGCATCAGGGGATCCTATGTGACAAGTGGTTTCCAGCAAAACTTAAGGAAAATTATACAAAGTCGTGGTACGCCCAGCTATACTATATGGAACAGACTGCTGGGCCATAAAGAAATCGCACGAGAAACAAATAGAGGTTGCGGAAATGCGAATGCTAAGGTGGATGAGTGGCCATACAAGACTGGATCGATAAGAAACGAAGTGTTTCGACAGAAGTTAGAAGTGGCTTGTATTGCAAATAAATACGAGAGGGAAGATTAAGGTGGTATGGACATGTCAAGAGGAGACCAATGGCAGCACCGGTCAGAGCAGTGGAGAACATCGTCATAGAGGGTAGGAAGAGTAGAGGAAGACTAGGCTGACTTGGGAAGAGATAATTAGGCGAGATATGGTACACTTGCACCTCTCTGAGCACATGATCGAGGATAGGAGCGAGTGGAGACGTAGAATTAAAATTAAGGACTTTTAGTGGTTTCTGTAGCTAGGAAGGGACTTTGATTACTTCTTACGGGGCCTGATGTGTATGTAGTACACTGCGACCTTTTAGGGAAAATTTGTTGCTTCCCTGATGTATGCTTGTTCATTTTATATTTATTTTTGGTGATATTTTAATGTTTGCTGTATGATGGGTACGGTATCATATATCGTATAGCTTATATCGTATGTTTGATTAGATGTAGATTTCCTAGCTTTATTGCTTTTGTTATCGAGCCGGGGGTCTCTTTGGAAGCGGTCTCTCTACCTATCTGGATAGAGGAAAGACTTGTCACCACCTACCCACCCCAGACCCTACTTTTGAGTGGGATATACTGGGTTTGTTTGTTTGTTTGTTTTTTATTATTATTATTATTATTATTATTATTATTATTATTATTATTATTATTATTATTATTATTATTATTATTATTATTATTAGATTAAATTACCATTTGCATCCCTGAGGTTTGTCCATTTTAACCGTTTGCATCCCTATAGTTTCAAAATCTCGATTTGCATACCTGACGTTTATAGTTTTAACCGTTTGCATCACTAATGTATTTATTATGTAACCATTTGAATTAAAATGACTAACGGTGTTAGTCAATTCTATTAACAAACCCCACATTATTTGTCTTTTGTAAGGGTATTTTTGTTATTTTCTTTTAATCCTACTTTTTATTATTTTCCTAATTCCATCCATTTCCAACCCACCAACAAACCCTCTGGTCAACCATCTGCACCACCACCTACCCCTCCATCGTCGACCTACTAACCACCACCGCCACCTCCGCCTTCTCCTCCGCCCATCGGACCTACTAACCAACCACTGCCACTCCACCGTCTCCGACGACTCCTTCGCCTGTAAATCAATCTAAAAATGCCTCCTCAACGACCACACCGACCGCAAATGCCTACAAAAAGAGCCCAAAATCCTCCACATCCTCGGCGGAAACCCTAACATCATCCAGATCTATCGCCTCTACGAAGACGACAACTACGTCGACATCAGTTAGGTATCACGCATCGTGATATGACCAGGGGCGGAACTAGGCATATGGGTACGGGGTCAAGTGACCCCATTGATTTTCGAACCCGTAGTGTACTTATAATGTTGGATTTTTTAGTTTTTCATACTTTTACAGCAAATGAACCAATTAGTATATTAAAGTTTGGCAATATGTCATAAAAATGTTGCTGGTTCAGTGGTTAAAGCGCGCTTGAAGCCTTTCACGCCTGAACTGGAGGTTGCGAGCTCGAAACCGGTCCCGACCTCTTTTCCCCTTTTTATTTTAGTTAATTTATCAAAATACCTTTACTCTAATAATAAAAAATAAAACCCTAGCCCTCATTTTTTCCTCCATACACCCCATCAACATCTGCAGATTGCACACATCCAAGAGCTGGACGGACTGCCCCCATTTTGATATTATATTTCGTTAATATTTTCAATGCAATTTAATTACATTTCGACCCGAACCAAACCTACCCTACCCGACCCGACTGGACAACCCGAAAAATTTTATATTATTTTGTTATTAAACGAATCAGCAAAAAAATAGTGACCCCGCTCATAAAAATCCTGGTTCCGCCATTGGTGATATCAAGTCTGATAACATGTTGTTCGATACGCGAGGGAGTTTGAAGCTTGCGGATCTCGGATCTGCAGAGTGGTTTGCAATGAATGAGCGGAGGATGACAAGTGGAATCTTCGGGACGTCGTACTATGTGGCGCTGGAGGTGTTGTCCGGTATGGAGTATCACGAGAAGGTGGATGTGTGGAGCGCCGGTGTGATTCTATACGCCACCAGATGCAGCAGCCACACCGCCTTCGCCACCATAAAAAACTCCCCGTAAAACCGACTTCGTGGGTGGTTTCCGGCCAACACCTGCCGCCGCCGCTCCAAATCATCGAACAGAGACTCCTCCATCTTCGGATGCACGTTTGAATGGTACTTCTTTATACAGAACTTTCCCAATTGATAGGTAGGTGTGATGGTGGAGTTTGTTACGGTGGTGTGACGGTGGAGTTTGTTACAGTGGTGGTTCGATGATATAGGTGTGATGGTGAACTTTCCCAATTGACATGTAGGTGGGATAATTTTGGTCAGCCGCTGCTCCAAATCGCAGAACGAATACTCCTCCATTGGATCCATTGATTTCATGTCGGAATATTTGGCGTGATTTGATGCGATGGTGGAGTTTGTTACGGTGGTGGTGGTGGTGGTGGAGTTTGACTACTGAGGAGGGAAGGTTGGGTGGGGTGGTTTTAATAAAGTGGGGTTAAGGATATTTTTGTCAATCTATTAAAAACTAACTGCTAAATCTAACGACGTCAGGGTTAGGACTCAAATGGATACAAAAATGAAACGTCAAGTATGCAAATCGAGGTTTTAAAACTATAAGGATGCAAACGGTTAAAATGGACAAACGTCAGGGATGCAAATGATAATTTACTCTTATTATTATTATTATTATTATTATTATTATTATTATTATTATTATTATTATCATTACTACTACTACTATTATTATTACTATTAATATTACTATTACTATTCTAATTATTAGCTTTGGTCGGTGGTGGCTTTTCCTCTTTTTTTTGTTTTTTTTGTGAAATTTTCTTCTGATTATTATTTTTTTCTAAAATTTTCTTGATTCTTTTGTTTGTGTGTTTATTTTTTTTCTTTTTTTATTTATGTTTTAATATGGTTTGTTTATGTGTGGGCTCGAGAATTTGGGATGGAGTTTTTTGTATCTGGACACTGTTTTTGATTTGTAGGGTTCGTTGACGTTGTCTTTCTCCGGTTTCCTGCTTTTTTTCTTTCGTTATCGATACCCTGACGATTCTCGCTATTAAGGTTTGGGTTTTCCTTTTGTTTGCTCTTTTTGGGCTTTGATTTTCGTCGGTTTTTTTTATTTTGGACTGTGTCGCTTTCTTACGGCTTTGATTTTCGTTTGTTTTGTGTATGGTGTTGTGCTTTGATTTAGTTTTTGGGTTTCGCATGTTCTGGTGTGTTATGGATTTGGGTTTTGGTGTGTTTTATTTGTGTATTTTACTGATTTTGATTATTTTGATTATGTATTTTGTGTTTTTTTGTTTAAAATTTTCTTTGATTATTTTGTTTGTGTGTTTATTTTTTTTTCTTTTTTTTGTTTATGTTTTAATATGGTTTGTTTTGTGTGTGGGCTCGAGAATTTGGGATGAGGTTTTTTGTATCTGGACACGTGTTTTTGATTTGTAGGGTTCGATGACATTGTCTTTCTCCGGTTTCTTGCTTTTTTTTTCGTTATCGATACCCTGACGATTTTCGCTATTAAGGTTTGGGTTTTCCTTTTGTTTTCTCTTTGGGGCTTTGATTTTCGTCGGTTTTCATTTTGGACTGTGTCACTTTCATACGGCTTTGATTTTCGTTTGTTTTGTGTATGGTGTTGGGCTTTGATTTAGTATTTGGATTCCGCATGTTCTGGTGTGTTACGGATTTAGGGTTTTGTTGTGTTTTACTTTGTGTATTTTACTGATTTTGTGATTTTGAACATTCATTTTGATTTTGATTTGGGGTTACATTAAAACTCGCATACGCGCGGCAACGCGCGCGCCGTAATACTAGTTATTACTATTATTGCTATTATTATTATTATGATCATTATGATTATTGTGATTATTATGATTATTATGATTATTAAGATTACGATTACTATTATGATTATGATTACTATTATGATTATGATTACTATTATGATTATGATTACTATTATGATTATTATTACTATTAAGATTACTATTACTATTATTATTATTATTACTATTATTATTATTACTATTATTATTATTACTATTAATATTATTATTACTATTATTACTATTATTACTATCATCATTATTATTACTATCATTTATTATTACTATTATTATTACTATTATTATTACTATTATTATTACTATTATTATTAGTATTATTATTAGTATTATGATTATCATTACTGTTATGATCATTACTGTTATGATCATTACTGTTATGATCATTACTGTTATGATCATTACTGTTATGATCATTACTGTTATGATCATTACTGTTATGATCATTACTGTTATGATCATTACTGTTATGATCATTACTGTTATGATCATACTGTTATGATCATTACTGTTATGATCATTACTGTTATGATCATTACTGTTATGATCATTACTGTTATGATCATTACTGTTATGATCATTACTGTTATGATCATTACTGTTATGATCATTACTGTTATGATCATTACTGTTATGATCATTACTGTTATGATCATTACTGTTATGATCATTACTGTTATGATCATTACTGTTATGATCATTACTGTTATGATCATTACTGTTATGATCATTACTGTTATGATCATTACTGTTATGATCATTACTGTTATGATCATTACTGTTATGATCATTACTGTTATGCTCATTACTGTTATGCTCATTACTGTTATGATCATTACTGTTATGATCATTACTGTTATGATCATTAGATCATTACTGTTATGATCATTAGATCATTACTGTTATGATCATTAGATCATTACTGTTATGATCATTATGATCATGATCATTATGATATGATCATTACTATTATGATCATTACTATTATGATCATTACTATTATGATCATTACTATTATGATCATTACTATTATGATCATTACTATTATGATCATTACTATTATGATCATTACTATTATGATCATTACTATTATGATCATTACTATTATGATCATTACTATTATGATCATTACTATTATGATCATTACTATTATGATCATTACTATTATGATCATTACTATTATGATCATTACTATTATGATCATTACTATTATGATCATTACTATTATGATCATTACTATTATGATCATTACTATTATGATCATTACTATTATGATCATTACTATTATGATCATTACTATTATGATCATTACTATTATGATCATTACTATTATGATCATTACTATTATGATCATTACTATTATGATCATTACTATTATGATCATTACTATTATGATCATTACTATTATGATCATTACTATTATGATCATTACTATTATGATCATTACTATTATGATCATTACTATTATGATCATTACTATTATGATCATTACTATTATGATCATTACTATTATGATCATTACTATTATGATCATTACTATTATGATCATTACTATTATGATCATTACTATTATGATCATTACTATTATGATCATTACTATTATGATCATTACTATTATGATCATTACTATTATGATCATTACTATTATGATCATTACTATTATGATCATTACTATTATGATCATTACTATTATGATCATTACTATTATTATCATTACTATTATTATTATTATTATTTTGGATTTAATAGCTTTAACCGGGTGGTTCGAACGATGAATTAGAGTGCTGTACATAAGATTATTATTGAATTTTATATATAACTATAAAATACACATATTAAATTCATAAATTGAATCATATATATAACAATAGTTATATATATAATATAACGTTATCCGGTACTTAAATTCGGTGCAGCGGTTTGATCTATCCGACCGAATTGACCAGTAAGTTGACCGGTTCGTTGTCAACTCCGATTCTGAAAACATTATGAATGTCCATTTATCATTATAGTTCCTACTGAACAACTTTCTTTGCAATGATTATCGTTCCGTGTGTAAAAGCTAGGCGTCTATTCTTTTTAATGATATTGCCGTCGTTTAGAAAATATGAAAGCAAGTTAAGGTCCAAGTAAAATGCGATTGTACCACTTTTAACTAAAAATATGTACGTACATAACCATATAACATAGTCTGAAAGGCTTTCAAAAGAACAGGAGAAACACTAATTTATCAAAAGCCCCAACCCACTCCGTCCCAAATCGGTGGCTAAACCTTCCTCCATGGCCATATCAAAGAAGCACATACAAAGGCAAGCTTACCACGACAACATGTCATCGGCAACGAGCTCTTCAGATTTTAGGGTTTCTGTGACCGATCCCGATGATATTTCATCTGCATAGTTTAAGCGTCATTTTCAAAAATAGCCCGTCATTTTGAAAATTTATCCTGACTACAAGCCATCGATAGAGTTTTAATTTTTTTTCTACTTTTCTTTTATTCCTACCAAATATATAATAAAAATAATAATAATAATAATTCAACCTATACCGAAAACATTTATATATTTTTATTATTATTTTAGACCATTTAGTCAAAGTTTGGACGGTATGTCGTCAACACAATTTATATCTTACTTTTAGTAAATTTAAATAATAAAAAAGACTCATGGCTATTTAATAACTGTTTTTAACAACTTATAGCGATGACATTAGTTGAAATATATTTAATTATTTTTTTAAAGTGAAAAAAAGATTTTAACTATAACAATCTAACCAAGAGGAATTGTCGCTATAGGCCTATCTATGGCCACAACATCAATCCCGACTATTATGTAGAGCTATTACAATTATCCTATAGCAACGACGTTTTTAGGAATAACATGCCATCGCTATTACCTCTAACGACCACAACTCGTCAGGATGAATATGAATTTGTTCGTTGGTATAGACGTTATGTTTTCTCTTCACCTGGCCACTGTTTGAAATTAAAAACGGGTGACTCCTTAAACGAAAACCAAACTCAACAGTGGTACCGGTTCTCGTGTATCGTCCGCCTCCTGCGTGCGCGTGTTAGAGCTGCCCTGAGTTTGAGAAGCATTATTGTTGTTTGGATTAGAAACAAAATTATTAATTGGTTATAAATACAAGATAAATTATTGGAGGCAAGAAAATCATTACGAAGATTCTTTGGGACAAGTGAATCCATGTCGTGACAAATTAATTTTTTTTTTGATATATCTATTTGTAGAAGGTTCAGGCCCTGTTTGATTGGGTCTGACCAGACCCGGTCAGACGTGAACGTCTGACTCGGTCAGACCCGGCTGTTTGGTTGCGTGCCTCTTACCGAAGAAGAGGTCTGACCGAAGCACCTACCCGGTCAGACCCCAAACCAAATCTGACCCGCGGTCAGATGTGATGGTGCTTGCGATGGTGGTGCTTGCGGTGGCGGTGGTGCTAGCGATGGCGGTGGTGCTTGCGATGGCGGTGGTGCTTGCGGTGGCGGTGGTGCTTGCGGTGGCGGTGGTGCTTGCGATGATGGCGGTGGTGCTTGCGATGATGGCGGTGGTGCTTGCGATGGTGGCGGTGGATGATGATGATGATTGTGGTTGTGGTGTTTGTAACAGAGAGAGACGAAAGTGAGAGAGTTGCATCATCGATCCCTCAAACCCTAGCAGATCGAGAGAGAGAGAGACGATGGTGGTGCTTGCGGTGGCGGTGGTGCTTGCGGTGGCGGTGGTGCTTGCGATGGTGGCGGTGGTGCTTGAGATTGGAGCAGCGGCTTGGGTCAGGGTTGATCGGTGGTGGGGGGTGAGGGGTGGTGGTTCGATGGGGTGAAGATGGAGGAGCAAGAGATGGTGAAGGTGGGGATGGAATTGGGAATGGGGAATCGGTGGTGGGGGTGAGGGTTATTTATTAAGTGGTGGTTTATAATTTTTTATGGTTTGTATTATGGTTTTTTATTAAATTTTTTTAATAATTATTTAATATTATGGTTTGTATTTAATAAATAGATGATTTTTTTTATTATGGTTTGTATTTTTTTAATAATTATTCAATATTAAGAGTTATAACCAAATAGATATCCAACCAAACAGACTTAATCTGGTTCAGCACTTATTGGTTCAGACCTCTTATTGGTTCAGACCTCTTATTGATTCAGCACTTACCCATTCAGAAGTTGCCAAACAGCCCCTCACTGTTACTAAAATGTTATCCATTTCAGGAAATTTTAACTACACGCATATATAAAATGAGAACAAATAGTAGAGGGTTTTCGTATCGAATACTATACACTTTTATTATATTTTTAAATTTATATAAACAAACAAACAAACATACCCAGTATATCTCGTTTAATAACAGGGTCTGGGAGGGGTAGATGGTGGCAAGTCTTTCCTCTATCTTGGGAGATAGAGAGACCGCTTCCAAAGAGACCCCCGACTCGGTAACAATAGTAATAGGCAACATAATATATATCATATAACACCACGGTAACACATAAGGAGATAGAAATAGCATGCACCAAATAAGTGACAAGTTTCATCTATACATGGCAGAAGTCTAATAGCTATACATCAGGCGTGCCGTTTACTCTTCCTACCCACAGAACCCACTAGAAGTCCTTAATTTTAATTCTACGCCTCCATGCACTCCTATCCTCGATCATGTGCTCAGAGAGGGCAACTCTACCATATCTCGCCTAATTATCTCGTCCCACGTCAACCTCGGTCTTCCTCTACTCCTCCTACCCTCTAAGGTGATATTCTCTACTGCTCTAACCGGCGCCTGTATCGGTCTCCTCTTCACGTGACCGAACCATCTTAATCTTCCTTCTCGTATTTTACCCGTGATACAAGCCACCTGTAGCCTCTGTCGAAACACGTCATTCCTTATCCGATCCAGTCTTGTTTGTCCACACATCCACCTCAGCATTCGCATTTCCACGATCTCTATTGTCTCTCATGCGATTTCTTTATGGCCCAACAGTCTGTTCCGTATAACATAGCTGGGCGTACTGCCATTTTGTATAGTTTTCCCTTTAGTTTACTGGGAATCTCTTATCACACAAAATACCTGATGCTGCTCTCCACTTGCACCATCCTGATTGGACACGGTGGGCTATATCGCTGTGTATCTCTCCATCTTCCTGTACGTACAATCCAAGGTATTTGAACCTAGAGGTCTGTGGGACCGCCATACCCTGAATACTGATTTGGTTGTCCTCCTCAGTCTCACCACTAAAGTTACAATGCATGTATTCCGTCTTAGAGCGACTTATCCTTAAGCCTTTGCGCTCTAGTGCTGCTCTACACTGTTCTAGTCTCTCGTTAAGCACCCTTTTAGATTCTGATATTAACACAATATCATCCGCAAATAGCATGCACCACGGGACTGGCTCCTGTATATACTTGGTCATCTCATCCAACACTACTGTGAAGAGAAATGGGCTCAATGCCGATCCTTGGTGGAGTCCCACTTCCACCGGAAAGCAGTCTGTGTCTCCGACTGGTGCTCGCACACATGTTTTTGCCCGTCATACATATCCTTGATTATTCTGATATACCTCTCTGGTACCCTTCTAAGTCGAAGACTTTCTCAAATGAGTTGACGCGGAACACTGTCATAGACTTTTTCTAGGTCAATGAATACCATATGCAGGTCCCTTTTCTTTTCTCTATATTTCTCGATTACCCTTCTTATGACGTGTATGGCTTCTGTTGTAGAGCGTCCTGTCATAAATCCAAATTGCTTTACCGCTATATGAGTTTCGCGTCTAATTCTTGTGTCGATAACTCTTTCCCATAGTTTCATCGTGTGGCTCAAGAGCTTTATTCCCCTGTAGTTTGCGCAACATTGTACATCTCCTTTTTTCTTATATATAGGGACTATGACACTGCTTCTCCACTGCTCCGGCATCTTCCCGGTCTTGAAGATAGTGTTGAATAGGTCTGTTAGCCATTGTAGGCCCTCATCTCCGAGACACTTCCACACTTCAATCGGTATGTTATCTGTCCCCACCGCCTTAGCCCTTCCCATTTTCTTTAGAGCTCTCGCAACTTCGACGACTGTGATGCTTCTACAATAGCACTTGTTTTGTGTCGTTGTTTGAGTTGTTTGGTCGATCTCAGTTTGCTGATTAGGGTTCCTTAGGTTAAAAAGGTCATCGAAGTAAGTTTTCCATCTCCCTTTGATGTCTTTCTCCTTCACCAAGACCTTTCCATCCTCAGCCTTTATAAACTTCACAATTTTCAAGTCTTGTCTTCTACTTTCTCTTGCCTTGGCAATCTTAAACATGTCATGTTCTCCTTCTTTCGTCTCTAATCGCTTGTACATCCTCTCATACGCTGTGTTCTTTGCCTCTGACACAACCTTTTTCGCCTCACGTTTGGCCTCCTTGTATTTATCTTTTAAATCTGCTCGTTCTTCCTCATTATTACAGCGTAACAGCTCTCTAAAAGTTTATATATTTTCTAAATTTATATATATTTTCTAATGATATGAGTTAAACCTTTAATTAAGGTGAGAATAACATTTTTTTATACAGAGTGGTACCGTTAAATACACGTCTTTAATCAAACCTGATGTGTATAACGTGGTCTTTCCTACTATTTTGGGAGTTTTAGTCCTTCATGAACAATAGTATAAATTATAAAGTAAGATCAAGTATAGGCCATTTGGTTGATTCAAGATTAATACACAACATTAAACAAAACCAAACTATTTTGTATTATGGGCGATATTATTCTACAAAGTGTATTTTTGCTAAAAAGTGTGAGACGAAAATGATATTTATTGTGTCTTTATATGACACAATGACGTCATTATGTATTTCACAATGACACAATGATGCCATTATGTCTTTTATAATGACACAATGACGTCATTATGTCTTTCAAAATATACAATAAAAAACATTAATTTTTTATTTTTTTATTTTTGTTTATTTTTTTCTTTAGAGGACGGATAGGGAACAAAAACCCGGAATTACTTTTTGAAATTCGATTTAGATTGTGAAAATAAATTTTTTTATGACTTTTTTGACTAATTATGTCTTTTTACGCTTGTAGTAAAAATAAACTTTGTATTTGAACATATTTCTTGTATTATAGTTAGTCAGACATATACAAATGAAGGAAACATTGGTATTTATAGGTGGTGGAGACGGGAGTACCCGTTTACAATGGTGGAGTTTAGGCATTTTTATGGGGGTGGACTAGTAAATAGTTTTTATTGAAGACGAAATCAAGATATATAAAACATTTTAACTTCTAGACCAAAAATTGACATCACTGACAATAAAAGAAGTGGGATGTGGACCCCCAACCCCTATGAAGCCTCGTTCATGCTTGTTTACGAACCGTTGCAATGGTTCGAATATGTTAACCACCAATAACAAAAAAAATTTTGAACGACTTATTGGATCACTTATGGCCCACTGGACCTGATTAATTTCATTACTTGAGTACGGAATCTTGGGCTCTAGGATGTCACATCCCCGAATGGAAGTTCGTACATCAATCCAAAACCTGAGGCTATCCGTAGGAGGAAACCCATATTAGGTAAGAAAACTCTCTATTTCCAAGTCGAACTCCCTTTTTGGCACAAGTAGTGTTGACTTGAACCAAGACCTTCTCATTTAATCAAAGTCTTAAATAACTCACTTTAACCACTTGAGAGTTGAGGATTAGACGTGCAACTAACTAACCAACTAACTAACTCACTAAACTTAGTCTAATCTAATTAATTATTCTAATATAGGAGGAGGGGTTTAACCAATAATTAAACTAACATACAGTTGGCGTTTATTTGTCGTTTGTGTATGTAAATGAAAAAGTGATGGGCACAAGATGATAAACTGAAAATAATATAAACAGAGTCAAATAATGTTGTCCTTCAAAAGTAGGGCAACAGTAATTGACCCTTAGCTACATCAAAGCATCAAACACACACGTCACAATTATAAATGTAATGAACTTGGTGCTTGTTCCATCAATCTACATACATACATACATACATACATACATCATTTTGATCTCGACCATTTGATCATTTCCGGCTAGATCCGAACCATCAACGAATTCGGAAATGAATACTCAAGAGACTCTAGCAGACGACGAAAAGCTGGATCTTCTTCTAGGACCATATTCAGGAAAACCAGCTGCCATCATGAAGATGTATACATGCCAATTATGTGGAAGAAAGTTTCACAATTCACAAGCCCTTGGAGGTCATAAAAATGCCCATAGGAGAGAGCGAGTTGTGGTTAGTAAAAGAAACTCAGATACAATATTCCCATATACTGACCACCGGATGTCCCACCTGCTTCATACAACACCCGACATCAGATCACGATATGGTCTCCAGTCGTCGTCTATGCAGCAGGCGGCGCCTGTTCATGAAGCTGGGGCGCGACTGGGGGTATTCTATTGGTGTGGAGCTTCTTATTCAGATCCGCAACTTGCTACACTGAAACAGTGTGATGATGAAGCAGCTGATTCACTTGACTTGAATCTCAGGTTATAGTTAACTTGCAGGCATCCTGCATGGCCACTAATATATTACAGCTAGCCTAGCTAGCTATTTGGTTATAAACTCAAGCCCTGTATATATGTGGGATATATATGCGTGATTTGTACGTGCTATGTGTGTGCATATATACGTAGTGTGCATGTCTATTTGTATATGATTAACTAGTAAGGAACCCGCGCGATGCGGCGGCGGCATCGACGATATTTTACAATGCGATATTCGTTTTCTGAATACTTGAGTATCATAAAACTCAATTGAATAATAGCGCACGAATAAGAAAATGTTTTTCATAAACTGAGCAATATTCGTATAAAGCCTTCCCCTGAGGATCCATATTCTTGTCATTTTGCCATGCTTCAGGGATCATCATCATAACAGCCTCAGGAAGACTTCTGCCAGCTCGCACTAAAAGCTCCAAAACACCGTCTAAGGCACCTGAATCGGATGAGCTGGCATCCACGATGGGAAGAAGTTTCTTCATCTCAATCTTTGAGAGGCTAAGCTCTTTGCATTTTAAAAGACCTTCACGTGCCTTCATCCTTTGAAATAGAAACATACAATAATTGTATATTTATTTAATTTTCAAACATTAATGGATATGTAAGAGTGCAAAGTAGTGGACTTACCAGTTAACATTTCCTCTAAGTGTGTTAATTTCACCATTATGTCCAAGAACCCGCATAGGTTGAGCACGATCCCAGCTAGGAAAAGTGTTGGTTGAGAATCGAGAATGAATCTGCACCAGACAACAAAACCAAAAACTTTTTAATCCATAATATTGTCAAAATGGCAGTAAAAGTTTGCATCAAAGTACACATGGAAGTCAATGAACCCTATATACAGCTGGTGAGCACAGGTCTCATCTTCAAGAAGTGAGCAGAAAACTGCATCAAGTTTTGGAAACATGATGTACTTCTTAATGCCAACTCACCACTGAAGAATCCAATCCAGCATCCCAATCGAATTTCATAAATTAATCAAAGAATGCCTCAGAGTCATTCCTCAACATTTGCATCTCTCTCCCGTTAACCGGTTGATCCAATGCTGTTGTTAAGTATGAAGTCAGCAGACAAAGAATCAAGTTTATGAAAAAAAAAATATTTACCAGTGCCATGTAGCTCGTAAACCTTTCATTCGCAAGATCCGCATGATAATAATCTTTCAACTGGTTCAGTTTTAACTGACCTTTATATACAACGGTTCTGCATCCAAAAATAATTGTCTAGATTTAACGACCAACACATAATACAAAGAAAAATAATCAATAATCTCAAGAAATCAAACAAACCTAGATGATAAAGAACATATATAGAAGTCCCTGACCCCACCATGTTGGAGATTCAATGCAGCCCGGATGGCTACCATTGAAACCCTTCTTAGTATGTACATCTGCAAATACCAGTTAATAACAAGATTAAGCCCAACCCATATTCAAAACAGTTAAAGTGGTGAAATGTAAAAAAAAATTAACATATACCTGCCGCTTGAAGTCGACTTTTGACCTAGAAGTGGGCGTGAGGAACACTTGTTCTATAACAGGTTTGGTTTGTAAAGCCGATTTACCCAAACCAGAATTATCGATCGGGACACTGCGCCAGCCAAGAACCGTGTGTCCAAGTGATTCAGCAACCTGCATACAAAATCATTAAACTTTTAAACGAAATCCAAGATAATCCATATAAAGATCAAGAAATCTTATTTGGAACATACCCATGCAGCTTCTGTTAAATTCAGGTTAAGTTCCTCACGGTATATCAGAAAAGTTGGAGCTTTGTATTACTTGTATAACAAAAAATGATAAAAAACAAACAAACAAACAAAATACCCAGTGTATAACAAAAAATGATAATGAAGCCAAATTATTTATAGCTATTACCTGAAATAAGTAGGAAGCCAAGACAAACAACAATAATGACCCCAACTTCCACAAAAATGAGCATATATCATCGCCCATACAGCTTTACTTTGGAAAAAAGACTTCCATGGTACATAGAGTCTCAACGTATTCGTTTATGCTACAACCATCCAGCAGGAAGCTGCATAGGACTGGAGCATAGAGTCTCAACGTATTTGGGTTGTTTCTTCACCCTAGATGCATACTTTTCTCTGCGTTCGTCAATGGAGATCTGCTTGTACCGACATTCTTCACTGCAAAATGCTTTCTCACCTCTGAAAATGAAAAAAATGATCAAACAATCAGCCACAAGCTTTCTTGAAATGGTCAAAAAGCATATCAATCTTTAAGTAGACATGAATTTAAGACCGAGAAACAGTATGCTAATACAATATTAAGCGAAGATTTCAAATCAATATGCTATAAAGATCACGGATCCTGTTAATCGATCCACAAGAAGCAAAACAGACCAGCAAACCTAGGATTTTCAACCAAAATATGTACCACCATAACAACATCTTTTGCAGGGGATACACTATAATAAATCTTTTACCATAACATCTTTTGCAGGGGATTCAACTTGAAACCTCTGCACTTACCAATATAGCAACACCTTGCATAATGGGTGTTTTGCTCAATATGGGAATTCTGGGAATCTTGCTACCGTCATCATGGGTCGTATGCACAGCACCTTGCATAATGGGTGTTTTGCTCAATAGTAGAACATACTATTTCCAGACAGGTGGAAGCTTCTTGGTCTTCTTGTAGTAACGGGCAAGTCGGTGAATCCTGCTCTCAACAAGAATCAACCTGAATTTTGAATCCTTGTCCTTTCTGTTCCTCTCCAAGTGCTTCCTGATGGCAACTGCCTTCTTGATCAGGTGATACGAATCCTCTGGAATCTCAGGAGCAAGCCCTGTAATTTTATAATTTTAAACATTAGTAACAATGATAAAAAACAGTTAAAGCAGCAAGCTTGATAAAAAATATACTGACCATGTGCCTTGAGAATTCTGAGAATCTTGCTACCAGTTACGCTATTCACCTGAGCAATACCATGAGAATCACGAAGAATAACACCAATCTGCGATGGTGTTAGACCCTTCTTTGCAAACTTACAGATATTGTCTTGAACCTGAAGAATTAAATCAGAAACTTTAAACTTCAAATGTAAATAAAAGATTCAATCTTGCTAAGAAACAATTGAAATATAAGAAAGCAAAGAGTTGAACACCAATACGCTGACATCAACTGTAAATAAAGAATGGATTTCATCCAACACTTTCTTAAAAAAACAAATTTCATGCTTTGCTCAAAACAATTAAATTAACACAATAATCTAACTCAATAAAAGCTAGAAAATCAAACAAAAAAGTCAATATTGGTTTACAAAGTGTTATAATCTTAAATAAATCAATTGTAACTCATGATAAAGAATAACAAGCAAATAGATAACATATCACATACATCCTGAGTAGAGATCTTCAACCAGTTTGGGGGAGTCCTCTTGTATGGCTTAGCTGAAGCTGAAATACCCTTTCTGTTCATCAAACAACAATCAGATCACAAATCAAACCAACAAACTTACACTCACAAATCAACATACATTCTAGCTTCAACCATATCTATAAACCCTAAAACCCAATAAAAGAGAACAATGATCTTAACATTCTCAACCTAATTAGCAATCAACATCAACACCAACTACAAATCATTCATACCGCTACCGTTTAAAACACAAGTACATCAAATTCAATACCAAATGATTAACTATTTTGCAGCCAGAAATCAAAATCTTGAACTTCATTAAGAGCATATCTATTATCTATACACCTCAATTGCTGTCACGTGTACATATGCAACAATACATTTTGAATCTGATAGATGCAGAAGTGAGAAAGACTACCCTTTGCTTCCTCACCGCGGTTCGGGTCTTCTTCTTCTTCAGAGCCCCGGCTTCCTCCTCGGCCGCAAGCTGCGCATCAAGCTCCGGACAGGCGCAGGGGACCCGACCCGCGAGAAAGTTGGAGCAGGCCATCCTCGGGTCCCGTTTTCGAACCCTAACGTTGGTTGGATTGACTGCGATGGAATCAGGTGCAGGTTCTGTTTGATGATTGTGAATTGGATTGAGGTCCTGAGGTCGCCTTGGTGGAGGTCGCCTTGGTGGAGGTCGCAGAGGGCTTCTTTAGGGTTTCAATGAGCGGGAGGAAGAGAAAAAACTCAAAAAGCACCGATGGGTGGATATGAATGAGCGGGAATTCAAACTTTAGGGTTTTGAGAATATGCTATGCTTTAGTAATTGTACATTATGCTTATAAACTTGTATATCTCTTAATTTTAAGAGTTTTAGGTGGGAAGACAATATTACCCTCCTCAAATGCTTATTAATATAGTATAGATTATATTGTCGTACTCTTTCTAAATTTTAATGATATATATCTCCGCCGCCCTTCTAAAATAAAGTACAAGCTAGCTGGCTAATGTGCGAGTGAAATGTGTCTCTTATAGTTTTAATCTAACATAACAATAAGCTTCCAGGAAAATAGGAGAAAAACCCTAGGCCATGGTTACTATTCAAACAACGTTACGTACATCTATTAGTTAATTAATTATTTTTCATAATTACTTTTTTGCTTAGATTTGTAACACTAGCTAGTTTATATACGCCACTGTTTGGATAACGACTATTCGAAAATATAAGGAAATACATCACCTTACTAGAAAATGTTATACCACTTATTAATTGACATATATATAGTCTAACATTATCGAGATGCTAGAACAACGTCTTGTGATGGTTTAAGTTTTAGCGTAAACAAATTATGTAGATTAATTAAGTAGCGGTGGTAGTTTCTTATACAAGCCAAAACCTAACATGAAGAAAAACAGGGTTTTACGTTGGGCAACACAACCCATTTAAGAAATGAAGTCGAGTTTGGGTTGATCATTTTAAAAAATATGCCAGATTCAGGTTGATCGGCTAGAAATCGATTATTCGAAAATTCTAGGAAATATTTCACTCTACTAGTCGGATTCTAAAAACCAAGTACATGTAGTCTAGCTAATGGCATCAAAAAATGAAAACACCGTCTCTTGATTCAAGTCTCACCATATATAAACGATATTGATTTAGTAGCTAGGACGTTTACAACCAATAAAACAACTAAATTTTAATATTGTTTATTATTATGTTGTTTTAATCTTCTAAAAGTTTTATAAACATTAAATATTAAAATTAAGATATATATGCAGAGTAAATATAAAAATTGTTTCATTAATGACACTAAAATTCTTTGAAAGTAAAAAGAAAAAAGTTAGCAAATGATGATCAAGTTTCATAACTATTTTATTTATGGCACAATAAAACGATTGATTATGACTAGCGGACATTCATTGATGTTTCTCAATGAAGGTGATTTCCATGGTAACATACTATATATGTCGAAAAACATGTCGGAATGTATTTTCCTACGAATTATTACAAAGTTATTCAGGGATTGCTGACAGGAGTATTAGCGATAAATTATCAACATAGACCGATACTTGTTACCATGATAGTTTCACCGATTGGTCGACAATATAATGTTCACTAACAGATTGTACCAACACATTATTTCATCGATTATTGATTTTGTTTTATTTAAAGAATAAACAAAATAGTATATGCTTTGGGAAATGTAAATAAAAATTTGCACATAATAACAAAAAGAATCTCATTATGATAATAGAAATAAATACAAAATATTCAAAAAAGAGTTATACAAGAGAGAGATCTAGATCCAGCTAAAGAGGGAGATATTCATGGGGTGGTGGGAGTTCTTATTGTCTTTGAAGCGACATTTATTATATGTTTAAGCACAATAGTTGCAACCAAGTCTTTCAGTATTTCTTAGCTTGGTGTCACTCAAAGAATTTGTGAACTAATTAATATTTGTTACTACTAGAAAATGGTTATTTTTTCTATTCATTTGTGACGAACTTCTCACAACAACATATTTGCCACTAGTTTATGATTATTATCAATAAAACCTAAAAAACAATAATATCTTTAATATTTTACATGGCTTTTCCATAATATGGCTAACTTGTGGTTGTTGTAAATTCGTAGCAAAATTGAAACTTTTATACATTTTGTACCCACAAAATGTCAAAATATTTTATAGTTATAAATGCTGAAAATAAAAAATATAGAAAATATTTAAAGGCAACAAAATTGCCACAAACTAACTTATTTATAGATATATAATAAAATATTTACTTGTAGTGAAATTATAGCAAATTTGATACTTTTTGCTACAAATTTGCTGCGAGAATACAAATTCATTTATTTATAAAATAAATAATAAAATAAAATATTTGTTTGTAACGAAATTATATCAAGTTTGATACTCTTTGCAACATAATACGAACAATCACAGGAATCATAACTTAGTTATTAAATTTCTAGATTCACCAGTTAACATTCAACAATGAAATCCTTTCTATGGACTGGCAACGAAAAACAAATATATCTCAAAAAAGGAACCAACAACTTAATAAATTCAAAAACATATTATTATCATAAACAACCAAACAAATCAGGAAAAATACAACCGTGGGGTCTTAAGGGAGAATTACATATATTCCCTTATAAACGATATCAATTATATATATAATCAACTTAAATTTTTAATTACATAAATCCCTAAAATTAGTTAATTACATATATACTCAAATTAAAAGTTTAATTACATATATCCCCTTCTAAAACTTAGTTAATTACATATATACTCAAACTAAAAGTTTAATTACATATATTCGATTTATTAAAATTAAATATTACATATTTACCTATTTTATTACTTTTATTAAAAAATAATATATAATTAGTGCTTTACTTTTATTTTTATTAAACTATAAAATTATGTTTTTTCTTCTTTGCTTGCTTTTCGAGTTTTGGTTATTTATTAATATTCCTATACTAAAGGTTTTTATGTTCTTTTTATTTTTACCCTTTTATGCTATTTTTTTGCTATCTGTACAAGATACTTACAGTCTTATTATGCAACATAAAGTTATGTGTATGGATCATGTTGCATAACGAGACTGTAAGTGTCTCGTACAGAAACCTAGAAAAATTAGCATGAAAAGATAAAACAATAAAAAGAACATAAAAAACGTTATTATAGAAATATTAATAAATAATCAAAACTCGAAAAGCTAGTGAAAAGAAGAAATATAATTTTATAGTTTATTAAAAATAAGCCTAAAAATAATAATTATATAAGTGTTTTAATAAAAATAATTAAATGGATAAATATGTAATATTTATGTTTAATAAAGCGGATACATGTAATTAAACTTTTACTTTAGGTACATATGTAATTAGTTAAGTTTTAGAAGCGGATATATGTAGTTAAACTTTTAATTTGGTATATATGTATTAACTAAGTTTTACAAATGATATATGTAATTAAAATTTTAAGTTAGGTATATATGTAATTGATAATATTTGTAGGGGGAAATATGTAATTCTTCCTTTTATAAAATTATACATTACCAGGGCATTGTTGAGTGGGAGGCTCCCACTATGCATACATACAACTGAATCAAATGCAATCCGTGAGCAATCCTCGAACACCGTTGAAATTACGTACCATTAGCCAAAAATATAAAATACATCTGACACATGTCTAATATTTATCAAGAGAATATGAGATCATACATTATTAGTGAACTTGTCGAATGCACTCTTTGTATTTATCATTACCTATCCTACATAAGTTAAAATTATATTAGTAAACCAGTTTAATATAATTATTTAAATAGAAATAAATATACATAGATTATACCAACCTTGATCATTTAGTATGTCTTGATTTATCAATGAATATCTCTTCTTCATCGTCAGATGGCAAGTATGAGGTGCCAGTCGATACCCGATTGAATACCTATGGAAAATGATGGTAGATCATCAAATTGGTTGTATTTTTCCTCGTTGTCAACATTTTCAACGACTAGAATACGTCATTTACCTTGCAACACTATATGCGATCTTGGTTTGCAAGGGTCTTTGACAAAGAATACTTGTGTCGTCTGAGTTACGAGAATAAATGGTTATTATTTATACACATTCGTTGTAAGGTCCACAAGTGTAAAACCATGTTCAACTTTTACACCTTTTTGATTATTAAGACACCCACAGTTGAACAAAGGTACTGTGACTGATGAATACGATAACTCCAAAATTTCTTTATGACATTGTAATATGAATCTTTACCAATTGTTAATCTGTTGAACAATGTACTTAAGGTTGTTTATGTAACTCCACTATTTTACATTGCACCTTTATCATCTTCATTCTTAGTATAAAATTTATATTAATATCATACCATTGGTAAGATATTACTCTGAAATCTGGACACTTCTCTAACATCTCCATAATTTTATTAACATTTAAATTGACCATCAGATTCTTTCACCTTATTCCTTAACCATTCAGAACACCTCTTATTATATTGTTTGGTATACCAATTAGCTAACTTGTTTTGATGTGTCGACTCTAATATGTGCATGTTTTCATTCACATATACGCATGAGCTGGCGGGGTAATTAATTTCATATCAACCACCCCCCACACCTGCAAGTTGACCAGAATGACGAGATTTTGTAGCACCAACACTTTTGAGGCCTTCTAAATAACCTATAGATACATCAAGTATTACAACAACATTAACAATAAAGGTTCTGATTATACTAAAATAATATATAAAATATTATAAAGGTTGTGATATCAATATATAACTGTGTAATACTTGATCACCTCTTTAAAAGTATACTCTTGAATAATACTAACCTTTGGTCAATTACGGTTTCTCGCATAACCTTTTAATACACCCATATGTCTTTCAAAAGGGTATATGTGTCGTAGGAATACCAGATCACTTGCCTTTATCTCTTTTACGATGTGATATGTCGGATGAACCATTATATCAAAATTTGATGGTGGAAAGTATATTTATAGTTCACAAAGGGTAATATAATTATCTTTTTTCTAACTATCCAATACTTTGAGATCAATAACATGATAGGGGCATTACTAGTAATTTCTAAGGTGCTTGCTTCTTCTTTAGGAAAAGAAGTTCAAGACCCGTGCAGGACCTTATGCAATGACAGTTTGGCTTTATATTTTACAGACAGAGAGAGGAAAGAGAGGATCAGATGAATTGAGTGAATCATGTTAAATAACAAACATAGTTCTGTAATTGTATGACGAACTTTCATTGGTAACAATCGACGAATTGCAATAGAAATCATATGTGTTATCAAAAGATTACAATCATGGGACTTCATACCAAATACTTTTTTATGGCACCAGCCTTTTAATATTTGTAGAATAGGTAGAAGAAACTTTAATATCATGAAAACATTGGCAAAACTATATTCTTTCTTTTTTTTAACATGGTATGGTGCGTAGATGGAAAATAAATACTCTTAGCTATCTCAACAGGAGCAAGCTCTTTATATATACCCATTTGTTCCATATCCTTATGAACATTAATCCCATCTTTATTTTTTCCGGAAATGTTCAATAATAAACTTTACAAACTAATACAAACGTTTTTCAATATGCATAATATCTAGGAAATGTCGAACTTTCCAAACTTTCTAATAAGATAAATCCCAAAAATTGATTTCTTTTTCTAGTTGTTTCCTTTCTCAGTACGAGTTCTTTTTCCTAGCATGGTATTTATATTTTTAACTCGTGTAATTGCATCAAACTCTTTCCTAACCGTACTGAACTGGGTATTTTTGTCAAACTCTTTTATAAGTATTTGATATCGGTGATTTCACGGAAGAAAACCGTCAATGTCCTATATACATGGTTTATTTGCAATGTTTTGATCGATACAACTTGTTTCGTCTTCACATACAAGACACGGCTTTTACCTTTCGTAGCATATCATAAAAAATTCCATATGTTAGGAAATCACTTATTGTGTAAAAAATTATTACTTGCAATTTAACTTTCTCCGTTACATAAAAATCACACACATCTACCCTGGGTTCCATAGGGTTTTAAGGTCATCAATCAACGTAGACAAATAAGCATCAACGTCATTAATAGGTTGTTTTTGACCCTTAATTAACAATGACATCATTATATATTTCTTTTCATGCATAAGCGTGGTGGAAGATTTTAGATGTATTAAAATGACCGGCCAAGTACTATGGCGATTACTCATGTTTCTAAAAGGATTATACCATTAGAACTATGACCAAACTGCATATTTCTAGCGTCATTTACCAAAATCGGGAAAATCAACATCAATATTTCATATGTTTGATTTTACACTTGTACCGTGATTCACCACATGTAACATACTTATGATTTTTTTCGAACTGCTTTCTGTACGATATACAATCATTCGGACATGCATGTATTCTTTTAAATTCTAATTCTATTGGACATATTATTTTCTTAGCTTGGTATACAAATTAGGTAACTTGTTGTATTTGGGAAGCATGTCATGCAATAACTATAATAGATGTGTAAAACTTTGATCGCTTCATCCGTAGTTTTAGGTTAAATAGTTTCGACACAACAGTAAGTTTAGAAAAGTTTTCACAACCAACATATAACGGTTTTTCCGAATCAACAAATATCTATTGTAGTTTTTCTTGATCATTGTCATAACTATTAGTTTCCAAATCATTAAACATGTCATTTAATTCATCATTATCGTCGTTTAAATTATAATTGTCATCATAATAAATGGATTATTGTTTTGGACAATACAATTAGCGTCTAAATTAATTAACATTGCGCTACTATCACCAATCAATTCCTCGTGCTTTGACCAACAAATGTAACAAAACATGAATCAATTTCTATAAAAATGATACCCGATTTCTTTTATTTCTTTAAATTTGATAAAATTTTTACATTTCATATGAAGACACAAAATGGATTTGCTTCCTTTTTCACACGATCCTCTTGAGAAGTCTTAAGAAAAGTTTGCAAACCCATCACAAATCTGTTGTTAGTACGTCTAGTTTCATACATCAAATCAGTATGATCCATCTAGAATGAATAAACAAACACAAAAAGATATAAACGGAAGGAGTATTTATGATGTGAATCAATTGTAAAAACTTATTATAAGGTGGTGGATCCTAACGCACTTTTTAATTTTTCTATCTCCTATATACACGTTAACGGTTTGATTGTTTAGACAACCTGCAACATTTCTCTTAAACTCCTTAAGTTTACTTGAATAGCAATGTAAGGTCTACACTTAAAGACTGATTGCAACCAAAGACCACTCAGCATGCATGCATGAAGTACCAAGTAAAGTTACTTCAAAAGCTTTATACAACTCAGTAAAAATATGCTAAGTGTATAATATTCCTAAGCCAAATGATCAAATCTTTCGAAGATAAAGATGAAGTCTTCTGAAGCTTCAGAGATAAAAACATGATTTCTTTGATCATCTTTTTTCAAAAGCTAAAAAACTTTCCACTGTCACCTCTGAATACTCACCAACTTAAATAAGTTGGTGAACAAGTCCATACTTTTGTCAACTATAGATTAAGGTTATTGGTCAGTAACTTTCTACTTTTATACCTTTTATCCTTTTTGTAATATATTAGGATGTGAGCTATGACATGTCATAGTCACAAGTCAAAAGACAATTTGCCTTTTGACATACATTGATCTTGTTTTTCTAGATTAGTGTTTCTAGCTGGCTTTCAAAGTATAGTCGACTATAGGATGTAGTATAAAGTGTCTCAAGTACTTGTATTTATTTTTATGCTTTGTAACACTTGTATAGAACTTGAGAGCAATATACAACATTCTTGAAAAACAAATACCATCTTGTTCTTTCTATGTCTCATATTTACTTGTGTTTTTGTATCATTAACAAAAACCACGTTTTTCTATTTGATCTGTTAAATGCTTTAAGTCTCTTCTCACAGTGAAACTGTTCTATTGACCTTCTTCAATGGTCCTCAGTTGGTATCAAAGCTTTTTAGGCTCTTGATTGTAAGATCTTATCATTTTAAATCCCTTTAATTTCACAAAATACTTAACAACTCAAATGGCAGCTCTGACCAAGGTTGATATGGAAACTAGTACCATGACAAAATCTTTACTGATCATTCCTGATTACTTTGATACTTGGTGCCAAATAATGGAAGTCTTCATCAAGTCTGAAGACAGCATAATGTGGGGATCTGTTGTCTCATGACCTCATATACCATGCACTACTTCAGCTGCTGCTGGTGGTGTCATGATATCAAAAGAAGTGGCTGACTACTCAGAGGAATACTAGAAGAAGATTGATGTAGATCAGAAAGCCATGGCCGCCCTCCAAACTGCTCTTGCAAACTCAACCTACGGAGACTTCAAGAAGTGCAAAAATGCTAAGTAACTATGGGATGCATTGAAGCTTATGTATGAGGGGTCTAATAAAGCAAAAAGAACAAGAAAGACCTCTTGGAGCAGTAGTTTGAGAACTTCACCTACAAGACAGGTGAAACCATGACTTAAAAAATACTCCAGTTATGTTGAGATTGTGGGTACTCTAATGGATAGTAGAGTAACTCTTGAGAATAGGGACATTGTGAGGAAGTTCACGTCCTCTCTTCCCAGACAATGGACAAACTATTATGTGGTCATTAAGAGGACTGAAAACCTTAAACTTCTTACTCTCACTGAGTTGTATGGTATCCTAAATGGATACTAGATGGAGATGAACATGCAAAATTTATTTGGCAACTCTAACAATCAACAGAATTCATCCCTTCATGTGGTTGAAAGGGATTATAGAGAACCATAACATAATCTCATCTGCTACCCTGAAAACTCACAAATGGATCTTTTTATCATCTTTCTTAAGACACCAAGGGAGAGCTAAATCTAAGGAATCCCGTTCTAAGAGATAAAATTTTCTCAAGCTTTTGTGTCTACTGATGAAAACAATGGCAACTTTCTCTTCACTCTTAAAGACTTAGATTGTATCCATCCAGATGATCTGGAGTATATGGAGATAGTTCAGCAAATGACTTTTCTCGCTCACAGAGCCAAGAAGTTCTACAAGAGGACATGCAGGAAGTTTCCTAGCAATGTAACCAATGGAAAGTTTGGGCTGGATAAAAGCAAGGTGAAGTGTTACAACTATAACCAAATAGGACACTTTTCTAGAGAGTGAGAAGCCCAAGTAGCAAGCTGCATTTGATGTTAAAGAAAATGGTTTTGATTAGACCTTTCAGGTTGAAGATGCATCTCCAAACCAAGCACTGATGGCTGATCACGAAGAAGTCAAGGTATTGGAACATCTTTGTACTCCTGAATGTATTGCTAAAGTTAATAGATATAGGTTCTATAACTTGGAAATGAGATCTGACCGTGAATCGTTAAACATCTTAAAAGTTGATTTAAAAAGAGCTAAAAATGATTATAAACTTACGATAGAAGATCTAGAGAAAACTATTTTAACTCTTAAGTATGAACACACCAACTACAGGACTCAAATCAAAGATCTCATTACCATGTTAATTGAATGCTAGGCTGAAGAGGATAAAGATAAAGAGGAGATAGTGAAGGATGGATCTGAGGTAAGTGAAGAAGATCATCCTAAGAAGGGTCACTTTTCTCCTGACGAGAGGAAAGAATCAGGGATGAACAAGTTCAAAAGGAATAAATTGATTAGAGTAGCCAAAAAAAGATTAAAGAAGGCTCAAGAGATTAATGCTACCTTCAACACCAAGCAAAAACTACTCTTTATCTCTACAAGATTTAAAGTGGTGAAGGCTGAAGACTAAACTATAGACTCTAGTACTAGGAGTTCTAGTTCATGTCCAACTCATCCCTGTGAAAAAAAGAAGGCTGATTAGTTGTGCTCCATTATTGCACAGCCTGAACTATCCAGTTCCAAGAGAAAGCCTCACCCTAAGAAGCCTACTACATCATCTGTAAAGATGAAGATGGAAATGGCAAGTGATCAAGCTCAGCCTTCTACTTAAAAGAAGACTATCAGAAGAAAGCAAGTTGATTGCATCATCTGTGATAGTACTTCTAATCTTGCAAAGGATTGCCTTTACAATCCTAAAATTACTATCCACATGACCAAGAAGAAAATTTATGAGAAAAGGAAGAAGAAAATAGTTTCAGAAGGAAAATATTTTCCTTTTGGAAGCTCCAAAGTAAAAAAGTAGACAAGTGAAAACTTTCCTCGAAAGAAAATTTGGTCTCGGAAAAAGGAATGCTTCTCTAAACCACTGAAGTTTGTTGCAGTGGATGCAAACTTTTCCGAAGGTATAGTCTCCAAAACTTACGAAGTATTGAAGGTTAAGTCTAATCTTCCAAAGATGGTGTGGAAGATAAAAGAAGACCATGTGACTGAAAGTTCTTCATCAACAACAACAAATGATCCTCAAAGCCTGAATATAGGATCAATCACTGTTGCATTGTACTCAGTTCACTTTGACAAGACCAAGACCAATAAGGCTTGGGTTTTCAAATGTAAATAGCCATCTCTTTCTTATACAGAAACAACTAAAGACTAAGAGAAACTTATGGATCATTGATAGTGTCTATTCCAGTCACATGATAGGTAATGGCTCTTTGCTTCAAAACTTTGAGAAAATTGATGGAGCCAGTTGCTTTTGGTGGAGATTCAGGTGATTACATTAATGGAAGGGGCAGGGTCATAAATGGTAAGCACAATCTACTGAGTGTATCCTAATTTTATGATCAGAGACATAACATGCTCTTCACTGAGCATGAGCGCATTGTTCTCAACCCCGGGGTGGTAATTTCTCAAGAGGATATCTTGATCAGAGCCCCCAGGAAAGGAAACATATACAAGATGGATTTGTAGGAAACATCCTCTTCAGGAGAAGTTTCTTGCTTTCTATCTAAAGCAAATAGTGATGAGTCTTTATCTGGTATAAAAGAATGTACCATGTAAACTTTAAAAACATGAATAAATTAATTAAGAATGATTGGTAACTAGAATGCCAAAGAAAGAGTTTACAAGTGGTGACCATAGTGTTGCATGTCTGAAAAGGAAGCAACATAAAGTGTCTCACAAGCCAAAGGAAAGGAACTACATCACTACACCCCTACACTTATTAAATATAAATCTTTTTAGTACCACCAGTGTAATGAGTCTAATAAGGACCTCATATTGTTTGGTGATCACAGATGATTTCACAAGATTCACTTGGTCTTCTTTCTTAGTACTAAGGATGAGGAATAAGGATGAGATTCCTGAGATCTTGAAGAACTTTATTCTGAAAATTGAGAAGTAATGTGATCACAAGATCAAAACCATAAGATGTGATCAAGGAACTAAATTCAAGAACCAAACCTTGATACAATTTTATCATAAAAAGGATACTACAAGACAATATAGTGGTCCTAGGACTCCTTCGCAAAATAATGTTGCTGAAAGGAGAAACATGACACTTATCAATTTGGCTACTAATACATACCATTTCATTTTCAACAGTTAAACTCACATATCAATTTCAATACACGAGAGAAAATCACTTAGAATCAGGTTGAAATCACATATAATCTGGTTGAAAACGTTGCGAATAGAAAGCCACATCAATTTCTTTGTTCAAAAGAGCTCTCCCCTCCTTTTATTTTTATTATTTGATAAAGTTATTGATGTGTTGGTGTTTGGTATGAGTTTTAGATGTTTAAAACATTTTTTAACTTAATTTTGATATCCAATATAATCACTTTGTTACATGCTTGAAATATAGGTTAAATGAAGCTTAACGAATATTATTTGATAAGAATACAAAGAATAGCAAGACTATGGCTTGAAAGGTGTTGAAAATGAAGAAAATTATGAAAAAATTAGGGACGCCGTAAGCTATGGCCTGAGGACGTAACTTACGGCCCTGTGTTGAGTCCGTCTGTGAACCTTGTAAGATAGAAGGTTTGGCCGTCTGGTTGAAGGTAGGCCATAACCTACGGTCTATAGGCCGTAAGTTACGGTCTAACCCGATATTTAGAGGATTATTTCAAATTTTAAATCCTATTTAAACCCAATCATTAGGGTTTTGAAAGGGACTTCACACATGCGAATTTTGGACGTTTTCAAGACGTTTTTGAGAGTTCTCTTCCCCACGGTTTCACCCAAATCAAGCATTAACAACATCCAATCAATCCTCAAAGATCCAATCATGCCATGAGTGGCTAGTTCGTTTGTGATTGCTTCCGAGAGAATCCATTATGTTAAGTAAGACTTTCTTTGTTTTCTTATTACAGTTTTCTTAGACAATGGTCTTTGAATGTAAGTTTAACTTTTGATTACGTTAAAAGATTCGTTTATAAACAAAGTTGCTTGTTGAAATTATCAGTTTTCATTTTCCTTGCATGGTGAACTCAATAAAATCGAGAAGTAACTTGATATAAATGAGTTAATAACATTATGAATGAGCGAGTCTTAAAATTTTGATCCTTTGTTATTACGTTAGTTGAAAAGTTAAAGTCTTTAGAATTTGGTTTTGGCAAACCCTAGTTTGATTACATAAATTGTTGATCTTGCATAATTGAGGATCCTGAAGTGATTGTTTCTTATTATTTAATCAAATTTGTTTTAAAGTTTCTTGCTTTACGCACGTGTGATCAGTAATCCATTCAAAGTTTTAATTTTTAATTCAAAGTTCGTGTCTTTTTGTTAATCGAGTTGAAATCATTAAACAGTTTTCACATATTCCCTGAGGAGACGATCTTACTTACCCTTACACAATAAAGGTATCTAAGACCGGTTATTTTTAACTTATTTGTGATCAAGTCTAACACACTATAAGATTCAAACACTAACACGGTCATTCAAGGGAATAGCTCAGTTTATGTCAAGTATAGTAAGTCCCTAATTACAGTGACCAGTTGTGATTAGCCACTTACTTTACTCTTCATACCCCGCATTACCTTACCTGACTATATCAGTATCTAAATCTACAAACATCACATAACCCACATAACATGCGCACGTAATACTGGTTAACATTTAGAAAATACTTGATGGCACGCAGCTACTCAGACTGGCATTCCTTCCCTTTCCGTCCCATTTTCAGTTTAAGTTTAGGTTTATTTTGAAAATTTACCCGTTTCACTTAAACTTTAGCTTTGATACCAACTTGTAAGGCCACTTTCCCGGGCACCTCACAGCTGGTCGATCATCGCACATAAAACACATAATTACATTAACTTTAATAAACATTGTAGCGGAAACAGTAAAATAACTTTTCATTTCAATATAAATGCTTTTGCATGTTAATACGACACTCATTACAAAACATCGTTTGTTCGCATTACAATGCAAAAACGGTGTACAAAAGAATGCCATCCAAAAAGAGCTGAGTAGCCGCCCCGTTCCATCCTCAACAACATTACCTGCCAACTGGAAACACATCAAAGTTAGCGTTGCTGAGTGAGTTCTAGTTTTTATAAATAAAATACTTTACTTTCATTAAAACCGTTCTTTACTTTCTTTCAAATCATACTATACTTTCGCACATGATCACACATCATACGTACACATAGATAATATCATTATTATCTTTGTTTACGTTCGTTACTTTTGTTCATTCAACGTTTGTCAATATCATTCATTTCCCATCTAGATCCTGTCAGGCTTTACCCTCCTCATGGCACACAGCCACGATTACTGACGTCGAATGAGAAGGATCTCGTTTCGTTCTTTCTTATGATATTCCGTTAACGTTCAATTCATACATTCTTTCATTACATTCGTTCATTTCGCTCGATGACATGTACAATACCCCGAATATTGTGCATGAAGCTGGTTACTGGGCCTGAGGTCTTTCATAGACCTCGAACATTGTGCACGAAGCTGACTCTAGTACCTAGGGCAAGTACATTCACCACTTATCTTTTCTGACTCTAGTACCTAGGGCAAGTACATTCACCACTTATCTTTTCACCACTTATCTTTTCTTTCATAGACCTCGAACATTATGCACGAAGTTGACTCAAGTACCTAAGGCAAGCGGCAAGGTTCCTATACATATGGTCAATCACAAGGATTGGACCCCAGTGTGCATCCTTCTGGGGTAGCTAACCCGCACACAGTTGAGCTAACACCCTTCATTGGGTGTGAACTTCCATACATTTGCTTGCAAGCCTTTCTTACTTTCATTCGTTCATTCATTAATGCATGCATTCATTTATCATGTTCCTCTTTCATTATCTTCGACTTTACGTTACATAATACTTTCGTTTCATTCATTAACATAACACGTAAAGCCACAGGAAAGATAAACATACATCATAATAAGGAACATCAACATACACAGTAGCATCATCATACGGGGCATCATCATACTTACATAACATACATCATGCATAAACATTCGACATCATCATGCCCAACATACCCTCTAAGACCTCAACAATCATCTTACTTGAACTTACGGGAACCTCCACGTCAAAACTTACATCTGCACTTTCCCCCAAAAGTCAGAGATTAAACTATGTTTTTCCTCGGGTACACCAGCCCTATTTGGCGTATGGGCACCCTTCAGTCGCATGGCCTCCAGGCGACTAAACATCATGAGAATGGACCAATACGGATGAACACCAATGCAGATAAACACCCCAATCGTGCGAATGGACCTCACACGGATGGACACCAATGCGAATGAGCACTTATGCGAATGGGCTCTCATGCGGATGGACTCAATACGAATGAGTACTTATGCGAATGGGCCCTCATGCGGATGGACTCAATGCGACTAAGTACTTATGCGAATGGGACCTCAGTCGCATGACTCCCCATGCGACTGGCCCCCAGTCATGCGACTAAACCTCAGTTGTGCGAATGAACTCCAATCGCACTTTAATCGGCTGTATGGCCTCGAGTCGATCGCCTAGCCCTAGCTGATGCAGAATGCAGTTCATCTCGAACCCAATCTGCCATTTTCGACCTCCAAGCTCATTCAAACCCATTCTAAGCCCAAATCAACCATCCTAAACCTTAGGAATGCATACCACAACACCATTCAAGCACACACAAGCCAAGAAACAAACTCCAAACGCACCACATGCAAAACACATACAAATGGGTCAAACACACACACACATAAGACGGGTTTCAGATGTGTTCCAGCCCTAAAACCATTCAAAACATGTAAAAGAGGGGTCTTAGAACTCACACAAACTACACCAAGAAGAAGAGCTTTGTTTAGACCCACTACACGATGATTTCCAAGCCCGAACCCACTCGAACCAAGTCTTTTTCTCTCTTTTCTCCCTTTCTTCTTCTCCTATCTTTTCTTTGCTAAAATATGGGTGTGGGAGAGGGTAAGGGCTGCCCTCTCCCTTCAAATATCTCCAATTACCCAACTTTCTTACGTTGGCGAGTTTGGTCCCCCGACTTTGGACTTTATTTCTTTTTCTTCTTTCGTTGGCATCAAAGAAAATATCAGGGTGTTACAAGTCCACCCCCCTTATATAGATTTCATCCCCAAAACCTGTTATTCCTCGAACAAACGTGGATAATGCTTTCTCATTTCTTCTTCAGTCTCCCACGTTGACTCGGGTCCCTTCCTGTGCTTCCACTGGACACGCACAAGAGGAACCACTTTACTTCTCAGCCTCTTCTCTTATCGATCGATGATTACCACTGGTTGCTCCATATAATTGAGCCGTTCGTCTACTTCGATATCCTCCAATGGAACAATCATATCTTCATCTGCCAAGCACTTCCTTAGATGAGATAGGTGGAATGTCAGGTGAATTCCACTTAACTCCTCTGGTAACTCCAATCTATAGGCCACCTCTCCTACTCGAGCAATGATTCGAAAAGGGCCTATGTACCTCGGGCTCAACTTGCCCCGCTTTCAAAAACGAATGATGCCCTTCCAAGGTGAGACCTTCAACATAACCCGGTCACCCACCTGGAACTCAATCGGTCTGTGTCGTTTATCAGCATACGACTTCTGTCTATCTTTGGCTGCCTTCATGAAGGCTTTGATCCTTTTAAGCTTTTCAGTCGTAGCCTCGATCACCTTGATGATCCCTAACTCTTTATGACCAATATCACCCCAACAAATGGGTGTTCTGCATCTCTTATCATATAGCATCTCATAAGGTGGCATACCAATGCTAGCATGATAGCTGTTGTTGTATGAGAATTCAGCTAACGGTAAGTGGTCATCCCAAGTTCCCCCAAAATAATTCACATATGCCCATAGCATGTCCTCCAATGTCTGAATGGTCCTTTCTGACTGACCATCAGTCTGAGGATGATAAGCCGTGCTAATATGTAACCTCGTCCCCATGGCGTCGTGGAATTTCTTCCAGAATTTGGATGTAAACCGAGTGTCACGATCAGACACAATAGACACTGGCACACCATGTCGAGTTACAACTTCCTTGATGAACAGATCAGCCAACCTCTCAGATGAATATGTCTCGCGGATCGGTAGGAAGTGAGCACTCTTCGTCAAGTGGTCAACAATCACCCATATAGCATCATATCCTTTCGGAGTACGCGACAGCTTCGTAATGAAATCCATGGTGATGTGCTCCCACTTCCATTCCGGTATATCCAAAGGTTGAATCTTTCCATACGGCTTTTGATGCTCGGCCTTCACTTGCAAGCAAGTAAGACACTTACTCACATACTCCACTACATCACGCTTTATACCCGACCACCAATAATCTTTCTTCATGTCTTGGTACATCTTTATAGCACCGAGATGAATAGAGTATCGAGTCTTATGAGCTTCATCCATAATCTTCACCCGTAGATCCCCAAGACGAGGAATCCACATTCATCCAAACCGGGTCTAACATCAAATGTGTTTTCACCCAACTCCACGACCAGACCTCTCATTCTTTTAGAGTTAAGATGATCTTTTTTAATGCCTCATCTTGAAGCTCCTTGACTTGCTTCATCACATCAGAGGTCATAATCAGCTGGTACGCATTCACCCGAATCGGCTCGGGTCTTTCCTTTTGGCTAAGAGCATCCGCCACCACGTTGGCTTTGCCCGGATGATAATGGATCTCATAATCATAATCCTTTATGAGCTCCAACCATCTTCTCTGCCTCATGTTCAAGTCCTTCTGCTCGAAAAAGTACATCAAGCTCTTGTGGTCAGTGAAAATGGTGCACTTCGTCCCATAGAGATAGTGCCTCCAAATCTTTAGTGCAAAGACCATAGCTGCTAGCTCCAAGTCATGAGTAGGATAGTTAACCTCATGAACCTTCAACCACCAGAATTCCACAATCAAGGAGGGAAACCAGTCATTGGTATACCAACTAATCCAGGAGCTTACCAGTATGTACCTGCATATGGCGTGGATAGTCACCTTCGTCCTGACATTGCCATCAATTCATCTCCTATTGTTCCACCAACACAACGAGGGAGATTATTTGAAGTCAGACCCTAATGCTTAGGCATTCTTCCTTATTTTCATGGAGTGGAAACTGAAGAACCATACTTGTATATATCTGAATTTAAAGCATCTTGTAGTACTATAGGTGGTCAAGGTTTTTCACCAGAGGAAGTTAAGTTGGTACTGTTCTAATTTACACTCAAGATAAAGCCAAGCAATGGTTTTTATCTTTGCCATCTGCAAGTATCCACATATGGGTTCAAATGCAACAATTATTCTTAGATGAATATTACACCTTTTAAAGAACAAGTGATGCAAGATGAGCAATTTGAGGTTTTACACAACAATCAGGGGAACAGTTTCATGAAGCTTTTCATCAATTCAAAGAGATGTTGAGAACATGTCCACATCATGGGATAGCTAAGTGGGAACTAATATCAGCATTTTATGATGGTCTCTCACCAGAAGATGCAAGAGATGTAAACTCTACAAGTGCAGGCACATTTACCTTGAATCATGAAGATGACGATTAGAACATATTAGAAAGGATGATATGATATCTAAAAAACGTGCGCAATCAAGTCGAAGGTCAAGCGGGGCAAATGTAAAGATGGTGAATGATTAAGTGGCTATGGATAGAATTGCTATTCTGGAATGAGAAATTGCAAGCTTAAAATTTGGAAAAAGTGGTATGGCACACATATCTAATGAATATGAAGTATGTGATATGTGCAATGACATCGGTCATACATCAATCACATGTTACTTGAATTTAGGGAAAAGTGAAGAAATACATCAAGTTCAAGGCCAAGGAGAAAAGAAGACACATGATATGAACTCTAACACCTATCACCATGGTCTTATAAATCACCCAAATCTTAGATAATGGTAATAATAGTAATCAGTTGAATCCATCTTTTCAGGTACAAACTCAAGGAAATTATCAATACCAAGGCCGAAACAAATTTACAATCAAGGCGGCTATCAAAGGAATAACTATAATCAAGGGAATTACCAACAAGGAGGTCATTATCAATAAAGGAATCAACAAGGGCCTTCAACTCATAATGGTAATGATAATGCAATTTTAATAGCAATTCAGGATTTAGCAAAAGACATGAAAGAATTCAACCAATTCAAAGAAGTGCAAGAGAAGACTAACGAAGCTATTGCTAAGCAACTTGGATAATTAGCTGAACAATTGTTCGGATGAGAAACTGGAAAGCTTCCAAGTGACACAACAAAGAATCCTCAACATCATGCTTCGAGTTCAAAGAGTCCTCATGTTGAGCAGGTAAGTATTTTAAGAAATGTTAAGACTTATGACAACAATGTTATACCACCACCATCATGTAAAGAGGGAGTGGTGGTCGAGCTTAGGGAGAATGGGGAAAACGATAGTGATTTGGAACCGGAAACACCTAAAACAACCAAAAAATAACTTTTTATGAATCAAATAAGGAAAAGGAAAAACCAACCATAATTGCATCGCAAGGAGTAAGGATGGCCAAACTACTTTCTGAAAAACGAGGACAAGTTAAAATCAATCTTCCATTGCTAGATGAGATTTGGGAAGTTTTTAAACAAGTTAAAATCAATCTTCCATTGCTAGATGCAATCAAGCAAGTTCCGGCTTATGCCAACTATCTAAATTTATATACATAGATTAGACAATAAAAATTACCAAAACAACTTGATTTTACTGATAATGCTAATTCTGTGTTATCAGTTGTACTTCCACCCAAACTTCAAGATCCAGGAGCACCTTTAATTTCTATTCAAGTTGGTGACTTTAAAATTAATAAGGCACTCCTTGATCTCGGAGTAAGTGTTAGTATTTTACTCGGGAGTTTATATGACCAATATGAGTTTGGACCATTGTAAAAAGCAGACACTACAATGGTGTTAGATGATTTATCACTTAAACTTCCACATGAAATAGTAACTGATATGATAGTAAAGGTGGAAGATTTCTATTATCCTGTGGACTTTCTTGTGTTAAACTATGCAAGTCCTACAAATGATAAGCAACCTAATGTTATTTTGGGGAGACCATTCTTCAAAACTACCCAATGCTTGATCAATTGTATAACTGGCACAATAGACATGGAATTTGGTAATAGAAGGTTGAGATTAAATGTGTTTTCATCTGTGCCAAAAACTATATTTAATGACGAATGTTTCATGATAGACATAATTGACGAGTGCCATACTCATGAAAATAAGGATAGCACCATAGAGTTGTGTGTTTTATATGACAGGGAAGAGGCATAGTTAGTGACTGAATTAGAAGCACAAGAACAGGAATGGGAAGTGAAGGCAATGTAAGAAGGCAAACTGACATGGACACATCAATTTGAAAGCTTACCAGAGCACATCGATACGCATTTAAAACCATCCTCAATTTCACCACCATAAGTGGAATTAAAGGAATTGCCTAAACATTTGAAATATGCTTTTGCAGGTGATAACAAGACCTTACCAGTAATCATTGCATCCAACTTAACGAAGGATCAAGAAGAGGCTTTGATAGAAGTACTAACTGCTCACAAAGCAGCCATTGGATGAACCATTATTGATTTGAAGGGAATAAGTCCATTAATTATAATGCATAAAATCATCATAGAAGAAGGAGCCAAACCATCATGTGACACACAAAGAAGATTGAACCCTAACATGAGAGAAATTGTTAAGAAAGAAGTACTAAAATGGCTTGATGCAAGAATTATTTACCCAATCTCGAATAGCATGTGGGTAAGTCCAACACAAATAGTTCCAAAGAAGGTTGGCATTCAAATTGTGAAAGATGATAAAAGTAATGAGGTAGCCACTTAGCCGGTAACGGGCGGTGTATTTGTATTGATTATAGAAAATTGAATGCAGCAATTCTAAGAATCACTTCCAGTTACCCTTTATTGATCAGATAGTAGAAAAGCTCGCAGGTCAGAAATTTTACTATTTTCTAGATGGGTATTCTGGGTATAACAAACAAACAAACAAATAAACAAACCCAGTATATCCCACTCGAGAGCAGGGTCTGGGGAGGGTAGGTGTAGGCGAGTCTTACCTCTATCTTGTTAGGTAGAGAGACCACTTCCAAAAAGACCCCCCGACTCAATAGCAAAGGCAATAGCAATAGCAAACCATCATAGAATAAATCATACACACATAGCATACAACATACAGAGATATAATAGGTAATGAATAAGGAAAAGAAAAAGAAAAAGCATAGTGGAGTACGAACACAACAGGCCCCGCAACAAGACATCAAATACCCTTTCTGCCTATAGATCCCACTAAAAGTCCTTAATTTTAATTCTACGCCTCCACTCACTCCTATCCTCGATCATGTGCTCAGAGAGGTGCAGATGTACCATATCTCGCCTAATTACCTCGTCCCAAGTCAACCTAGGTCTTCCTCTACTCCTCCTACCCTCTAAGATGATGTTCTCTACTACTCTAACTGGTGCCGCCATTGGTCTCCTCCTGACATGCCCAAACCATCTTAATCTCCCTCTCGTATTTTATCTGCGATACAAGACACTTCTAACTTCTGTTGAAACACTTCGTTTCTTATCCGATCCAGTCTTGTGTGACCACACATCCACCCAGCATTCGCATTTCTGCTACCTCTATTTGTTTCTTATGCGATTTCTTTATGGCCCAGTAGTCTGTTCCATATAACATAGCTGGGCGTACTGCCACTCGATATAGTTTTCCCTTTAGTTTTTCCAGAAACCTCTTATCACGTAGAATCCCTGATGCTGCTCTCCACTTGCACCATCCTGCTTGAACACGGTGCGCTACATTGCTGTGTATCTCTCCGTCCTCCTGCAGGTACGAGCCCAGGTATTTGAACCTAGACGTTTGTGAGACCTCCGTACCCTGAATACTGATTTGGGTGTTCTCTTCCACCTCACCACTAAAGTTACAATGCATGTATTCTGTCTTAGAGCGACTTATCCTTAAACCTTTGCGCTCTAGTGCTGCTCTCCACTGTTCTAGCATGTCGTTAAGCACCATTTTAGATTCCGATATTAAGACTATATCATCCGCAAAGAGCATGCACCATAGAACTGGCTATTGTATAGACTTGGTCATCTCATCCAACACTACTGTGAAGAGAAATGGGCTCAGTGCCGATCCTTGATCGAGTCCAACTTCCACTGTGAAGGAGTCTGTGTCTCCGATCGGGGCTCGCACACACGTTTTTGCCTCGTCATACATATCCTTGATTATTTTGATATACCTCTCTGGTACCCTTCTAAGTAGTAGACTTTCCCAAATTAGTTGACGCGGAACACTGTCATAGGCCTTTTCCAGGTCGATGAATACCATATGTAGATCCCTTTTCTTTTCTCTGTATTTCTCCATTATCCTCCTTATGGCGTGTATGGCTTCTGTTGTAGAGCGTCCTGGCATAAATCCAAATTGGTTTAATGCTATCTTAGTTTCCCGTCTAATTCTCGTGTCAATAACTCTTTCCCATAATTTCATCGTGTGACTCGATAGCTTTATTCCCTTGTAGTTTTCGCAACTTTGAACATCTCTTTTTTCTTATATATGGGAACTATGACACTGGTTCTCCACTGGTCTGGCATCTTCCCTGTCTTAAAGATAGTGTTGAATAGATCCGTTAGCCATTGGAGCCCCTCATCTCCCAGACATTTCCACACTTCAATCGTTATGTTGTCTGGCCCCACCGCTTTAGCCCTTCCCATTTTCTTCATAGCTCTCGTAACTTCGTCTACTGTGATGCTTCTACAATAGCATCTGTTTTGTTGTGTTGTTTGGGTTGTATTATCTATCTCAATTTGTTGATTTGGGTTCCTTATGTTGTAAAGGTTATCGAAGTAAGTTTTCCATCTCCCCTTGATGTCTTTCTCGTTCACCAAAACTTTTCCATCCGCCGCCTTTATAAACTTCACCGTTCTCAAGTCCTGTCTTCTACTTTCTCTTGCCTTTGCTAACTTAAACATGTCATGCTCTCCTTCTTTCATCTCTAGTCATTTATACACCATCTTATACGCCACGTTCTTTGCCTCTGACACCGATTTCTACGCCTCTCTCTTAGCCTCCTTGTATTTATCTTTTAGCTCTGTGCGTTCTTCGTCATTGTTACAGCGTATAAGCTCTCTAAAGCTTTGTTGTTTAATTCTTATCTTCTCCTGTACATTTTCGTTCCACCACCTAGATTCCTTATGGTCGACTGTCCTCTTTGCTGTAACTCCAAGCGTTTCTTTAGCTGCTGGGATGAGCGTAGTTGCCATGGCCTCCCACTTTTGGTTTGCGTCTTCCTGTGTTCCAGTCTTGTTCATTGGTATGACCTTATCTCTAAAAATGGTAATGTTTTCGTCTTTGAGCTGGCCCCATTTGACCATATGTCTAACTCTCTTGTTTTGCTGGAGAATTGGTCTCTTCACGCGTATATCCGCCACCAACATATGATGTTGCGTCACGACTGTCTCTCCCGGGATTGTCTTACAGTCCTTCCATGATCTACGATCTTCTCTCTTCATCAATAAATAGTCTATCTGTGTGTGTCTCCTGCCGCTGGTAAACGTGATTAGCTGCGAGTCTCTTTTCTTAAAAAACGAATTTATGATTCCCAAGTCATGCGCTACTGCAAAGTCAAGAAGCTCCTTACCGCCGTCATTCCTAAGGCCGTACCCGAAGCCTCCATGCACCAACTGGAAGTGGTCATTATCCTTATCGATATGCCCATTAAAATCTACTCCTATGCATATTTTTTCACCTCAAGGTATGTCACCCATAACGTGATCTAAACTCTCCCAGAACATATTTCTTTCCGTTTCTCCTAGTCCAACATGTGGAGCATACGCACTAACTACTGCCACTACTTCATCCCCTATTACAATTCTTAATAGCATAATTCTATCATCGTATCTTCTTACCTCCACTACATTATTTTGAAGTTCCTTAGCCACTAGAAAACCACTCCATTTTTAGTTTCATCAGACCCTGAATACCATAGTTTATAATTATTGCACTCTTTCGCTCTCCCACCCCGCCATCTAGTCTCCTGTAGACACACAATCTGAACCCTACGTTTCCTCAGCACATCAATTAACTCTAGTAACTTACTAGTTAGGGTTCCTATATTCCACGATGCCACTCGTAATTTGTAACACCCGTATTTTTTTTGAAGGAAATAAAAGAATAAAAGAGAAAGAAAAAGAAGGAAATGAAAGTCAACTTAAAGTGGAAGGGTCAAAAGTGTAAAAAGTACAAAGTTTATATTTATTTTATACAAAAAGGTGGTATGGCCGCCCATTTGTTCTGCACAACACTTTCATTCGGATATTTAGAGAGAGAAAGAAGAAAGAGCAGAAGTTCTCGGGAACTTTAGAAGAAACAAGAATTCGAAGTTTTAAGGTAAAATTATGTGTTTTAAGTTGTTTTTGGTCGATCTAGTCTCGGTTATATGCTCATATGTGTTATTGCATGTTCGGGTTGTCTGTTATAGTGTGTTTTAGGTGTTAAAAACATCCGAGAAGTTCGAGGGAAGGGTTTAGACTCGAACAAAACTAAAGTGAGTTTCTAGAACCCCATTTTACATCTTTTATACGATTTCGGGGCTGGAAAATACATGTATGTATGTTTTTATGAAATTGGGTATGTCACCCGTATGTCCATGTGCATGTGTATGTAGGTGGGGTATGTTTTGGGCGAATATAATGTTATGATTATGGTAAGTTCATGCTTAGTATAGTATGTGTATGCTTAGAACCGGGTAATATGATGTTTGGGACTGAAACCGCCTTAGAAACATAGTTAACAGGATGATAATGCGCCTATATAAGGCTCATAAGCCCGAATAGTCTTCATGCTCCCAGGATTTTGACCAGGAGCCTATGTATTGGGGTGATGAGCCCCAACAGTGCTCATGCGCCCAGACAGGGCTCATGCACCTGGACAGTGATGTGCCCCAACAGTGCTCATGTGCCTGAAATTATGACTTAGAAAACTAAATATAGGATAATATGCCTAAACAGTACTCCTACGCGTAGAAAATTCCTTAGAAAACCAAGTGTATGATGATGTGCCTGAATAGTAGCTCATGTGCCTAGGTTTTTACTACAAACTCCTAAGTATTGGGGTGATGAGCCCCAACAGTGCTCATGTGCCCAGACAGGGCTCATACGCCCAATAGTCCTCATACGCCCAACACTTAGAATTTATTGCAGAATTTTCTTGGGATCTATGCATGTAGGGTTTTGGTCCGATGTTGACCAGGGATTAATTAATGCACATAATTATGCTTGATTGCCATGATGACCATTATTATTATTATTATTATCATTAGGGTTATTATTATTGTTATCATAATTATTAATATATTATTGATGTTATTATTGTGTGACTCTACGTGGTATGATCATGATCAAGAAAGGAAATTATTATCATTAATAAAGTGAAAGATTAATGATAAAGAAAAGTGGAACGTAAACGAATGAATGAAAGTCTTGCAAGCAAATGTAAAGAGGTGCACGGCCATGTTGTTGTTAGCTCAACTGTGATGCGGGTTAGCTACCCCGAAGGATGCACACAGGGTCAGTCTTTGAGATTGACAATGGGTGAGCAACTCTGTGTTGCAAAAGATCAAAAGACTTGCAATCCTTGAGATTGCTAATGGGTGAGCAACTCTGTGTTACAAAAGACCGAAAGACTTGCAATCCTTGAGATTGCTAATAGGTGAGCAACTCTTTGTTGCAAAAGACCGAAGGTCTTGCAATCCTTGAGATTGCTAATGGGTGAGCAACTCTGTATTGACATCCATTCATGTTTTGACAATACTGTTGTTTTGTAATTCATTCAACTAATCTTTTTATGACTCATGAACTACAATGTATTGCTTAACAACAGTGTTTATAATGAAATGAATGGTTTTTGTTAAATTAATTCTGCTGCTTAAATTTATAATATGTAATGTTTTATGCTGTGAATGACCAACTGTGAGTTGCCCGGGAATGGGGCCTTACAAGTTGGTATCAGAGCCAAGGTTTAAGTGAAATGGGTAAATATTATCAAAAGAAACCTAAACTTAAACTGAAAATGGGACAGGAGGGATGTTAGCTCGAGTAGCTACGTGCCATCAGGTATTTCTTTTCTTAAAGTTAACCAGAATTATGTGCGTGTGCTATTTGACTTATGTGTTCTTAGTAGATTTAGATACTGATGTAGCTAGGATAGGGAATGCTTGGGGTGTGAAAAGTAAAGTAAGTGGCTAATCACAACTGGCCACTGTAATTAGGAACTTACTATACTTGACATAAACTAAGCCATTACCTTGAATGACCGTGTTAGTGTTTGAATCTTATAGCGCTTAGGAAATGGCTGGGGAGAAATCTTCCAAGGCTTCTAGAGGAAGAGGTCGACCGCGTGTGACTAGGAGCAGTGCTAAAGCTCCTGAGATGACCCATGAGAACCCTGAGGTTCATGACCGGACTGAAGGGAACGAGAATGCCAGCCTGAATGCCTCAGCTCGGGAGGCGATTGCTGATGAGGTGCACCAAGTCATGCAGGCAGTCTTACCATCTGTAGTGACTGAAGTTATTCGAGCTGTGAGGAATGAGGAGAGAAAGGAGAAGGAGGACAGGAAAGGGTCGACTGGGAAGGAAAGCAAGGGAGAGGAGGAACGGCAGGAGCCTGAGATAGTAGTTTCCGACGAGGAAGAGGAGGATGCAGTAGGGGTAACGACCAAGGGGTGCAGCTATGGGGCATTCCAGAGGTGCAAGCCCCCGACTTTTGATGGCAATGGCAATGCTGCTGCTGCTCACTGCTGGGTGAGGGAGATGGAGGCAGTGTTGGAGATTAGTGAGTGTCGCGAAGATCAAATGGTGAAGTTCGCGACTCACTCTTTTGTCGACTCGGCATTGTGTTGGTGGGACAATATTGTCCAAGCTGAAGGTTCTAGGGACATCGGGAAAATGCGATGGAACGAGTTGAAGAAGCTGGTGATTGAGGAATTTTGTCCTCATAGGGAACTCGATAAGATCGAGAGGGAGTTCCTACAACTCGAGGCGAGAACCATGACCCACCATCAGTACACCACCAAATTCAATGAGATGGCGAGGCTGGTGCTGGATCAAGTGACGCCGCTGTCTAGAAAGATTAACCGGTACATTCAGGGACTGCCAGCTGACATTCATAGGAACTTGATTGCTGCTCGACCAAGCACTTTTAGGTCGGCGGTGGATTTGGCCGGGAGGCTCTATGACGAGTGGGAGGTGACGGTTGTGGAGGTGAAGAAGGCTGGTGGTGGTGATCGAAACTGGAATGGGAAACGGTTAGGGCGTGGTGGTTTTACCCCGAATAACAAGAAGATGAGAATGGATGACCGTAGGGTGGGGTCATCAAGCTCAGGGCCCAAAAGTTATGGCAAGTGCGGGAAGGAGCATAAGGGTGAGTGCAGGGTGGGGCTCAACGTGTGTTTCAAGTGCGGGAAACCAGGCCACATCTATAAAGACTGTAAGGCGCTGAGGTGTTATACCTGCGGTGAAGAGGGCCATATGAGCAAGGATTGTAGGAGGCCGAGGGCGGAGACATCCGGGGCAAAGAAGACGGCCGGGATTGAAGGGCAGAAAGCAAGTGCCAGAGCTTTCACCATGACCAGGGACGAAGATAGGACGGACCCCGATGTTGTGTCAGGTACGTTTCTAGTAGATCAAACTCTTACTTCTGTGTTATTTGATTCTAGTGCTAGTAGGAGTTTTGTTTCTGCTACTTTCTGTGCTAAACTGCCTGTTAGTAGTAAATGCATTGATGAGCCCTTTGACGTAGAAACTGCTATTGGTAAGTCCACTAGAGTTACTGAGGTGATAGAGGACTATGCCATAGAATTAGAAGGTCATAGGTTTGCTGCTAGGTTACATGTGATGCCCCTAGGTGGATTTGATGTGGTACTAGGGATGGATTGGTTAGCAACCTATGAAGCGAATATCGTATGTCGTAAGAAGATGATTAGACTGACGGTGCCTGACGGAAGTCCGCTGACGATATACGGTGATCGGGTTACGATGATTCCGAAAGTGATTTCGATGGCGATGGCAGGAAAGTGCCTAAGGCGTGGATGTAGCGCTTATTTAGCCTACGTGAAAGATGTGGACACGACAACACCCTAATTGTTCAATGTACCGGTGGTGTGTGACTTTCCCGATGTATTTCCAGAGGACCTATCGGGTGTGCCACCGGATCGCGAAATCGAATTTCAAATTGACTTGATACCCGGTGCCCAACCTGTCGCCAAGGCACCGTACCGATTAGCTCCGACTGAGATGAAGGAGTTAATGGAGCAACTGCAAGAGTTACTCGATAAGGGTTTCATCAGACCGAGTATCTCTCCTTGGGGTGCTCCGATCTTATTCGTGAAAAAGAAGGACGGTAGCATGAGAATGTGTATCGACTACCGTGAGTTGAACAAATTGACGATAAAGAATTGGTATCCGTTACCGAGGGTTGATGACTTGTTCGACCAGCTCCAGGGTGCCAGTTGGTTCTCGAGGATAGATCTTAGATCTGGCTACCATCAATTGAAAGTGAAGGAGCAGGACATTTCTAAAACAGCTTTTCGTACGCGTTATGGACACTATGAGTTTCTCGTCATGTCCTTTGGTTTAACCAACGCGCCAGCTGCTTTTATGGATTTGATGAATCGAGTGTGTCAGCCAATGTTAGATAAATCAATAATTGTGTTCATCGATGATATCCTGATTTATTCAAAAAGCGAAGAAGAGCATGCCGGTCATATTCGGGAAGTGTTGGAGACTTTGAGAAGGGAGAAACTGTATGCTAAGTTCTCCGAGTGTGCTTTCTGGCTACGCGAGGTGCAATTTCTGGGTCACGTGGTAAATGCGAGGGAATCCTGGTGGACCCAACAAAGGTTGAGGCTGTGATGCAATGGAAGTCACCAAAGATGCCATTCGAAATTTGTAGCTTCCTGGGATTGGCGGGCTACTACAGGAGATTTATTCAAGACTTCTCCAAGATAGCCTCACCTTTGACTAAGTTGACTCGCAAGGACGTGAAGTTCGTGTGGGGTCGAGAGCAGGAGGGTGCCTTTGAGGAATTGAAGACGAGACTAACACAAGCTCCTGTCTTGACATTGCCCGAGGGAAATGAAGACTTAGTGGTCTATTCGGATGCATCATACTCTGGGCTAGGTTGCGTATTGATGCAACGTGGGAGGGTGATAGCGTACACATCCCGACAACTGAAAACCCACGAAGTCAACTATCCCACGCACGATCTAGAATTAGCCGCGGTGGTTTTCGCGTTGAAGATTTGGCGGCACTATCTATATGGGACTAAGTGCACCATCTTCACAGACCACAAAAGCTTGAAGTACTTCTTCGAGCAGAAAGATCTAAACATGAGGCAGAGGCGATGGTTGGAGCTCATAAAGGATTATGATTGCGAAATCCATTACCATCCGGGCAAGGCCAATATGGTGGCAGATGCTCTTAGCCGAAAGGAAAGGCCCGAGCCGATCCGGGTGAAGGCTTATCAGCTAATTATGACCTCCGATGTAATGACACAGGTTAAGGAGTTTCAAGACGAGGCTTTGAAAGAAGATCGTCGTAACTCCGAAAGGATGAGAGGTCTAGTTACGGAATTGGGTGAGAACACTCTAGGTGTTAAGACCCGGTTCGGGCGGATGTGGATACCTCAATACGGGGATCTACGTGGAAAGATTATGGACGAGGCCTATAAGACTCGATACTCCATTCATCCCGGTGCTACCAAGATGTATCACCATATGAAGAAAGACTATTGGTGGCCGGGTATGAAGCGCGACGTAGCGGTGTATGTGAGTAAATGCCTTACCTGTCTACAAGTGAAGGCGGAACACCAGAAGCCATATGGGAAAATCCAGCCGTTAGATATACCCGAGTGGAAGTGGGAGCACATCACTATGGACTTCATTACGAAGCTGCCACGCACCCCGAAAGGGTACGACGCTATATGGGTGGTGGTTGATCGTTTGACGAAGAGTGCTCACTTCCTACCGATCCGAGAGACGTATTCTTCTGAGAGACTCGCGGATCTATTCATCAAGGAGATTGTGGCTCGTCATGGCGTAGCGGTGTCTATTGTGTCGGATCGTGACACCCGGTTTACATTGAAGTTTTGGAGGAGATTCCATGATGCAATGGGGACGAGGCTACACATTAGTACAACATATCATCCTCAGACGGACGGTCAGTCTGAGAGGACAATCCAAACACTTGAAGACATGCTTCGAGCGTGCATGATCGATTTTAGAGGAAGTTGGGATGACCACCTGCCGTTAGCTGAATTCTCGTATAACAATAGCTATCATGCCAGCATCAGTATGCCACCATATGAGATGCTATATTGCAGGAGATGTAGAACACCCATTTGCTGGGGTGATATTGGTCAGAAGGAGTTGGGGAGCGTTGAAGTGATCGAGGCTACGATGGAGAAGCTCAAAAAGATTAAAGCCTTCATGAAGGCAGCCAAGGATAAGCAAAAGTCGTATGCCGATAAGCGGCGTAGACCGGTTGAGTTCCAGGTGGGTGACCGAGTTATGTTGAAGGTCTCACCATGGAAGGGTATCATTCGGTTCAGGAAGCAGGGCAAGTTAAGCCCGAGATATATAGGACCTTTCCGAATCGTCGCACGAGTAGGGGAAGTAGCCTATCGACTCGAATTGCCAGACGAGTTAAGTGGAATTCATCCCACATTCCATGTATCTTATCTGAGAAAGTGCTTAGCTGATGAAAATATGATTGTCCCACTGGAGGACATTGAAGTTGATGAAAGGCTCAATTATATGGAGCAACCAGTGGCAATCATCGATCGTAAAGAGAAGAAGCTGAGAAATAAAGTGGTTCCTCTTATGCGTGTACAGTGGAAGCACTGGAAGGGAACCAAATCTACGTGGGAGACTAAAGAAGAGATGAGGCAGCATTACCCTCATCTGTTTGAGGAATAACAGGTTTTGGGGACGAAACCTATATAATGGGGGTGGACTTGTAACACCTGTATTTTTTTTTTGAAGGAAATAAAAGAATAAAAGAGAAAGAAAAAGAAGGAAATGAAAGTCAACTTAAAGTGGAAGGGTCAAAAGTGTCAAAAGTACAAAGTTTATATTTATTTTGTACAAAAAGGTGGTATGGCCGCCCATTTGTTCTGCACAACACTTTCATTTGGATATTTAGAGAGAGAAAGAAGAAAGAGCAGAAGTTCTTGGGAACTTTAGAAGAAACAAGAATTCGATGTTTTAAGGTAAGATTATATGTTTTAAGTTGTTTTTGGTTGATCTAGTCTCGGTTATATGCTCATATGTGTTATTGCATGTTCGGGTTGTGTGTTATAGTGTGTTTTAGGTGTTAAAAACATCCGAGAAGTTCGAGGGAAGGGTTTAGACTCTAACACAACTAAGGTGAGTTTCTAGAACCCCATTTTACATGTTTTATACGATTTCAGGGCTGGAAAATACATGTATGTATGTTTTTATGAAATTGGGTATGTCACCCGTATGTCCATATGCATGTGTATGTAGGTGGGGTATGTTTTGGGCGAATATAATGTTATGATTATGTTAAGTTCACGCTTAGTATAGTATGTGTATGCTTAGAACCGGGTAATATGATGTTTGGGACTGAAACCGACTTAGAAACATAGTTAACATGATGATAATGCGCCTATATAAGGCTCATAAGCCCGAATAGTCTTCATGCTCCCAGGATTTTGACCAGGAGCCTAAGTATTAGGGTGATAAGCCCTAACAGTGCTCATGCGCCCAGACAGGGCTCATGCGCCTTGACAGTGATGTGCCCCAACAGTGCTCATGTGCCTGAAATTTTGACTTAGAAAACTAAGTATAGGATAATATGCCTAAACAGTACTCCTACGCATAGAAAATTCCTTAGAAAAAACCAAGTGTATGATGATGTGCCTGAACAGTAGCTCATGTGCCTAGGTTTTTACTACAAACTCCTATGTATTAGGGTGAAGAGCCCCAACAGTGCTCCTGCGCCCAGACAGGGCTCATACGCCCAAATAGTCCTCATACGCCTAACACTTAGAATTTATTTCAGAATTTTCGTTGGAGTCTGTGCATGTAGGGTTTTGGTCCGATGTTGACCAGGGATTAATTAATGCACATAATTATGCTTGATTGCCATGATGACCATTATTATTATTATTATTATTATTATTATTATTATTATTATTATTATTATTATTATTATTATCATTAGGGTTATTATTATTTTTATCATAATTATTAATAATATTATTATGTTATTATTGTGTGACTCTACGTGGTATGATCATGATCAAGAAAGGAAATTATTATCATTAATAAAGTGAAAGATTAATGATAAAGAAAAGTAGAATGTAAACGAATGAACGAAAGTCTTGCAAGCAAATGTAAAGAGGTGCACGACCATGTTGTCGTTAGCTCAACTGTGATGCGGGTTAGCTACCCCGAAGGATGCACACAGGGTCAGTCTTTGAGATTGACAATGGGTGAGCAACTCTGTGTCGCAAAAGACCGAAAGACTTGCAATCCTTGAGATTGCTAATGGGTGAGCGACTCTGTGTTGCAAAAGACCAAAAGTCTTGCAATCCTTGAGGTTGCTAATGGGTGAGCAACTCTGTGTTGCAAAAGACCGAAAGTCTTGCAATCCTTGAGATTGCTAATGGGTGAGCGACTCTGTGCTGCAAAAGACCGGAAGAATAATGGTAAAAGTATGAATTGAACGATGATGAAGATAATAATAATATTACCTATGTGTACGTACGATGTGTGATCACCTACGAAAGAAATGAACGGTTTGAAATGGAAAGTAAAGTATTTTATTTATAAAAACTAGAACTCACTCAGCAACGCTGACTTTTATGTGTTTTCCAGTTCGCAGGTAAAACGTTGTGTAACATCCCGTATTTTTATAAATGAAAAAAAACAACTAAGTTTAAATATTAATTTAATTACAGTAATATAATAATAATAATAATAATAATAATAATAATAATAATAATAAATAATAATAATAATAATAATAATAATAATAATAATAATAATAATAATAATAATAAAGTGCAGGGGAGTAATTGTGTAATATATGAAACTTAAATTTAAAAATTTTAGCATAAAATAATAAGCTGGAAACCGCAGGGATCAAAAGTGTAAATTTTTAAATTTACAACCCAAACCCCCCGCCCACCCGATTTTTTTGGCCACCGGAATATGGCCGCCGGCCGCGGCTCCGGCGAGGCCAAATCAACCAAAAACATCTATTTTAAACACCAAAAACCATACCAAATCGTTCGCATGCGTGATTCGAACCTGTACCCACAATGAATTGAATAATTGAGTGCGTGACAACTACACCCGCGAATCCTTCCACTTCGGCTGAAAGTTTATACCACTATCGCGCACTAAACAACACAATAATGCAATTAAATAATTCAACACTATCGTCTATATATTCCTAAGCTATTAGCACATCCATTTCGATCTGAAACAAACACAAACATAGAATTCAATCTACACCATCATCGCGACCTGCAACTCTACCAAAGTCCATACTCCAAACGATATTTACTGCAATTAACATAGGGCTTTCGATCATTAGCATCATTAGAAGCTACCTGTGCAATTAATTTGATCAAAATCATCATTTGGGTACCTAACCAATGCTACGATAGCCGCGGCTTGTTCATCGAGTGTTCATCATCAATCTAACTTCAAATCAGGTAATTAAACACACCTATACATTCGGTTTATCATGGGGAAACAAAGCCCCAACATTAATCTGGTTAATAACATCGATTTGATGTTCAATTTGATTCAAAATCGAATTTAGGGTTTATGTGATTTGGGGGAAATTTGGGAATTTGTTTAAGTCTTGTTTTAAAAATTAGAAACGGATCCATATCGCGGCTGTATGCCTTGGTTTACTGGTAAGCGTGTGGGTGTGTGAGTTTGAGGTCCCGGGTTCGAACCCGGCTACCTACAAACTATTTTTTTAGCCTTTTTAAGCTTCTAAAAAATATATAAAAATTCTTAAAAATTATAAAAATAAGTTTTATAAACTTTTCTTATTTAAAATATTACATAAATATTTCTGTAATTTATTTTATTTAAAACCTTAATAATCTTTATAAAATATTATTTACAAATATTATAAATAATTATTTCTTTATAAAAATGGACCCTAAATCGTGTGTAATTATGAAATAACCTTGAAAATCATAGAAATTATACATCTTATAATTTCACAAATTATTTACAAATGTAATTATAGGTTATTTCTTATAAAATATACTTTGACGAATATTTCAGATTAATAAATTATTATCGGTTAATACGTTACCGTAATAATATTACACAGAATATATACATAATATGTTTAAATATTATCAGATATTAAACCTAATTTCTTTTCTATATTAAAACACTTAAAAGGTATATTTCTTTTGAATAAATCAAAATACAAGTAATTTCACTTATATAAATTTAATTACTTGTCAAAACCCCACAATTCAATTTAAATCCTAGTATCACTAAGTTTATAATCAAACTTAAATATATATATATATATATATATATATATATATATATATATATTATATCGTGTGCGTCAAACCGAATCGACCCGAATCCGACCAAATGTATCTATTCGCGTTGAACACATTTTAAAGACTTAATTACAATTAATAATAGGTGTTGATCGTGTTTGATCGTGCATTGCCTTTATTCTTTGAAGCTCTTGTTCATTTCATTTACATCTCAATTCAAGGTGAGTTTCGTGGCCCCTTTTTATGCTTATACAATTGTTTCAATCTTTTCCAAACTTGGGGGAAAAGTATGCTCACACGTTTTCAATGCTGTATAACATACATACAATTTTCATACTTGGAATCAACATGATACTGTTTTCATACTCTGATACATACATGATGTTGCTGTGTGGTTCTTCTTACAACCATTAATTCCGGTGTTGGAACCAACGGATAGGTATTAGTAGTACTACTGGGTTGACACCCCCACCCTTGACGAGATGGTTACTTGTGAGTACCATCCCCCCTGCCAGGAATCCGGCCTTGGCTGAATATATTCCGACAAGTTTCTTTGTGTACGTCATTAGGTTTGGTTGTATGAAACTCATGTTATGTGATCTTGCTTGCTTATAACTGTATGCACGGTATTCCACAACAAAAATTATACAACATCAATTACATGTTTACAATTCAAACCTGTGAAGCTCACCAATATTATTTTTGACATTTTAGAGCATATATTTTTAGGTGATCATAGTCAAAGAGGATAGCTAGAGCCGATGCCTTAGCAGAGACCCTCAGGATTTCAGTAGACTATGCTAGTCGTGGAACTGACTAACCACGACACAAGTCACCATTGTGTCAGGTGACGTCATGACACATGGATTTTCGCATTTATTTTGTCTCTGTAAACTAACCAGGTGTTATGACGATCCCGTCCGTTACATCCTCGTGTTTCCACTATAAGCGGGGGTGTGACAGATTGGTATCAGAGCCTTGGTTATAGAGAATTAGGTGGAGCACTCGACCTAGACTATAACCTAAGAACCTTCATATAGAATGCATACTAGGGTTTGTGTGCATTTGATATTACCTAAATGTTCTTCATGATTTGTGTGACACATAGACACCTGTATTCTGGACTTCCTGGCAAAAGGCCTTCGGGCTAAGGCAAGCATATCATATAAATGTCATTGCCAGACCAGTTATGCTTACCTGGGGATTTCTGGGATGAGTGATAAACTATGGTCAATACACAAGTCTATAAGGCAAATGGGTCAAGTATATTAAGTCTGTGGATTTAATATTACATGTATGTTCTTCTATACTTGCTACTTGACTCTATACATGATTCTATGCATATGTGCTTGTTATCTGATCATCCTGAGGAAGACACTATTACTCTTAGTCTTTCCCTATGGGATACCATTATACTAGAATCTTACATATATGTGCACTACATTATATCATTAGGTCGGAACACTCACGTGAAGGGAAACTTCACAGATCACGCGTAGCGTTGATCTCAAATACTAAATCCGACCCTAAGATAGTATGTCTGAGATCCTGAAAGTATGACGGACAGACAACTATTGTTAGCAATTCATGTTTATATGCTTGGAGTTTATATACTATTACATACTAATATTGGAATACAAATGGCTCATGGACATGAGGACACTACACGAACCATGCTTGATGTGTGTTGGCAATACTATGATGTTAACTTAGGGTAAGTGGAGCTAGGGTGACCATGCAAGGTAAATTGCCATTACGGGTGCACACGTAATTGCAATTCGCCATGCATGAGAAGTCTGGAAAATCTTACCATGAGATAACGATCATGAGTATTACAAGTTTCTATTCTATAACCTAGGGTGCTAGGATCATAATTCTAGTAAGACCTTGTTAAGGGTAACAAAACATTACTAACACTTGCTATTACTTAAGTGCTGTCCTACTTAGAGCCTTCATGGTATTTCCAATCATTACATTGACCTTATCCTTTACAAGACATTCCTCCACTTAGCATTTCGGTAACTAAGGAACTAAAAGAATACTCGTGTACTCAACCTGATTTCAAGCATCTTCCCTAGTGGAAGACTGCCAATACTTCGATGAGTATCTTATCTTGCTTAACATGTTAAGTGATGCCAAGGATAAACGGATGTCACGTAACTGGTTTAGGCATCGTTCTAGGTATATCACGGATGTGGTGGGAACGCTGCGGAACCCTATATATAAGCATCCCTGGTATACCAAGAATATGTTTAAGCTGGGCTACGTGATGATCCTGATTGTCTGAGGCATGATGCTATTATGACTCTTAACTCCATGCTATGTTGCTACCTTATATGTTACTTGGTGGCTTTACTCTATTATGTGCTAATACTTGATGCTATATGTTGATGCTATGTGTTGTGTGATGATTACTTGTGAATGCTATTGATCTTGGATGCTCTCGGCGGTGTGGTTCTTCTTTGTGGGTCTACTTTGGGGTTCTTCTTTGCCGAGCATCCACTACAACCATTTGTTCCGGTAATGGGACCTAAGGATTGGTTTAGTTGTAAACTATACGTATGCGCTTTGTGGATCTTGCTACGTCATGTGAACTTATTCTATTTAATACAACCATTAGTTCCAGTAATGGGACCTAAGGATTGGTTTGGTTGTAAACTATATGTATGCGCTTTGTGGATCTTGCTACGTCATATTAAACTATTTACACTTTGGGAATGTTTTCTTTACAACCATCAATTCCCGTGTAGAACCGATGTATAGGTTTGGGTGTAGCTATTTATAACTGGTAAAACCGTCTATACATAAGTGTAGTTGCGGTAGCTCTTATTAAACTTACATTACGTTATTCTTTGGGATGATGCTAAGGAAAATTGGGATGTTATGTAACCAGTTTAAGTGTCATTCAAGGTATATCGTGGACGTGGTGGGAACGCTGCGGGGAACCCTATATATAAGCATCACCGGTATACTAAGAATGTGCTTAAACTGGGCTACGTGATGATCTTGATGGACCGAAGCATGGGTTATTAAGATTTGATTTGAACTAGCTATATGGAACCATTTATTCCTTACTTATCAACTTTCATTTTGAGATATCATCAACGCATGATTGAGTGATGGTAGCTTTCTTAAGCAATCTTTTTATTAAATAAAGACATTACCAACTTGTGATTATGTCTTCCTAGACATACGAATGTTCTCGACTGTACTTATGGGTTTGATGAAGTACGTATGCAAATCTGCATGTGGAAATTTGTTACCTTGCAAAACATGGTTACAAATACCTTTCCTATTATTCGCGTCACTTCTTGAATTGTTTTTGAATCCTTAACCTTGAAAATCATTAAAATTCTATCTTAGATTTGAACAACAAGACTCGTTATTATCCTTATTGCGATGTGGATATAAAGGTTCATAAACCTTCGTAACTTGTAGACATGGGTTTGGCCTCAGGAAAAGACATAACTTGGTATGTGTCCAAGTGTCTTACCTTCACATATGACAAGACCTAACCTTCGTGATCCTATGGATCTCCTGTTTAACTTTCATTCACTAAGTGCCTCTTAGCTGTCATGATGACAACTGGTGCATTATAGACCGATTGACTAAATATTCAATTCGACCCATTACCTCACAACGTCGAGAAATTAACCTGTATCTGTTTCAAACATTCGTATACCGTGGTATGACGTTAAAACATCGATCGTTATTTTGAATGATTAATTTTCTGTTTAATAATATTCTTAACCATCGTCGTGAACTCATTCCAAGATCTTCGCATAGTGTATTATTCTTAGACCGATGGTTGGTCAAAGGAGAAATACATATCCACAAGATATGCGTTGAGGTCGTTTCATACGGTGACGTTTGGGATTCTTAAATTCCGATGGATAACCTTTCTTATCATTGTTGGTCTTATCTTTATTTCTAGACATCACCTTACCACAAAATTACATTCTGGAAGTTGTGATTATAAGTCTAACATACCATGGTAACTCGTCATCATTTCCAATGTTTCCTCTCAAAACGTCTCGTATTTCACTGGAAGAGTTCAAGTTGGCATGTATCATGTCAAGAGACTTGAAGGATTCCCTAAAGTGAAACATCTCATCTACAATTAAACGTCTACAACTGTCCGTTCGTATGCTTATCTTTCATTTAAACCCTCTTGTTCGTCTATAAGTGTACCTTTAGATATTATCTCTGATCGCGATGGTCGCTTCATCTCTCGTTTCTGGAAAAGTCTCCAATCAGCTCTCGGAACTCAACTAAATCTTAGCACAGCCTCCTCGTGATTAAAATTTCGGGATGAAATTTCCTAAAGCAGGGGAGACTGTAACATCCCGTATTTTTATTAATGAAAAAAAAACAACTAAGTTTAATACGATGTTAATTCCAGTTTTTACAAAAATTATAATAATAATAATAATAATATTAATAATAATAATAAATAATAATAATAAATAATAATAATAATAATAATAATAATATAATAATAATACTAATAATAATAATAAATATAATAAAGTGCAGGGGGTAATTGTGTAATATATGAAACTTAAAATTTAAAAATTTTAGCATAAAATAATAAGCTGGAAACCACAGGGATCAAAAGTGTAAATTTTTAAATTTACAACCCAAACCCCCCGCCCATCCGATTTTTCCGGCCACCGGAATATGGCCACCGGCGAGGCCAAATCAACCAAAAACGTCTATTTTAAACACCAAAAACATACCAAATCATTCGCATGCGTGATTCGAACCTGTACCCACAATGAATTGAATAATCGAGTGCGTGACAACTACACCCGCGAATCCTTCCACTTCGGCCGAAAGTTTATACCACTATCGCGCACTAAACACCGCAATAATGCAATTAAATAATTCAACACGATCGTTTATATATTCCTAAGCTATTAGCACATCCATTTCGATCTGAAACAAACACAAACATAGAATTCAATCTACACCATCATCGCGACCTGCAACTCTACCAAAGTCCATACTCCGAACGATATTTACTGCAATTAACATAGGGCTTTCGATCATTAGCATCATTAGAAGCTACCAGTGCAATTAATTTAATTAAATCATCATTTGGGTACCTAACCAATGCTATGATAGCCGCGGGTTGTTCATCGAGTGTTCATCATCAATCTAACTTCAAATCAGGTAATCAAACACACCTATACATTCGTTTATCATGGGGAAACAAAGCCCTAACATTAATCTGGTTAATAACATCGATTTGATGTTCAATTTGATTCAAAATCGAATTTAGGGTTTATGTGATTTGGGGGAAATTTGGGAATTTGTTTAAGTCTTGTTTTAAAAATTAGAAACGGATCCATATCGCGGCTGTATGCCTTGGTTTACTGGTAAGGGTGTGGGTGTGTGAGTTTGAGGTCCCGGGTTCGAACCCGGCTACGAACCCGGCTACCTACAAACTATTTTTTAGCCTTTTTAAGCTTCTAAAAAAATATATAAAAATTCTTAAAAATTATAAAAATAAGTTTTATAAACTTTTCTTATTTAAAATGTTACATAAATATTTTCTGTAAATTTATTTTATTTAAAAACCTTAATAATCTTTATAAAATATTATTTACAAATATTATAAATAATTATTTCTTTATAAAAATGGACCCTAAATAGTGTGTAATTATGAAATAACCATGAAAATCATAGAAATTATACATCTTATAATTTCACAAATTATTTACAAATGTAATTATAGGTTATTTCTTATAAAATATACTTTGACGAATATTTCAGATTAATAAATTATTATCGGTTAATACGTTATCGTAATAATATTACAAAGAATATATACATAATATGTTTAAACATTATCAGATATTAAACCTAATTTCTTTTCTATATTATAACACTTAAAAGGTATATTTCTTTTGAATAAATCAAAATACAAGTAATTTCACATATATAAATTTAATTACTTGTCAAAACCCATAATTCAATTTAAATCCTAGTATCACTAAGTTTATAATCAAACTTAATATATATATATATATATCTAATCGTGTGCGTCAAACCGAATCGACCCGAATCCGACCAAATGTATCTATTCGCGTTGAACACATTTTAAAGACTTAATTACAATTAAAATAGGTGTTGATCGTGTTTGATCGTGCATTGCCTTTATTCTTTGAAGCTCTTGTTCATTTCATTACATCACAATTCAAGGTGAGTTTCGTGGCCCCTTTTTATGCTTATACAATTGTTTCAATCTTTTCCAAACTTGGGGGAAAAGTATGCTCATATGTTTTCAATGCTGTACAACATACATACAATTTTCATACTTGGAATCAACGTGATACTGTTTTCATACTCTGATACATACATAATGTTGCTGTGTGGTTCATCTTACAACCATTAATTCCGGTGTTGGAACCAACATATAGGTATTAGTAGTACTACTGGGTTGACACCCCCACCCTTGACGAGATGGTACTTGTGAGTACCATCCCCCCTGCCAGGAATCCGGCCTTGGGTGAATATATTCCGACAAGTTTCTTTGTGTACGTCATTAGGTTTGGTTGTATGAAACTCATGTTATGTGATCTTGCTTGCTTATAATTGCATGCACAGTATTCCACAACAAACATTATACAGCATCAATTACATGTTTACAATTCAAACCTGCGAAGCTCACCAACATTATTGTTGACATTTTTGAGCATATCTTTTCAGGTGATCATAGTCAAAGAGGATAGCTAGAGCCGATGCCTTAGCAGGGACCCTCAGGATTTCAATAGACTATGCTAGTCGTGGAACTGACTAACCATGACACAAGTCACCATTGTGTCGGGTGACGTCATGACACGTGGATTTTCGCATTTATTTTGTCTCTATAAACTAACCAGGTGTTATGACGATCCCGTCTGTTACATCCTCGTGTTTCCGCTATAAGCGGGGGTGTGACACGTTGCTGAGGATGGCACGCGGGGATGGCTACTCGGCGGGGCAAGACTGACATCCGTTCATGTTTTGGCAATACTGTTGTTTTGTAATTCATTCAACTAATCTTTTGTGACTCATGAACTACAATGTATTGCTTAACAACAGTGTTTATAATGAAATGAATGGTTTTGTTAAATTAATTCCGCTGCTCAAATTTATAATATGTAATGTTTTATGCTGTGAATGACCAACTGTGAGGTGCCCGGGAACGGGGCATTACATAATCTAAAATCCTTTTTCCTTGTATTCGCACCTCTCGTCACCGAACATGATCTCGGGTCAGCAAAATGGCACCTGTTGTCTATAATACCTGACAGAGTCCACTAGAACAACCAAAAAACACTGGCAACACCTTAAAAGAGAATTGCAGCACAAGTAAAGCACAGTCAAAAGAAATCTGTCACACGAGTTCAACAGCATACGATGGACACACAAACAGGTCAAGACACAGATAAATAACAAATCACACGATAGTAGAAATTCCCAAGAAATAGTGGAAGCCCCCTAAACAAAACCAAGAATGCTGGTACCCCTAACCCAGCCAAACAATCTAAATGAAAAGATAATATTTAAAGATATAATTAAAGGCGAGTAAAAACAGATATGCAAACCCGAGATAGAACGATCTCACCGAATGCACACCCAATTTAGGGTTCCTCGATTATGCTGCTGGTATTTGATGACCAGAGAGGCGATGATGTAGATATAAATTAGGTTTTTAGTTTGGATTTAAGTTTAACAAAATAGATTTAAGATAATACGGTTAATTTATAATTTGCAAATAATTGAATTTTAAAATATTAATTAATATAAAGAAGATAGAATACAATAATATTTAATTGATAAATTTGGATGAATAAAATTAAAAAGTTAAAATGTAGAAAATAATTAATTTTAATAATTAACTAATAGAGATATTGGTCAAATTAATTAGTTTAATAAATAATTAATTAAAAATTTAAATATGTAAGATAATTATAAAATGGTAGAGAGCAGAAACGCAGCGGCGGTGAAAGCAGTGACTTGAGGTGACCGGTGACCGAAGATGGCTGACGGCGGCGAGCGGTGATGGTGAGAGACCGGCGGTGTCTAGCGGTGCAGGTGGCCAGCAGTGAAGGCGACGGTAACTGTGGTGGTTAGCGGTGGGTGATGGCGGCGGTGAAGGCTGTGGTTAATGGTGGGTGTGGGTGTGGCTGCTGGGGTGGATGTCGGTAAGGGCTGTGGCTAGCGGGGGTGAAGGTTGTGGCTAGCGGTGGTGGGGGGAGGCGGCGATCGATGGAGGCGGCGGTGGGTGACGGGTAGGTGGCCGTAGTTTTTTGGTAGGGTGGTTGGTTGTAGTGGTCGCGGTTTGTGGTGTGGTGGTTGCGGTTTGTAGTGGGGTGGTTGGTTGGGGTGGTCGCCGTTTGAGGTGGGGTGAGGTGGGCGCAGGTGTGGTGCTCCGGTGTGAGGTGGCCCGGTGGCTAGGAAGTGTGGTGCTCTCAGGTGAGGAGGCCTGGTGGCTTGGAGGTCGTGCTTTGGTGTGGTGCTTCGGTGTGGTGCTTCGGTGTGGTGCTCCGCGGTTTATCGCCGGAGGTGAGATGTTACCAGAGCAGAGGAGGTCGTCGGCGGTCGCCTGCGGTGAGATGACCGTTGGTGATGGTGGCTGCGGTACTAAGGAGGTACCGGTGTTGATGGGGTCTTTGCAGTAGAGAGAGAGAGAGAGAGAGAGAGAGGTGGTGGCTGGGTATAACCAAATTGCTATTCATCCTGATGATCGATAAAAGACCACGTTTACGTGTCCATATGGAACCTTCACGTTTAGGCGAATGCCATTTGGATTGTGAAACGCCCCAGCCACCTTTCAAAGGTGTATTATGAGTATCTTTTTAGATATGGCTGAGAAGTCGTTGGAAATCTTCATGGAAGATTTTTCTATTTTGGAACGTCTTTTGAGTTATGCTTAGCTCAACTAATGGAAGTACTAAAAGGTGTTTTGAAACAAACTTGGTTTTAAGTTGGTAAAAAGTCACTTTATGGTGCAAGAATGAATTGTGTTAGGTCATGTGATTTCTAGTAGGGGAATTGAGGTAGATCATATGAAAATTCAAGTGATCTCAACCCTACCTCCACCCACTAGCATAAAAGGGGTACGCTCCTTCTTAGGGCATGCTGGGTTTTATCAAAGATTTATAAAAACTTTAGTGTCATCACAAAACCTTTATGTAACCTTCTTCTAAAAGGCTTTCCTTTCGATGATGAATGAGTCCAAGCATGAAGACGCGTCGATGTTTACGGAAGCAGTGCTACGCACTCCTGGCTCATGTTGTAGAAAAGAAAGAAGAAGGCAACGAGTTGGCGGATATTCCTGTGGTGCGAGATTATCCGGAAGTATTTCCTGATGATTTGTCGGGTTTACCTCCTCCACGACAGGTGGAATTTCGTATCGAGTTGGTTCCTGGAGCTACGCCGGTAGCAAAAGCACCATATCGGTTAGCACCATCTAAAATGCAATAATTATCTAGCCAACTACAAGAACTATTGGAGAAGGGATTCATTCGGCCGAGTCATTCGCCATGGGGAGCACCGGTCCTATTTGTCAAGAAGAAAGACAGGTCATTTATCAAACTTCAAAAGAATTTAACAACATAAAATAATATAATAATAATAATAATATAATAATAATAATAATAATAATAATAATAATAATATAATAATAATAATAATAATAATAATAATAATAATAATAATAATAAAGTCCACGGGGCTGTTGGTCATTTATCAAACTTCAAAAGAATTTAACAACGTAAAATAACAAATATTAAACCACAGGGACCATTTGTGTAATTTCCAAATGTTCAAATCCAACCCCCCGCCCAACCCCGTATTTCTGGCCAGAACTCCGGCGAAGTTCCGGCAACCCTCCGGCGAAGGCCAAATCGCCAAAATCACCCTATTTCGAACCTCCCAATCTGATCGAACCGTTCCTTGGATCCAAATCGAATAGAAATCCAACACAAACACGCGTAGAATCGATCAAACCAACGGCTAGTAAATCCACTTTATGTTCCGACCGTTCAAATGGCTAATTCACCCACTCAGACACTACTTTAATCAAATTGATACCGTTAAATTGAACCTTAGTTCACTATAAAACGAATGCAACCTGTAATTGTAATCACAAACCCATAAATAACTGAATTCAATCTCCACTTCACCCGCGACCTGCAACCTATACTAACACCACACTCCGATCCATATAATCTGAAATTTTCAAAAGGCTTTCAATCATTAGAACTATTCGAAGCTGTCTGTGCAAGCAATTTGAATTCCATCAAGGTTTGATCAACATTTGGATTCAAGTTAAACCGCGACCTGTTCTTATTTGTTCTTAGTATCAAATCGACCTAAATCAGGTAATTAAACACTTGTACACACTCATTTTTACATGAGAATGAAAAGCCCTAACATTAATTTGGGTAGTGATATCGGTTTGATCTTCAATTGGGTTGAAATCGAATTAGGGTTCTTCGAGATTTGGGGGAAAACTGGGAACCCTTGTTTAAAAACAAATGAGGCGGAGGTTTATCGCGGCTAAGGCCTTTGGTTCACTGGTACGCGGGTGTGTTTGTGAGTTGGAGGTCCCGGGTTCGAACCTGGCTACCTACAACTATTTTTTTAAGGCTTTTTAAGCCTCAATAAAATACAGAAAAATTCTTAAAAATTTTAAAAATAAATTTTATAAACTTCCCTTATTTTAAATGTTACAAAATGATTTTCTATAAATTTATTTTGTTTTAAAAACCTTAAAAATATTTATAAAATATTATATACAAATATTATAAATAATCAATTTTAATAAAAATGGACTCAAAGTCGTGTTTAATTATGAAATAATCACGAGAATCATAGAAATTATATATCCTACAATTTCACGAAATATTTACAAAAATAACTATAAGTTATAAATATACTTTAATTAATTAAAAATTTATATAAATCACTAAATTTACAGTCAAACTCAAATATATATATATATATATATATATATATATATATATATATATATATATATATATATATATCTACTCGTGTACGTCAAACCCGAATTCAACCAAATATATCTATTCGCATTGAGTATATCATAAAGACTTAATTACAATCAATAATAGGTGTTGAACGTGTTTGATTGTCACACCCTCAAAATCAGCTTAACGGGATTTTACTGTCAGGCGTGTGACATACCAGGATCTCAGATAGCATCAGTTACACCAAACACAGTAATTACAAAACATCAGATTAAGTAATTAGATTTTTGAATCAATCATAAGTGTTTCAGACTTGCGGAAGCGTTTCAAATATAGAAATCATCATTGAATTGTTTCAACATGCGTTTCAACCATAAGAATCAATAGCGTTCAACAAATTAAACCAGTTGAGTAGTGATGTATGCCATGCATGCATCCTAACCGAGTTCTTAACCTTGTGCGTTTCTGTGACTTGAGAAAACATGCTAAAATGTGTCAACATAAAGTTGGTGAGTCCACAGGTTTAATCACCAAGAACTATATCAGAAATCGTTTCATATGGTTTAGTATATAAAGCATATCGATAGGTAGCGAGCCTATAAACAAGTTATTTAGTGTTTCAAACCGAAGCTGACTATGTGTGTTTAGTGCCTTTCCACCACGTCTTAACCGACCGTGGCAATCGTTAGGTTAATTTAGCACCCGTTCGACCTCCAATCAAGCTAGCGCAACTAGCCCGGGCGGGGTTTGTCAGACCCAGTAGTACTACTCAGAATTACCTCGCTAATCCATTACTAATGGTTTGATACTGTAAGGGCTTTCAAATGCGTTTCCCACTAACATAACAGGCGATATCAATAATACTGGCAACCATAACAAAAATAGTGTTTGCATGTTTTCTCCCCCCAAAAGGAAAGAATGTAAAATGGGGCCGTGAAACTCACCTCGAGTGCGTTGCAACAAAAAAGTGTAAACACAAAGGATCGTGTTGGTACACATGTCCCCAGTTCTAGTCTAGTGAACTTAAATGTAATAGAACTTCTTCTTGTAACACATATGTAATGTTTAATCAATATAATGAGAATCTCTTCTATATATGATTGTTGGTTATTTAATGTTATATCTATTCATATCAATTATTAGTACACGCATATATGACAATGTTATATAGGCTTACAGTTGTTAGACATAGGTTTGAACCATCAAAGGTTCAAGAATGTGTTTAACTAAGTTATCTGATTCAGTCGCACGACTGGACCATGCGAATGGGCCAGTCACACGATTGAACCAGTAGATTGAGTCAATCGTACGATTGAGTCATAAGACTGACTCAGTCGTCCGAATGAACCAATCGTATGACTCAGTCGCATGACTGAGCCAGTCGCCTGGCTCAGTCGTACGACTGATAGCTGTAACCTATAAATACCACTTAATTCGTGGAAAAACGTAACACTTGATATACTTGAAACCCTAGTCGACCCAGAACGTCCAGTTCGTCCATTCCAAGTTCATAGAACGTCCCAGATCATTCCTAGTCCATTCTTAACGTTTTCTAATCATTAGGATTGATCTTGATTACGTTCTCCCTGATTGGATCACCAATCAAATAGGATTCCGCACTATTTGATCCGGTATAACGAAGAATCAGTTAGTACTCCGTACGTACACGGTCCTAACAAGTGGTATCGGAGCTTTGGCTCTTGATTCTTCGTTTGATTCAATCAAGTTTTTGTTAAAGTCCACGTTTTTCGCGAAAAGATCCAATCTTTCTGCTCAAAACCGAGTCTTTACGTGTGCATGTTCTGCAAAATCAGTATTTTTGACTTACAGCCGTCTAGGGTGTCACAAAACACGTTTTAGGTCAAAATTTGAAAAATATCGATTTCTGCAGTCTCAGTCGCACGATTAGCTCAATCGTACGACTGAAGTCCAGTCGCCCATTCATTCGACCGATTGAGTCAGTCACTTCGTCCAATCGCCCGATTGAGTCAATCGCCAAGTTCAGTCGCCCAGTTGAGTCATTCGGTCTGTTCAGTCGCCTAAGTCTCTCAGTCGTCTGTTCAATCGTACGTTTGAGTCCAATCGCATACAGCTAGTGTTGGTCGCATCCCAGTCGCACTCCCCAATCGCATTAGCAGTTTCATTCACAAGTTAAAGTAATAAAATAATGGACTCAGAAAACTTTGCAATGTCAGCTGGAAAGGACTCAAAGATACAGAGCTTACTTTTACTGGAAAATGAGATAGGGAACCATAACAAGCCACCTAAGCTATTGACTATAGATGAATTTCCACAATGGAGACAACGTTTTGAGATTCATCTAAATGGAGTGGACCCGAACTTATGGAACTCTATTGAGGCTGGTTATAACATGCCCGTGGGAGCTGATGGTGTTCCTTTGACTTTAAGTGGACTCACTGATACACAGAAGGTTGCCTACAATGCCGAAAAGAAGGCATATGCTCTTTTGACCCAGTCCATTCCCAAGGCCATTTTTCACCAATACTCAGAGCACAAGCAAAGTAAAAAGTTGATGAAAGCTCTTGAGAAGAGGTATGATGGGAATTCTACTCTAAAGTCCCTAAAGGGTAAAGCGTTGAAGAAGGAGTTTGAAAACTTCTCTGCAATTGGAAATGAAAGCTTGGATGAAATTATCGATCGCTTCTATCACTTGATGAGTGAACTTCACACTCATGGAGTAAAGACGTCAATGGAAGACAAAGTTTCAAGCTTGGCAGATGGTCTACCTGAAAAGTGGAATTCATTCATTTCCACTATGCGACACAACTCAGTTTTAGAGACCTTGGATATTAATGACTTTATTCTAAAACTGAGAGAGGAAGAAGTGCGTCACCAGTACAGGACGAAAAGAGTAGCGTATACACAAGACCCATCACTCTACAATGTAACTCCTACTTCCACTCCTGCTGCAAAGTCTTCTGGAGCACCTCTGCAAACAGCTTTTGTGTCCAATGCATCGTCATCTACTGATCAAGGCTCATCATCTGCAAATGAGTCTCATGGTGCATCTGGGATACTACAAAGTCCAATTGTTACTCAATCTGCTAAGTTGATGACAGAAAATTTGGGAAAGGTAACAGTGGAGGTTGCTAAAGAGCACATGGATCTACTTGCTGCAGTTGTGCACTCTTATGATGGTCTGGTGGCGGGTAAGATTGGAAATTTCCACCTTGCCGATGAAGACTACGAGCAAGTAGATGAAAACGAGCTTGAAAGGATGGATATCATGTGGGCTCTTGCAAGTGCTGTCCGGAGAGCCAAGAAGTTTGTGAAGAAAACAGGGCAGAATCTCGTGGCTACTAAAGATACAACTTTTGGTTTTGACAAGTCTAAAGTCACGTGCTTCAACTGTGGAGAAAAGGGTCATTTCAAAAGAGAATGCGTGAAGCCTAAGAAGACTGGGAACGGGAATCCATTCTCCTCGTTCAATAGGCAAGATAAAGACAAGAAGTCAGCATCCACAGGGAATGATTCTAAAGCTATGGTAGCACAAGGAGATGAAGGACAGGACTGGTCCTTTCGGTTCTTATCTGATGGTGAAGCGAACATAGCTTCTGTGGAAGACTTGAACGAAGACTCAGCGAGTGAGGGGGAGAGCTCAGCTGATGTTGATACTGCTGACTTGGAAGAGACGTTTGATGCAGTGGATGAAATTGTCAAGAATGAGCTGAATTCAGAATCTGAAGCTCAACCTGAGTCTCAGAATGCTTTCATGGCTGGAACGTCCACAGCTGCACAGGTACAATCTAAGGATGAATTATTCGCTAAACATGCTTGTGTTGATTGTGATAAATTTAGAGAAAGCATTGACTTAAAATTTGCTAGGTTATTAGAACACAATGATAACTTAGTAAATGACTTGAAACTGTGCTCAGAGGCTAATCGAGTGTTAAAACAAAATGAGAGCAGTTATAAGGAAAAGATAGATGCTTTAAAGAAGCAATTAAAGGAAACTGAAGTTGTTGTGTTTAACCAAGAAAATGACATTAAATTCTACTTAAAGACCATTGAAGAGACTAAAAAGGACAAAGCGGTTTTACAAGTAGAAAATGAGTCTTTGAAACAAAAACTACATAGTTTAGCGAGTTCCTCGCACATTTTGAAAAACTTGGTTAAAGAACGCAACAATGGGGAGGGTTTGGGTTACAAGGTTGTTCCACCACCACATGAGATCCTGTTGAACACTAAACAACGTCCAATAAATAGTAATCCAATTAAGGATCATGTGGTGACAACTCCTTTGGTTAGTGATCCGGACACAACAGTTAAACCTGCTTCTCCGGATGATGATCAGAAAACCTCAGCATCGAGCAATGTCACTGCTGAGAAACGGGTGGAAGAGAATGTCCAAACATCTCTTGGGTTGGATTCAAAGTCTAATAACACACAATCCAAATGTCAAAAACCACTCAAGTTAAATCAGTTAAAAGAGATAATATTCAGCCACATAGACAAATAAACCAAAATGTTAAACAAGTTAAGTTTGTCAAAGAAGGTGAATGTTCAAAGACTGAGACCAAAAAGCCCATTCCTGAGGTCTACTCACCGCCCCACAAGAGATCTCCTAGCCCCGATGAATGGAGATCCTGCTATACTTGTGGAAAGCGCGGTCATATTTCAACAAAGTGTCCTCGCTATCAGACTCCAAGAATTAAGGTGGAGCTAAACAACAAAGTTAATTTAGATTCAAAACAGCGATCTAAGACTCCTGTTAGATCGAAAACACCTACTAGGTCTAAAACACCTTCTCGGTCGTTTCTGTCTCCTCCACGCCAAAGGCAACACAAACAAGTCACTGACAAGTCTGTGATGCCACGGCGAGACCTGTTTCTGAATCTAAACCATATGCTCAAACTGTGAATCAGTCTAAGGTTTACCACAAACAATCCTTTCACAGGGATGGTTTGTGGAAAGCCAAAACAACTGATGAGTCTGAAAATAAGGACAAGTTGAACGTTAAGATTCCATCCACTGATAAAGGCCAGTGGGTCGAATTCATGATGGTTGATTCCTCTGGGAAACCCAAGCCAGTCAAGGCTTGGGTCCCCCTCCTTAACTGATTATTTTCTCTTATGTGCAGGTTGTCCGCTATAGTGCGTCTACAAATACATGAATCATAGATAGCAGAGCTTCCAGGCACATGACGGGAAATAGGTCTCTCCTTTTAAATGTCAAACAAATTAAAGGGGACATGTTTCCTTTGCTGGTAACAAAGGAGGATACATTACTGCTCAAGGCGAAGTAGGTAATGAGAAGGTAAGATTTGATAAAGTAAATTTTGTTCAACAACTGGAAAACAATCTGCTTTCAGTGTCTCAGATATGTGACAAGGGCTTCAAAGTTATGTTTAACGATCGCAAATGTTACATACTGAAGAAGGAGATGGAGATTCCAGAGGAGCAGGGTCTGATGTCCGCATCCAGGTACAATGATTTATATGTCTTGGATATGACTAATGCTTCTACCTCTGAGTCTACAGTTCAATGTTTCCTATTAAAAGCAACAAAGAAGGAATCCATCTCATGGCACAGGAGGATGGGACACATCAATCACAGGAAGATGAATCATCTGATTCACAACAACCTCGTTGAAGGAGTTACTGTCAAGAACTTCAAACTTCCTGATTTTTGTGTCTCATGCAAGAAGGGAAAGCAGACCAGGAAATCTCACAAAACCAAACAAGTTAATTCAATAGAGATGCCCATAGAGTTGCTACACATGGATCTCTTTGGTCCAGTTAGCACAAAGAGTATCGCAGGAGACTGGTACTGCTTTGTAGTCATAGATGACTACTCAAGATTCACCTGGGTGATGTTTCTGAAAGCTAAATCAGAAACATTTGAATCATTCAAGGTGCTCGTCACGACACTGGAGTCACTCTACAACCTGAAGGTAAGGAAGATTCGTTCTGATAATGGCACAGAGTTCAAGAATCAGTGGATGGATGCTTTCTGCAAGGAAAAGGGGATTGTTCATCAGTTCACTTCAGCATACACGCCACAGATGAATGGAGTTGCAGAACAAAAGAATCGAAGCTTGATCGAGACTGCGCGAACCATGTTAGCTGATTCAAAGCTTCCAGACCAGTTCTGGAATGAGGCGGTTGCTAATGCTTGCTACACACTTAACCGTGTGTTAGTAGTCAAACGGCATGGCAAGACTTGCTATGAGTTGCTTCAGAAGCGCAAGCCTAACTTGGAGTATCTGGAACCCTTTGGAGCTCCTTGTACACTGTTGAAGAAGACTCAGGATGGAAAGTTCAGTGAGAAAGCCGATCAAGGAATATTCTTAGGCTACAGCATACCAGACAAACGAGTTTACAATAACTCGACAGGTCAGGTAGAAGTGTGGTGCAACGTAGATGTTCAGAGATATACCACCCCCCTGAAAAGGTCCATCATCATTCTTCGATTATGATGGCTTTTTCAAATCCTTTAATCTTCCTCAGTTTGAGTCAGATGACGAAGTTGCTACCCAGATGATGTACGATGTCCTCAACACACCGAATCTGGATTCAAGCAACATCATACCTGCAAACGGTGCCTCAAGTTCTTCGACTCCTGCTCAAGACGAGAGTGATGACTCATCAGGTGATGAAGAAGCAGCTGAACCAATCTTGATGACAATGTTAATCAACAAAGTGGGTCATCAGCTGCTGAACCAGCATTGGGAAATCCGGATACTGAACCTGTAGTCACCAATCTTGACTCTGAGGTTGTGGTTCCTTCCACACCAGTGACTAGGATCAGTGTGAATCATCCCCCACGGCTATCATTAGGGATATTCAATCCGGTGTGCAGACGCGAAATCAGCTGTACTCTGCTGATTATGCTGCAGTCATGGAGAAGGGTTATGTCAATGACGGGGCTTACTCATGTTTTGTTTCACAAATCGAGCCTAAATACGTCAGAGACGCCCTGAAAGATGAGGCCTGGGTCAATGCTATGCAAGAAGAGCTACTCCAGTTCAAGAAACTTGGAGTCTGGACCCTCGTTGACAGGCCAAAAGGAGTTAAAGTGATTGGTACCAAATGGGTACTAAAGTGCAAGAAGGATGACCAAGGTGTTGTTATCAGAAACAAGGCACGCTTGGTTGTTCAGGGATTTAGACAAGTCGAGGGGATCGACTACAATGAAGTGTTTGCACCAGTGGCAAGAATGGAAGCAATTCGGATCTTTCTTGCCTATGCATCGTTTATGAAGATCAAAGTCTATCAGTTGGATGTGAAGAGTGCATTCCTTCATGGGGAAATCCGTGAAGAGGTCTATGTCAGTCAACCCGAAGGATTTGAGGATCCATATCATCGGGACAGAGTCTACAAGCTGGATAAGGCTCTGTATGGGCTACATCAAGCTCCTCGAGCTTGGTATGAGAAGCTCTCCACCCATCTGTTGAAACACGGTTTTCGCAGGGGTATGATTGACTGTACATTATTCATCAAGGAAAAGGATGGTGATTTGCTTATGGTGCATATCTACGTGGATGACATCATTTTGGTCTAGGAATGAAGCATTGTGCAAAGAGTTCGAATCTGTGATGAAGGCAGAGTTCGAAATGAGTGCCATGGGAGAAATGAAGTTCTTCCTAGGATTACAGGTGGATCAAACACCAACCGGTATTTTCCTACATCAGACCAAGTATGTCAGCGATATTCTAGTCGGTTTGATATGGAGAATGTTTCTACTGCCGGTACCCCTCTCGCCACAAATCATGATGTGGCTCCTGATGAGAATGGGGATTTGGTGGATGCCACTATGTATCGTGGGATGATCGGATCTCTTATGTACCTCACTGCCTCGCGTCCAGATATTATGTACGCCACATGTCTATGTTCTAGATATCAAGCGAAGCCAAAAGTGAATCACCTGATTGGGGTGAAAAGGATTTTCCGTTATCTGAAGGGTACTCCAACACTGGGGTTGTGGTATCCTCATGATGATGACTTTGAGCTTACTGCATACAGCGATTCAGACTATGGTGGTTGCAAGATGAACTTCAAGTCTACATCAGCAGGGTGTCAGTTCTTTGGAAGGCGATTAGTCACGTGGCAATGCAAGAAGCAGACCTCGGTTGCTTTATCAACCTGTGAAGCTGAATATGTTGCTGCTGCAAGTTGCTGCTCTCAGATCATCTGGATCCAACAGCAAATGCGCGACTACGGTTTGCAATTTTCTAACACCCCTATTTATGTTGATAATTCTGCTGCCATAGCTGTTACTAAAAATCCTGTTCAACACTCAAAAACAAAACACATCGGCATTAAATATCATTTCATACGCGATTGCTATGAAAACAATTGATTGATGTGATTAAAATTAACACGGATTTTCAGCGCGCTGACCTCTACACCAAACCATTTGATAAACCTAGATTTTTCTATCTGCTAGAGGTCAACGGCGTTAAAAAGAAAAGTGATGTGATTGCGGAAGAAGCAGATACATAGTCCGACTCGTACTTATTTGTTTATTTTTCTGTTATTTTATTTTATTTTTTATTATTTCCTTGTTATATAAAATCCAAAAACACAAAAAGATTTTCTGTTTTAGTATTTTAGGGGGAGATTTATTTCAGTATTCATTTACTTAAAAAAAAAAGGGAAGGTGAGTAAAGCTGAAAAGACATAGACATCTAAACTGGAAATGTGACTCGATAAATTTGGAAAGTGATAGTACACAGGCATCGAGTTACTTGGAACACCAAAAGGATTTTCGGTTCTGCAAAGTTAATTAAATCACAGAAAAATTATAAATCCGAGAAGTCTAAGTCTAACAAAATGGGAAGATGATAGTACGCTTGGTTGGTATTGTAACTACACGGAGAAAGTAGATCTAGGGAGGTGCTAGTTCACTATACGATGTGTCGGTAGATTCAACACAATAGACGAGTAGACGTCATTGGTAAACTTAATCTAAACTAAACGGTTCAATCAACTGTGGGTTCCCATCTTATCACTGGTTAACACAATCAGTCATTTCCGATAAGGGATAACGAGCAAATAAACGCCACCAAAAGTGTGCGTGTGACTTCAAAAGAGCAAAAGAAAAAATTGAATACAAGCGCAATCATGCTAATAACAAACTGTTGTTGGTGCGTTATGTGAAAAAGAAAAATAAGAAATGCTCTAACAAGGAGATAGGTTGTGTGCCTCTCTGCTGTGCGATGGCACTGACCTGAGGATAAGCATAACCTACATATTCTAGAATTCATTGTTGTTTGCCGCCTCTCTGCTGTGCGATGGCACTGACCTGAGGATTGGCTTCTCTTTGAAAGCTCTAAGAATAGTTTCTTCTTGTCAAAATACCTATAGACCGCTCGAAAGTCCTCTAAGGAAACTGATTACCATATAAGCTTGGGATCCACAAATGTTGGTTGAAATAATATAACTTAATTCGTTACCAATGCATGTCAAAAGTCTGTGTATGGATTTAAGTGGACAAGTATACTGACAATCGTTGTTTATGCGCCGTCTGAAGTTGAAAATCAAAGTACGTTACGTATCGTATCAAGCATGATTCCCAGTTAGATCTTAGAAGTCTTAGATGAGTGAGAAAGCTGTGATATGCAAGTGTTTAAAATTAAATACCAATCAAAGGTTCCAAGTAATGCTGTTTATACCTATCTGATTCCATATGAGTCTGTCCGTGATATGATGTCAATGCTAATGGCTACACAAACCTACCCTAACAAAAATCACAAAAAGATGTTCGTTTTTGTTCGTAGTTTAAAATTTCTTTAATTTAATAGTATAAGTGTATTTTGTCGGACTGTGTATATTGTTCTCTGTTAACATCACCAAATGAGCTTAATGTTTATTTAACAAATTGTTTCTGAAAGATTAAAAGGATCATGTCTGAGATGATCAGGTGGATAAATGGATCACGTCTGAGGTGATCAGGTGGATAAATGGGTCATGTCTGAGGTGATCAGGTGGATAATGGATCACGTCTGAGGTGATCAAACTGTTTTATTAAAATGATCATGTCTGAGATGATCAAAAGATTATAATGTTTATCAATTGGTTAAGAAAACTAAGGGTCGGTTCATAACTTGACAAAAATGGCACAAGTATAGCCCAATCGCACAACTGAATCTGATCTGACCCAGTCGTACGAATGGTGTATACGATTGAACACAATCGTAAGATTGGGACATGCGAATAAGCCCAATGGCCGATTGAATGTGACCGACTAGGCCAAATGTACAAATGGAGGTAAACCATGTGATTGGAACGAGTCGAATGAGTGAATCGTACGACTCAATTTCAATAGTATGACTAAGTCATGCGAATAGACTCAATCGTACGACTGGAGTTTAAGTCGGGCGAATGAATTGAGCGAATAGGTCTAGTCGGCCGACTGAACTGAGTTCTAGTATAAATAGAACCCTCAGTCGATCGCAGACCTCATTCGCCCTAAATTCAAAATCGCACTGTTACGCTGCCAAAATTTCATTTGAAATCAAACCTCTGTCTACCTGATTACTGACATTGTGAAATTGTTATACAGGTAAAATGTGACCGAAAGATGATCAAAATTGTCAAATTTGGTTCGAAATACACGGATATTTGACCTAAATATCGAACTGAAACAAAGTTGCACAATAAACTACCTTAAACACATAAAATGTTAAAATCATTGATTTAGGTAGTTTAGACACATGATTACGAGTCTAATGAACATGAACTTAATGTCTAATTTAGCAAATTGATCAATCTGAGTTAAAATGGAACCGTTTTGTAATCCATGCGACTAGTCACCCAGAATGAACTTCAATGGCACGATTGAATGAGGCGACTCATTAAATCATACGAATGAAGAATACGAATAGGTGAATTGTGTCATACGACTGGACTCCAGAATGAACTTGAATCGCACGATTGAAAGGAACGATTCATTCAATCGGCCGAATGAATCATGCGAATGAGTCATTCGGTCGACAGACCCAATCGCAGGTTCAGACTCCCAACTGAACTCAGTCGCACAGTGCAATCGCACGATTGAACTAAACTGGTTTCTGATTTAGTCAAACACTGTTTTACATGTTTCTAACGTGTGTTTGCTATTGATTACAGGAATATGGCTAATAGGTGGACCATAAATCCAAAGCACAACATTTGTGCTCATTTGGATTCCACCTCGAGGAACGGTGGTGAGTTTTCAGGGATCATCGACTTCTTGAGGAGATCTCGGATATACAGAGCCATATCTACACCCTGTACTCCTATCAGTCTATCCATCAGTCATTCTAGGAGGGAGCTTCGATAGATCGATCAGTGGAGCCCTACCGCATCCGTAGTAATATCTTCGGTAGGGAGATTGAGATTACAGCTGCTGATATCAGGAGGGTATTAGGTTTTGGAGACGACGAGGAACACCCACTTAAGTTGCACCCTCTTACTGTTCGTGGATGTTTCCTGAGGATAGGGTACTGCGGGGACATAAACTCGGGTGTGCTGAACAAGAGCAACCTGAGCCCCCAGTACTAGTACCTAGCACACGTCATACTTAAGTGTATAGCATCCAGGAGGGGTGGGTTTGATGATCTGTCTGATCAAATCCAGAATGCCTACGTGGCATTGGTCCTAAACCACCCCTTCAGCTTCTCCAACATGATCTTCATGTATCTGATCGAGAACTTAGAGGCTAAGGGGAAGGAAGGTTTTTGCATGTATCCCCGATTTCTACAGCTTATATTTGATGAGAAGCTGCCCGATCTTCCCAAGGAAAGGAGTGATGCAGTGGCATTGGAGATTATGGATGACACCACTCTTGGGAGGATGAAGGTTTACAGAGGCAAGCAGGTGAAGCCGGTGATGAAAGGTTGATAGGGCATCTGGCCCGGGCTGATTATGTTGCCCCAGGGAGACGCAAATGGCGTCATGATGACAGTGGATCTGACACTGAGGTGATAGCTATACCATCAGATGATTCTGATGATGATGACAGTGGTGATGGTGGAAATACAGGCCCCATTCCATCTAGGGCCACTACCACTGATATACCATCTCCACCATCCACCCATGATGGAACTGAGCATACTGGTTTCCATCAGGATTTTGTTCTTGGTGAGGAGGAAGAGGAGTCTGAAGAGGAGCCCTTGACACGTACTGTGGGAAGCAAGGTTGTTCCCACAGAACATGGGCTAAGGGCGGTCGGTGAATGCCCACGAGACTCAGGAGAGATAGCCACTGATCCGAGTTATGCACCGAGTCAGCTAGCAGGGTTGTTGGGGAGTATCCACTTCAACGGGAACAAGGAAGAAAAGGATGGCTCAACCCCATGGTCAGAAGAAGAAGAAAAGACGTCTCACCTTCGTTACAACCACTTCCACAGCCACACCATCCACCACCACAGCCACCACATCAACCACCACCACTACTGAACCTCCACCTCATACTCACATATCTACTACCACCACCACTGTGCCCCCCACTACAGCCTTCCCACCGCCTCCCATCTACACCACAGCTACCACAACAACCACCACTCATCAAACCCGACCCTCATCTACACCATCGAGCTCGGTTTTACCACCTGTCTCTATGGTTGAGCAACTTGCTGCACTGAACAGCATGGTGCTCCAGTTGCTAGCCTCCGACAAGGCAAAGACTGCTCAGATTCTACAGCTGCAAGAGCAAAGTTCTACACAAACAACTGAGATTGAGAGACTGAGGGAGTTGACATCTTCACAAGCCCAGTTGATCACTGCACAGACTGATCAGATCACAGGCTTGCTTCAACAGAGGCTGAGACTGATGAGAAAATGGGGAAGCTGGAGGCGGCTCACAAGACTCTATTGCTAAAGCTGAAAGCAACTCCGAGTGAGCCTCTCAAGATAGGAGAAGGTGAAGATGATGATGATGAGGAGGATGATGAGGATGATGATAGTGATGATGATGACGAGGAAGGTGATGATGAAGAAAAAGATGATGATGATGATGAAGGGGACGGAGATGCATCTACCTCTGCCTCTGGTCATGAGCAACGATCCAAGAAAAGACAAGACCAGGGAGCATCAACTGCTGCCCCACCTACCTCCCCTTCTGCCAGAGATCCAGCGATGATCCAAGACAAAAGTACTGATTAGATGTTTTATTTCTAAAGCTTTTGTACTTGATTCATCTTTTGATGTATATGAAGCTCTTGTAAATATTTAATGATTAATGTTTAATTAACTTGAGTTTATACTAATGATTGCTACTCTACATGTTGATATTAAACAGATAAGGGATATCAGCAAGATGAGCATGATGTTGCTCCCCTCCAACAGGTCAAGTCTCAACTCACAATGATTCTTGATCTGCAGGGGATCGTCAGAAGGTCAGTGAGTTATACTCCTGAAGAAGGAGAAATTATTCACGACCTTACTGATGAGCAGCTTGCTGAAATATTTCGTCTGAATCCAGACAAAATTGTTAAGGATGCTCCAATTTTTGATGATGCTGATGATGACGAGCTCAACGATGTTGAAGAAATCGAAATTGAAGACATCACCGATCAGCACTATCCAGAATACACTGATCAAGAGGGAAACGTGTTTCCAGATTTAGTAAACAACCTTGACAGTGATATTCTGGATAAACTCAGTGATAAGGAGAAAGGAGCAGAAGCCTTAACAAGTCAAGCCCAAGCCTCGGACGCCGAAGTCGATATTCGAAAGGCTGAATGGGCAGCTTGCTTCGCCGAGGTCCGAGCCCAACGTGCTACAGCAACTCAGAGTACCTACACCAAGCTATACAAAGTAAAGAAGAATATGAAGGTGTCAGGGAAGATCATTGCTTGGGCTCATTTTGATGACCTTGGTGTGTATGCAGTGAAAAGGAGAGGGGAATCGAGTACTTCAGATTTCCTCATGATCTGAAGACTCTCCCAGGTTTTGAGCTAAACCAGTTGGCCCGACTAAAGCTTCTTTATGTTGATCCTAAGAAGATGTCTGGCTGGTTTGAGGCTGCCTTGAAAAAAGAGTACAGGACTAGATGGGTAAACTTCAAACCTCAGCAGGCTACGAGGTACCTCAGAAGGTCTGAGGTAAGTCCCATCACTGGTCAGCCAAAGATAGTCCTGAAGTGGCGACCTTCGCGCACAATGTCCCGAATTCCACTGAGGGAGATGCCACAGGACTTTACCCCACACTTTAAGTGGTGGTACTATGACTGGCGCTCAGGAGAGGCAGTCATTGTTTTGGAGAAGGACGGGTCGATGGACACAATAAGGGTGTTTGACCCTATGTGGCTAATAAACTTGTCAGCGTCAGATGTTTATACGCTGTACAAGTGGCCACTGTTCTTTGACACGCAGGATATAGTGCAAGCACTACAGTTTCAGCATATCATACGTCTATGCTTTGCACTTAATATCCATGCTGGGGTTTCTAAAGAGGAGAGACTGAAGAGATTTGAAGAGTTCAAGAAAGAAGTCAAAGTCTAGATAGAACTAGGTCCAAGGGGGAGTTTGTTGGTACACATGTCCCCAGTTCTAGTCTAGTGAACTTAAATGTAATAGAACTTCTTCTTGTAACACATATGTAATGTTTAATCAATATAATGAGAATCTCTTCTATATATGATTGTTGGTTATTTAATGTTATATCTATTCATATCAATTATTAGTACACGCATATATGACAATGTTGTATAGGCTTACAGTTGTTAGACATAGGTTTGAACCATCAAAGGTTCAAGAATGTGTTTAACTAAGTTATCTGATTCAGTCGCATGACTGGACCATGCGAATGGGCCAGTCACACGATTGAACCAGGAGATTGAGTCAATCGTACGATTGAGTCATAAGACTGACTCAGTCGTCCGAATGAACCAATCGTATGACTCAGTTGCATGACTGAGCCAGTCGCCTGGCTTAGTCGTACGACTGATAGTTGTAACCTATAAATACCACTTATTCATGGAAAAACGTAACACTTGATATACTTGAAACCCTAGTCGACCCAGAACGTCCAGTTCGTCCATTCCAAGTTCATAGAACGTCCCAGATCATTCCTAGTCCATTCTTAACGTTTTCTAATCGTTAGGATTGATCTTGATTATGATTGGATCACCAATCAAATAGGATTCCGCACTATTTGATCCGGTATAACGAAGAATCAGTTAGTACTCCGTACGTACACGGTCCTAACAGATCGGGTTCCAATTAACCTGAGTTTCATTTATATATAATAAATATTAAATACTGATAATGTGTTTGTACGGTTTCATGTTCTGGTTCGGTTATAATGCGGACAAACAATTCGTTTGTCATACACAAGCAAGCTTCAAGTCACACAAGCATTAAACCCAAGCATTCACGTATAAGATTCACCCGTCATGCATTTATTTGAATGACTCTATATAATAAAAACCCATGCGTTTCCAGAATGTGTAACCACAACACAAACGGGCAACGACCCAAACATAACACATTTACATATACTTAAAATATATATTCATAATTATATATATTATGCACATATTACAAAATATATGTATCTACCAAGCACTAATGAACCACACTCAATTATTATAATGTTTAACAATGCACTTCACCCATTCATATCCATGAACACTTTGTACCTTCTGCCCATAATTTCATGCCCACACACCAAAAACATACATACACACATATCATTATATAATAAATCCCCATCCACCCAAACAAGAATATATATACCAGAAGTATATACTACTTTCTAAAACAACACGCATGCATTATATATTAAAGTCCACACCTACTCATGAGGTGAAACACACACAAAAAAACTTAAATATTTAAACATCCATAACAAGGACACATGCATATCATTACTGACACACACACATGCAGAAAGCATATACCTACACACATCGCAGATACATGCACATCTACAATAACCCGCGGTCAAACCCCCAAGTCAAACAACATCACATAATTTGGTGTGCACATGGCATAATAATTCTACTTTCAAAGTTACATGCATTCTTACCCACACATCGCATATATACATATATACATACGGAAAACACACACACACATATACGGAAACACACACAAACATCATCAAAAACACATCCATATATATATCGCAGAAGCACGTATGCGTACATACGTAGAAATATTCATGAATTCATATGCAAAACATATACATACATACATACATATGCAGAAACATGATCCATGATAATCACACGCACCCGAACACAAGAAACCCAAACCGTACGCAACGCATCGTAAAAACCGAAGCCATATCGAATCCGAAAACATAAGGCAAACGAGGAACATACCGTACGGGTTGTTTCAATGCAGTCCCCGGCTGGCGGAGACGAGTTGCTCGTCGAAAGTGGTCGATCGGCCTGCTGCGAGAACGGGAGAGGCTGTCGGGTGGAGAGACAGTCGAGAGGAGATCAAGAGAGGAGTTGGGTTGGTTTCTGGTGTGCTGTCGAGAGCTTGCTTTCGTAAGTGGGGGAAAAGATGACAGGGCTCTTACGGTGGAACTAGGGTCACGAGGAAGAAGGCTGTGATGTGGATGGAGAAACCGTAAGGGGTTCCACGATTATAGAGTGTGTGACAGAGGAGTTGGGAGAAGAGTGTATGCGTACAATGTGTTTATGTAATAATTGTTATGTGGTAGGGACACAACTTTTGTGTCAAAAGAACATGCATTTGGTAGTGGCCGAGATTCAGCCGAAGACATGGAGAGGGAAATCGGGAAGGAGAAGTGGGGGTGGGGTTGGGTGTTTTGTAATTTTCACAAATGGTCCCTGTGGTTTGTAGTAGTTAACAATTGTAAATCGAAGTTTGTTTTAGTTTTACAATCTAACCCCAGAAGTTTGAAAGGTTATTATTTTATGTAAGAAGGTTATTAATTATAGGCTTTAATATAATTAAACTTATTATTATTATTATTATTATTATTATTATTATTATTATTATTATTATTATTATTATTATTATAATTTTTGTAGTTATTGGAATTAACATCATATTAAACTTAATTGTTTATAAAATTAACTTTAAAAATACGAGATGTTACAGTCTCCCCTGCTTTAGGAAATTTCGTCCCGAAATTTTAATCACGAGGAGGCTGAAACGAAAAGATGAGGATACATGGATTTCATTTGATCCTCACGTTCCCACGTGAACTCTGGTCCATGCTTTGAGTTCCATCGGACTTTGAAAATAGGGATACGACTGTGTTTGAGTGTCTTGACCTCTCGTTCCATAATTTCCACTGGTTCCTCGATGAAGCGTAGTTGTTCGTCAACATGTACCTCGTCTAACGGAATGACGAGAGTCTCGTCAGCAAGGCATTTCCTCAGGTTTGAGACATGGAACACATCATGTACTCCACTGAGTTCTTCAGGTAGGTTCAACTGATAGGCTACGGGGCCAACTCGTTTGACAATCTCAAACGGTCCCACGTACCTAGGGTTTAGTTTTCCACGTTTTCTGAAACGAATCACGCCCTTCCAAGGTGACACTTTCAACAGTACTTTGTCACCAATCTGAAACTCCAATGGCTTACGACGCTTGTCGGCGTAACTCTTTTGTCGGTCACGTGCTGCTGCCATACGGTTACGGATCTGCACGATCTTCTCAGTCGTCTCGTGCACGAGTTCAGGACCGGTAAGTTGACTTTCCCCAACTTCCGCCCAACAAATAGGTGATCGGCACTTACGCCCATACAAAGCCTCAAATGGAGCAGCTTTGATCGACGTGTGATAGCTATTATTGTATGAAAACTCAACTAACGGTAAGTGAGTTTCCCAACTGCCGCCAAAATCAATCACACAAGCGCGTAACATGTCCTCCAAAGTTTGGATCGTACGCTCACTCTGGCCGTCAGTCTGCGGATGATATGCAGTGCTCATATCTAACCGCGTTCCCAATGATCGTTGTAAGGATTGCCAGAAGTGTGAAGTGAATCGAGCGTCACGATCAGAGATTATGGTAATTGGCACACCGTGCCGAGAGACTATTTCCCTTAGGTAGATACGGGTTAACTTCTCCATTCGGTCAGTCTCCCGAATTGCCAGGAAATGTGCGGATTTCATTAAAGGATCTACAATCACCCAAATGGTATCGCATCCGCTGGGCGTCCGAGGAAGTTTCGTGATGAAATCCATTGATATCTGTTCCCACTTCCATACTGGAATTTCCGGTTGTTGGGGCAAACCGGATGGCCTTTGATATTCCACCTTAACCTTAGAATAGGTTAAACATCTACTTACATAAGTGGCAATACCAGCTTTCATATTTGGCCACCAGTATAGAGTCTTCAAATCCTGATACATGTTATCCGAACCAGAATGAATAGAATATCGTGACTTGTGGGCCTCGTCCATTACTAGCTCTCATAAGTTTCCATACAAAGGAACCCATATTCGGTTCATGAAGTAGCGAATTCCGTCAGGTTTGACCTCTAATTGTTTCTCCATGCCTCGCAGTGACTCGGCTTTCAGATTCTCCGTCTTCAAAGCCTCAGATTGAGCAGCTTTGATTTGCATTGGTAAGTCAGAGTGGATAGTCATTTGTAATGCACGCACCCGACGAGGCTTTAGGGTTTCTTTACGACTAAGGGCATCGGCTACCACATTAGCCTCTCCTGGATGATAGTTGATCGCGCAATCGTAGTCATTCAATAATTCGACCCAACGACGTTGCCTCATGTTCAGTTCCTTCTGTTCAAAGATGTGCTGGAGACTCTTGTGATCGGTGTAAATGGTGCATTTGGTACCGTACAAGTAGTGTCTCCATATCTTGAGTGCAAACACCACGGCTCCCAATTCTAAGTCATGTGTCCTGCAGTTTTTCTCGTGAACTTTCAATTGTCGGGATGCGTAAGCAATCACCTTCTCGCGTTGCATTAGCACACAACCGAGACCTTGAATAGAAGCATTACAGTAAACTACAAAATCGTTTGTTCCCTCAGGCATGGGTAGAATCGGTGCCGTACAGAGTTTCTACTTCAGAACCTGAAATGCTGATTCTTGTTTGTCACCCCAATTGTACGTAGTGCCTTTATGAGTTAACGCGGTGAGAGGTTGGGCAATCTTTGAAAACCCTTCAATGAATCATCGATAATAGCCAGCCAACCCAAGAAACTGTCGTACCTCAGTCGGAGTCTTATGTGTCGCCCAGTTCTTGATGGCTTCTATTTTTGCCGGGTCAACATGTATTCCTTTCTCATTGACCACATGACCCAAGAATTGGACCTCTCGTATCAAGAAGTCACACTTTGAAAATTTGGCATACAGTTGTTCCCATTTCAGCAGCTCCAGAATCAGTCTAAGGTTCTCCTCGTGTTCTTCCTTATTCTTTGAATAAATAAGGATGTCATCAATGAAGACAATGACGAACTTGTCCAAATAGGGTTTGCACACTCGGTTCATGAGGTCTATGAAAACCGCTGGCTGTTGGTCAACCCGAATGGCATAACCAAAAACTCGTAGTGACCATACCTAGTTCTGAACGAAGTCTTTGATGATATCCCGACCTCAAGTCTATCTTGGAATAGAAACTCGACCCTTGAAGTTGATCGAACAAATCATCGATGCGCGGAAGAGGATAACGATTCTTAACCGTTACTTTGTTCAATTCCCTATAGTCAATACACATGTGAAAAGTTCCATCCTTTTTCTTGACAAACAGGACTGGAGCTCCCCACGATGATGAACTAGGTCTGATAAATCCTTTATCCAATAGCTCCTGCAATTGCGTAGACAGCTCTTGTAGTTCTTTTGGAGCTAATCTGTACGGTGCTTTCGTGATAGGTACAGCTCCAGGTACCAAATCAATCTGGAACTCGACTTGGCGATGCGGTGGGAGGCCAGGTAGGTCTTTAGGGAAAACCTCGAGATAATCACGTACAACAGGAATATCTTCAATCTTCTTTTCTTCGGTGGTCTTCTCTGTGATCATAGCTAAGATGGCAGTATGGCCTTTGCGTAAGTACTTCTGAGCTTTCATATACGAAATGATGCTAGAAACGACACCACTTTTCTCTCCTTGAACGGATAAGACTTCACCACTAGGGAGTGGTACACGAACGATTTTCTCATGACAGAAAATTTCGGCTTGGTTTTTACATAACCAATCCATGCCAACAACTACGTCAAAACTACCCAGTGTAACAGGCATAAGGTCTATCCCAAATTTGTGTCCTGATAGCTCTAATTTACATCCTTTAAGAATATGAGTTGCCTCGATCATTTTACCGTCAGCTAGTTCTACCGTATAACTAGGGTTCATTTCCGTCAAGGTTACATCTAAAAGCTTGCTAAACTTAGTAGATATAAAACTCTTATCAGCATATCATCGATGAACACAATCACTGATTTATCCAACATTGGCTGACACACTCGATTCATCAAATCCATAAAAGCAGCTGGCGTGTTGGTTAAACCAAAGGACATGACGAGAAACTTATAGTGTCCATAGCGTGTACGAAAAGCTGTTTTAGGAATGTCCTGCTCCCTCACTTTCAATTGATGGTAGCCAGATCAAAGGTATATCCTCGAGAACCAGCTGGCGCCCTGGAGCTGATCGAACAAGTCGTCAATCCTCGGTAACGGATACCGATTCTTTATCGTCAGCTTATTCAACTCACGGTAGTCGATACACATTCTCATGCTACCGTCCTTCTTCTTCACAAATAAGACCGGAGCACCCCAAGGAGAGATACTCAGTCTGATGAAACCCTTATCAAGCAATTCTTGCAGTTGGTCCATTAACTCCTTCATTTCAGTCGGGGCCAGTCGATACGGTGCCTTAGCGACAGGTTGGGCACCGGGTATCAAGTCAATTTGGAATTCGATTTCGCGATCCGGTGGCACACCCGATAGGTCCTCTGGAAACACATCGGGAAAGTCACACACAACCGGCACATCGGACAATTGTGGTGTTGACGTGTCCATATCCTTCACGTAGGCTAGATAAGCGCTACATCCACGTCTCATGCACTTTCCCGCCACCGCCATCGAGATTACTTTTGGAATCGTCATAACCCGATCGCCATATATTGTCACCGGACTTCCGTCAGGTGCTATCAGTCTAATCATTTTCTTACGACATACGATATTCGCTTCATGGGTTGCTAACCAATCCATCCCTAGTACTACATCAAACCCACCTAGGGGCATCACATGTAATTTAGCAGCAAACCTATGACCTTCTAACTCTATGGCACAGTCCTCTATCACATTTGTAACCCTAGTGGACTTACTAATAGCAGTCTCTACGTCGAAGGGCTCATCAATGCATTTACTACTAAGGGGCAGTTTAGCACAAATTTGGCAGAAATAAAACTCCTGCTAGCACCAGAATCAAATAACACAGAAGCAAGAGTTTGATCTACTAGAAACATACCTGACACAACATCGGGGTCCGTCCTAGCCTTCTCCCTGGTCATGGTAAAAGCTCTGGCACTTGCCTTCTGCCCTTCAGTCCCGGCCGTCTTCTTTGCCCTGGAACTCTCCGCCCTCTGCTTCTTGCAATCCCTACTCACGTGGCCACTTTCCCCGCATTTGAAACACCTCGCAGCCTTACAGTCTCTAGCCATATGACCGGATTTCCCACACTTGAAACAGACGTTTAACCCCCATCTACATTCACCGCCATGCTCCTTCCCACACTTGTCACATCTTTTGGGTCCCGAGCTTAATGACGCCACCCTACGGTCATCCCTCCTCATCTTCTTGCTGTTCGGGGTAAACCACCACGCCCGAACCGCTTCCCATTCCAATTTCGGTCAGCACCACCGGCTTTCTTTGCCTCCACCACCATCACTTCCCTCTCATCATAAAGTCTTCCAGCCAAATCCACTGCTGACCTAAAGGTGCTCGGTCGAGCAGCGATCAGGTGCCTGCGAATGTCGGCTGGCAGTCCCTGAATGTACCGGTTGATCTTCCGAGACACCGGCGTCACCTTATGGTAGTGTACTGTTGGTGGGTCATGGTTCCCGCCTCGAGTTGTAGGAACTCCCTCTCGACCTTTTCAAGTTCCCTATGAGGACAAAATTCCTCAATTACCAGCTTCTTCAATTCTGTCCATCACATTTTCCCGATGGCCCTAGAACCCTCAGCTTGTACGATATTGTCCCACCAGCATAGTGCAGAGTCAGTAAAGGAGTGGGTGGCAAACTTCACCTTCTAATCCTCCGGCACTCGCTGATCTCGAGTACTGCTTCCATCTCCCTTACCCAACGGTGGGCAGCGGCGGCATTGCTATTTCCATCAAAAGTCGGGGGCTTGCACCTCTGGAATGCCCCGTAACTGCATCCCTTAGTCGTCACCCCTACTACATCATCCTCTTCCTCCTCAGATACTACTATCTCAGGATCCGGTCGTTCCTATCCTCCCTTGCTTTCCTTCCCAGTCGACCCTCTCCTATCCTCCTTCTCCTTTCTCTCCTCGTTCCTCACAGCTCGAATAACATCGGTCACTACAGATGGCATAACTGCCTGCAGGACCTGGTGTACCTCATCAGCAATCGCCTCCCTAGCTGAGGCATTCAGGCTGGCATTCTCGTTTCCTTCATTCCGGTCATGAACCTCAGGGTTCTCATGGGTCGTCTCAGCAGCTGTGGCACTGCTCCTTGTCACTCGCGGTCGGGCTCTACCTCTAGAAGCTTTGGAAGGTTTCTTCCCAGCCATTTCCTAAGCACTATAAGATTCAAACACTAAAACAGTCATTTAAGGTAATAGCTCAGTTTTTGTCAAGTATAGTAAGTCTCTAATTACAGTGGCCAGTTGTGATTAGCCACTTACTTTACTTTTCACACCCCAAGCATTTCCTATCCTGACTTAATCATTATTTAAATCTACTAGAAACACATAAGTCAAATAGCACACGCAGGGATCTTTTGGATAGTACTATCGGGGAGTCATTCTCTGTAAATTGGACTATTAACAAGGTAGGGATCTTTTGGATAGTACTATTGGGGAGTGACTTACCCCCACAAAGGTTTGGACATGTGGTCCTTACCAAGATGCACAAAGATCTTATAAGTCATTCGGGATGACTGTTCTGTGTTAAGAAGGCAGATGTGCACTATGTAAAGTTTGCCATTATAGTTCCACTTACAACCCATATGAGGATAAATGTAAAGAGAGGATTCGTGCCCTCTGATTTGAATTATTATAACTAATATAATATGCTATATATATATATATATAAAAGGAAAAGGGAAAATTAACTATGATACATGGGCAAACCCTATTTAAAGGTTTTGTTGGCTTGTACTTAGTTAGTATATGGGATAGTGAGTTCACCTATTATAAAGGGATTCCATTAAGACTATCCGTATACAGAGTGATATCAGGGATATCTCAAGGCTCGATTGAAGTTATGAAATGACCATATCTTCACAAAATAAACCCTACATTGAATGATAATGGATGATTTATCATATATGTTTTACTCGCCTATGAACTCACCAACCCTGTGTTGACACTTGATTTTACATGTATTCTCAGGTATCTACTAGGAGCTTATGGACATGCACGTAGGATCATAAAAGAGGTCAAGATTGTCACACCCTCAATTTCCACAAACGGGGTTTTACCGTCAGGCGTGTAACATAACCAGGATCTCAGATAAGCATCAGTTACACCAAACGACTCGTTAATTACAAATCATATAGGTTACTTAATTTTAATGAAACAAACCAAATATATTTAACTATTATGGAAGCCAGATTAGAAAATGTTTAAACAAGTGATAAACTGCACAACTAGTGCACAAAACAATTTAAATAATATAAACATAATTAAACCATGAAATCATTTTAAAAATGAACGCCAAATGATATGCCGTGGATGCTGTGCTCCTAAACGAGCCACATCAATGTCCTGAGAGAAAACATGCAAAAGTCAGTACAAGACTGGCGAGTTCACAGGTTTATCAGGAAACAGTAGGTATCAGTAATGAAATTCCCGGATTTTGTAATCAAAGCATATAATAGGAAGCTAGTCCATAATGATCACTATGTGTATGAAGTCGCGACCGAGCTGACATGTAATCAAATAATAAAGTAGGCCCCGGTTGTGGATTCCTCACCACAACACAGTAAAACAGGATAACCGTTCACCCGTTTGACCAGCTAGCGTGACTAGCTCGGGCGGGGTATGTCAATCCCAGTAGATCTACTAACAATTGTAAGGCCTGGTTCCCGGGACGCTCACAGTTGGTCATTCACAGCAGTAATTACATAAAAAATTACATATTATAAATTTAACGCCGCGGAATAATTCAACAAAAGCCATTCATTTCATTATAAACACTGTTGTTAAGCAATTCATTGTAGTTCATGAGTTACAAAAAGATTAGTTGAATGAATTACAAAACAACAGTATCGTTAAAACATGAATGGATGTTAGTCTTGTCCCGCCGAGTAGCCATCTCAGGGTGCCATCTTCAGCATCGTTTACCTGCCAACTGGAAAATACATAAAAGTCAGCGATGCTGAGTGAGTTCTAGTTTTATAATGAAAAATACTTTACATTTTTCAGATCATACTATACTTTCGTACATGCCCACACATTTTACGTACATGTAGATAATATCTTTATTATCTTTCATTTCATTCGTTAGCTTTCGTTCATTCATCGTAACTCATTATCATTCATTTATCATCTAGATCCCGTCAGGCTTTACCCTCTTCATGGCACACAACCATGATTACTGAGGTCGAATGACGAGGATCCCATTTTGTACTTTATTATGATATTTCATTCGTGAGCATACATCTTTCATACATACGGATAATAATTATTATTATTATCCTCATCGTTCGTTCAATTCATACTCTTCCATTACTCTTTCGGTCTTTACATTCGTTCTTACAAGTCTGTTGCGGCAACAAGGCCGCTCACCTCCATATCGATCTCTCACGATCGTATGTTAGCCAAGTATGTTGCAACACATGGTTTCTCACCTCAGTGGCAATCTCATGGATTGCCTGCTAACCGAGTCTGTTGCAACACAAAGTGCTCACCTCATTGTCAATCTCAAAGATTGACCCTATGTGCATCCTTTGGGGTAGCTAACCCGCATCACAGTTGAGCTAACACCTGCCAGGGGTGTGCACCTCCATACATTTGCTTGCAAGCCTTTACTTATTCATTTACGTTCCATTTTCTTCATCATTAATATTTTACTTATTAATGATTATACACTTCGTTAAATTTTAAACATTCTTCATCATGCCATTTCATACTTAACAATATTAAAATAATAATAATAATATTGTTAATAATAATAAAATACTGATAATAATATCAGCTATAATAACAAGGGTCAATCATTAATCATCATTGCATGCATAAAACATCATCATTAAATAGCCCTTGATCAACCTCGGTCAAAACCCTAGAACCCAGATTCCCAGAAAAATCCTGTAAAAATTTCTAAGTATAAAAATTCTGGGCGCATGAACACTATGTAGGCGTATGATTCCCAGAAAAATCCTGTAAAAATTTCCAAGTATAAAAATTCTGGGCGCATGAACACTATGCAGGCGTATGAGCCCTGCTTAGGCGCATGAGCACTGTTGGGACATATTACCTTACACTTGGAAAATAATTCCAGGCGTAAGAGCACTATTTAGGCATATTACCTTGTAATTTTTCTAAGGCATAAAAATTCAGGCGTATTAGTACTGTTCAGACTCATTACCCTGTACTTAGTTTTCTAAGTTCTAAATTTCAGGCACATGAGCACTGTTGGGGAGCATAAGCCCCAACACTTAAGTTTCTGTCAAGATCCTGGGAGTATGAGGACTGTTCAGGCTTATGAGCCTTATATAGGCGTATTAGCAACCTGATTATGTTTCTAAGTCGTTTTCCAGTCCCAAACATCATATTACCTAGTTCTAAACATGCAAATACTATTCCAGGCATAAACTTAACATAATCATAGCAACTTATTTGCCCAAAACATACCCGACCCACATACACATGCACATGAATATATGGGTATAATACCCAAACTCATAAAAACATACATACATGTATTTCCAGCCCCAAAAATTGTATAAAACATGTAAAAAGGGGTTCTAGAAACTCACCTTAGCTGCTCTCAACCTTCAAACTCTAAAACTTGAATTTCTTAGATGTTCTCAACACCTAAAACACACTGAAACACACAACCCCGACATGCAACGACACATATAAGCATAGAACCGAGACTAGATCGACCAAAACGACTGAAAACACTTAATCTTACCTCAAACTTCAAACTCTTCTTCTTTCTCTCTCTAAAACTCGAAGGCTCTGCTGTTTCTCTCTAAAATATCGAAGAAAAGATGTTGTGCAGAACAATAGGCGGCCATACTTCCTTTTACCAACTTTTACCAACTTTGCCCCCTTTTACACTCTTGACCCTTCAACTTTGGGTTGACCTTCATTTCTCCCTTTTCTCCCTTCTTTTATTCTTTTTATTCCTTTCAAAAATACGGGTGTTAGAACAATCACCTCGCTACTTGCGTATTAACGGTCCGAAGGGCAAAGTATACAAACATAGTATCGTGTATATGCAGTATCACAAAAACCCAATGTAATGTAACATTTATGAAAACAACATGTTTCTCTCCCCAAAAATAGTATAAAGTAAAAGTGGGGTTGTAAACTCACTTGGCGTGTAAGTATGTATATAAGATGACTAAATAGGATGATAATCGTTGTTCCAACGAACGCCTTCACGAGGTATCTAAACATGTATATATATATTTTAAGATTTAGGTTATTAATAAGGTTTAGCGATTATACGCGAACTAGGGTTTCGATAAGAATTTGGGGTTTTTAATATATAGGTAAAATTTTAATAATAGAATCTCTTATATTGTAACTCCATGAAAAATATTATTTCATTTAAATAATTTCACGTATTTGAAGTATTTATAAGAACGGGCAAACCTTAAATATAAAGTGTAAATAATTTCTATAATTATTTAAATAACAAGATTAACTATAATTAAGAGTAACATTTGGCCAATAATAATTTATTAATTTAAACCATAAACTAAAGTCCATTTACATGAAATATTCAAAAATAACATTTGTTATAATGTTTTAGAAATATTAAAATTTAAAGAAAAATTGTAGAAAATTAAATTTGATGATTAAAAATAATCAGAGTTCATAAAATGATTTTTATAATTTTTAGGAATTTTTTTTTTTGTAATTTTTAGAAGCTTAAAAAGGCTTTAAAAAATAAAAGAGGGTGCCCGGGGTCGAACCCGGGACCTCTTGGAGAACATGTGGACAGGGAACCGGTAAACCAAAGGCCGTGGCCGCGATAAGTCTCGGTCCCTAATTATTTTAAACACAAACATTAACAATCCCCAAATTCAAAGAACCCTAGAATCAATTTCGATTCAATTGATCATCAAACTGATTATGATAACAGGATTAAGGTTAGGGCTTTTAATCCCCACTTAAAATCGAGCGTATGGGTGTGTTTAGTTACCAGAATCGGATTCGAATTGATGATGAACACTAGGTAGAAAAGTCGCGACTATCGTGGCACTGATTAGGTACTCAAATGATGATGTTAATCGAATTAATTGCACAGGTAGCTTCTAATGAAGCTAATGATCGAAAGCCCTATGTTAATTTCGTGAAATAGAACTCAGAATGTGGGATTCGACTATGTTGCAGGTCGTGGGTAATGAGGATGATCGATAGTGGTGTTTAGCTTGCTTTATACCGAATTGAATTTAGTGGAAGCTTATAATCGATTAAACATTGGTTAGTGCGGAATAAATTTTGATTATTTTGAAGTGTAGTGCGATCGGGGCCAGGTTGTTCGGCCGAAAATGGGGGTGGTCGGGTTTGGTGGTAATCGCACTATCATTTCTTAAATTGAAAGGTGGCCCATGTTCGATTCATCCACGAGAATGTGTCGGGAAGATTATTCTGGTTAAAAACCACGTTTGTTGGGGGTTTGGCTCTCGCCGGAGAGACGCCGTAGATGGCCGGAGAAAGGGGGGGAAAGTCGATGGTGGGGGTTGGGATTTAAAAGAATTTACACAAGTGGTCCCTACGGTTTATATTGTTTACATTTTATGTAGAAACTTTAAATCTCAAATTTCATAAATTACAAAATTAACCCCTAAAATTTTTAAATCCAACTTTATACATTCTTACAAAACAATATTATTATTATTATTATTATTATTATTATTATTATTATTATTATTATTATTATTATTATTATTAAATAATAGTAAAGTGGATTAAATCGCGATAAGCGGAGAAAGTTTAAATGGTGTTAACCGAAAAAAAAACTCGGGTTGTCACATTATCCCCTTGTTGAAGGAATTTTCTTCCCGAAAATTAGAATACAATAACACCGAACGTCAGGTTTAACAGCAACATTAGAAGAGTGTTCAGCTCGCTTGGGTTTCTCGAATTTCTTAAGAAGTGGAAGTTTGATTGTTGAATAGTTGTGGATACTTCTTCTTCATTTGGTCCTCACGTTCCCAGGTGAATTCTAGGCCACGCTTAGAGTTCCATCTAACACGCACAATGGGAATGTTGCTACGCTTTAGTGTTTTGACTTCTCGATCCATAATCTCTACTGGTTCTTTAACGAAGCTGTTCATCAATTTCCAGTTCTTCCAATTGAACAACAAGTGATTCATCAGCAAGACACTTCCTTAGGTTTGACACGTGAAACACATTGTGTATTCCACTGAGTTCGTCAGGTAAGTTCAGTTGATAAGCCACCGGGCCAACCTGTTTGACAATCTCAAACGGCCCCACGTATCTAGGGTTTAGTTTTCCCCGCTTTCCGAAGCGTATTACACCCTTCCAGGATGAGACTTTCAACAATACTTTATCTCCAATCTGAAACTCTAATGGCTTACGACGCATGTCGGCGTAACTCTTTTGTCGATCACGTGCTGCTGCCATACGGTTACGAATTTGCATGATCTTCTCAGTCGTTTCGTGCACAAGTTCAGGTCCTGTAAGTTGACTTTCTCCTACTTCTACCCAACAGATAGGTGATCGGCACTTACGTCCATACAATGCCTCAAATGGAGCTGCCTTGATCGAGGTGTGATAACTGTTATTATAGGAGAACTCAACCAATGGTAAGTGAGTTTCCCAGCTGCAGCCAAAATCAATCACACAAGCATGCAACATGTCTTCCAGTGTCTGGATTGTACGCTCACTTTGACCATCGGTCTGCGGGTGATACGTGGTACTCATATCTAGCCGTGTTCCTAATGATCGTTGTAATGATTGCCAGAAGTGAGAAGTGAACCAAGCGTCACGATCAGTAATGATAGATATCGGCACGCCATGCCGAGATACTATTTCCTTTAAATAGATACGTGTCAGCTTCTCCATTCGATCAGTCTCTCGGATTGCCAGAAAGTGTGCGGGTTTCGTTAAGCGATCTACTATAACCCAAATGGTATCACATCCGCTGAGAGTCCTAGGTAATTTTTTGATGAAGTCCATTGAGATCTGCTCCCATTTCCACACTGGAGTTTCTGGTTGTTGGAGTAAACCGGATGGTTTCTGATATTCTAACTTAAGCTTAGAACAAGTTAGGTATCTGCTTACGTATGTGGCTATCTCCGCTTTCATTTTCGGCCACCAGTAAAATTCTTTCAGGTCCTGATACATCTTATCTGAACCTGATGGATCGAGTAACGTGACTTATGAGCTTCATCCATTATCAGCTCTTCCGAATTCCTGTACTGTGGTACCCAGATCCGTTTCATAAAGTAACGGATTCCATCAGCTTTAATTTCCAACTGTTTCTCCATGCCTCGCATGGATTCTACTTTCAGATTCTCCGTCTTTAAGGCCTCAGATTGAGCAGCTTTGATTTGTACTGGTAGGTCAGAGTGGATAGTCATTTGCAATGCGCGCACCCGACGAGGCTTTTGGATTTCCTTACGACTAAGGGCATCGGCTACCACATTAGCCTTACCCGGATGGTACTTGATCACACAGTCATAATCATTGAGTAATTCTAACCACCGTCGTTGCCGTATATTCAGTTACTTCTGGTCATATATGTGCTGGAGGCTCTTATGATCTGTATAAATCGTGCACCGGGTTCCATATAAGTAGTGCCTCCAGATCTTCAAGTCAAACACTACGGCTCCCAGTTCCAGATCATGCGTTGTGTAGTTCTTCTCATGCACCTTAAGTTGTCTAGATGCATAAGCTATGACTTTGTCACGTTGCATCAATACACACCCCAAACCCTGGATGGATGCAATACAGTAAACAACAAAGTCATCGGTTCCTTCTGGTAATGCTAGGATTGGTGCGCTGCAGAGTTTGTCTTTAAGCGCCTGAAACGCTGCTTCCTCTTTGCTGCCCCACTTGTAAACTATGCCCTTATGAGTTAGGGAGTCAAAGGTTGCACCAATTTCGAGAATCCTTCGATAAACCTCCGGTAATAGCCTGCCAAACCAAGGAATTGTCGCACCTCAGTAGGCGTCTTTGGTGCCGGCCAATCCTTGATTGCTTTAATCTTTGAAGGATCAACCTGTATACCCTTTTCATTCACCACTTGCCCAAGGAATTGCACTTCACGCATCCAGAAGTCGCATTTTGAGAATTTTGCGTAATGCTGTTCATTCCTCAGCAATTCCAGTATGGTCCTCAAATGTTCCTCATGATCTTCCTTATTACGGGAGTAGACCAGTATGTCATCAATGAAGACAATGACAAACTTATCCAAATAAGGTTTGCAGACACGGTTCATGAGGTCCATGAAAACTACTGGGGCATTGGTCAGCCCAAAAGGCATTACAGTGAACTCGTAGTGCCCATAGCGAGTCCGGAACGCAGTCTTGGAGATGTCTTCCTCTCGAACCCTCAACTGATGATAACCTGATCTCAAGTCAATCTTGGAATAGTAGCTAGATCCTTGCAATTGGTCGAACAAGTCGTCAATACGTGGAAGTGGATACATATTCTTGATTGTCACCTTGTTCAGTTCGCAGTAGTCAATACACATCCTAAAGGTTCCATCTTTCTTTTTAACGAAAAGCACTGGAGCTCCCCAAGGTGAAGAGCTGGGACGTATGAATCCCTTGTATAATAATTCTTGCAATTGCTTAGACAGCTCTTGTAGTTTGTTCGGTGCAGACGGTACGGCGCCCGAGCGATCGGAGCTGCTCCAGGTGCTAATTCAATCTGGAATTCCACCTATCTGTATGGAGGAAGGCCAGGTAGGTCTTCGGGAAATACTTCAGGGAAGTCTCACAATGGGAATATCTTCGATTCGCCTTTCATCCGTCTTTGTTTCAGTAACAAGTGCCAACAAGGCGAGGTGTCCTTTCCTGTGACATTTCTAAGCCTTCAAATATGATATGATGCCGACCACCGCACCCACCTTTTCACCTTCCACTGTAAGAATTTCATCGTCCGAAATAGGTAACTTGATCAGCTTCTCCTTGCAAATGATCTCAGCACTGTTCTTGGATAACCAATCCATCCCGACCACTACATCGAAGCTACCGAGTGTGACAGGAACAAGATCTATGCAGAAGGTGTGTCCAGATAAGCCTAGCTTACAGTTTCTAAACACCTGGGTTGCTGTTATCGTCCTACCATCGGCTATTTCTATGGTGTACTCAGAAGTCAGGTTAGTAGGTACCATTCCTAGTACTTTGCTAAATTTCATGGATACATAACTTTTATCAGCACCGGAGTCAAATAAAACAGAGGCATAACACCCATTAATAGAGAATCTACCAGATACTACAGTAGGGTCATTTCGAGCCTCACCTGAGCCCATGATGAAGACTCTGCCTCTGCCACCGCCACCACTATTGTTGTTGTCTTTAGGCTTTTTAGTAGCACCACTATTTCCATTCCCTTTTAGCTTTGGACATTCCCTTTTAAAGTGACCGGGTTGACCGCATTCATAACACCCAGTACGGTTATAGTGTTGCTGCTGCTGTTGTGGTGCCTTTCCCGAGAGGCTTACCCTGCAATCCTTGGCAGCATGCCCAAACATTCCACACCTCTCACAAGTGTTCCTTGTGCATTGTCCAGTATGATGAAAGTTACATTTATTGCACTTCGGGATATTTCCATGATAGCCACCCGATTTCCCCATGTCATGAGAAGATCAGGACGGGTTGAACTTCTTGTGTTGGGGTTGATGAGTAGAGGATGAATATTTATTTCCGCTGGCAGATGGTTCCTATTTCCTCTTGTTATCGTTGAAACCAGATGCAGCACCACGCGGGGGCAGTTTTCCCTGCGCGACAACCTGGTCAGTAAACTTGTGGGCCAGTTGGACAGCTTCCTGAATGGTAGCTGGTCTAGCAGTGGTGACCATGCTCTGGATTTCAGGTACTAGCCCATCGATGTACCTTTCAACCTGTTTGTAAGCCGGGTTGACCATAGTGGGACATAAGGTGGCCAACTCGTGGGAACGAGCCGTGTAGGCTTCAATCTCGGAACCCACCATTTTTAAATTCCAGAATTCAGTTTCTAGTTTCTGCACTTCATCTCTGGAATAGTATTCCTCTTTCAGCAACCTCTTGAATCCTTCCCAAGTCATGGCATTTGCAGCTTCAACACCCAACATCTGGACTTGCGTATTCCACCAGCTCAGTGCGGCACCATCCATAGTACCAGCAGCATATTTCACCCTACTCTCTGCAGGGCAGTAACAGATTTCAAGCATCGAATCCAGTTTTTTGAACCAACAGAGCAGTCCCCCTGCTCCCTCAGTTCCCCTGACTGGATTTGGTTTGCAGTCCATAAAGGACTTGTAGGTGCAAGCCGGTTGTCCAATGGGATTTGATTGTGGAGGGTGTTGGCTTGCCAATGTTGTGGTAATACTCTGATTGATTATCGCCGCCAATTCTGCAGGCGTCATGGAGATGCTACCTCTCTCGCGTCCACGTCCTCTTCCAGACATTCTTTAAATTACCACAAACATAAATAAGTAAATATCCAACCAGATATCAGAATTCAAAACTATCAGTCGTATGAAAATAACCCCTTTGTCTTGGAATGAAAAGGAAAAGAAGTCCAAGAATTTAAAGTATCAGACAAACTAGAGGTTCAGTTTGAATCCGAGGGATTAAGGCACACGTCATGGTCTGAATTTCATCCGAATTCGAGGTAAGAGTGAGCATTCATACAAGTAGAATTGAAGGATAGTTTTCACATTAGTATCTATGTTCTTTGAAAACCGAGACTTTCTTGCTCTCGGTGTAAAAACGATGACTTATACTGACTACAATGTTACCACCCGACCAAATTCACCGGACTTAGCATGCATGACAAATTACAATTACGTGTGCACCCGTAAGGGTAATTTGCTTTGCATGATCACCCCCGGTTCCTCCTATCAGGCTAACATATCTTGTCAAGTACAGTGGTCATTAACGATAGAAGTACCAAATATGTATGTATTATATCGGGGTCGATCAATCAAAGTATACGAAAGGATCAGTAAAGTTTAGGAATCGTTGACACGCCAAGGTAATTTGACCAATTTGCCTTAGAGACCTGTGTATTGACCATAGTTTATCACTCATCCCAGAGATCCCCAGGTAAGCATAACTGGTCTCACAATGAGATTTATACGATATGCTTGCCTTAGCCCGAAGGCCTTTTGCCAGGAAATCCAGAATACAGGTGTCTATGTGTCACAGGGATATGTTAAAGCAAAAGTTTTCAGGTAACCAAAAGTTCAGGAAATTCGTAAGTAACCCTTCCCATGACTCACATCAACTCGGAGTCACCATCCCTGTAGTCGTAAGCTCACAGTGATATGTTAAAGCAAAAGTTCTCAGGCAACCAAATTAAGTAAGCACAGCTTATTAATCTATGTGTGTGTAACTAATGCAAATCCAGCTATAGTCTAAAATGCAATTCAAATGAGATGCAAAGTTCATTTTAGTTCGCTATAAACCAGGCTCTGATACCAATCTGTCACACCCTCAATTTCCACGAACGGGTTTTACCGTCAGGCGTGTGACATAACCAGGATCTCATATAAGCATCAGTTATACCAAACGACTCGTTAATTACAAATCATATAGGCTACTTAATTTTAATGAAACAAACCAAATATATTTAACTATTGCGGAAGCGAGATTAGAAAATGTTTAAACAAGTGATAAACTGCACAACTAGTGCCCAAAACAGTTTAAATAATGTAAACATAATTAAACCATGAAATCATTTTAAAAATGAACGCCAAATGATATGCCGTGGATGCTGTGCTCCTAAACGTGCCACATCAATGTCTTGAGAGAAAACATGCAAAAGTCAGTACAAGACTGGTGAGTTCAAAGGTTTATCAGAAAACAGTAGGTATCAGTAATGAAATTCCCGGATTTTGTAATCAAAGCATATAATGGGTAGCTAGTCCTAATGATCACTATGTGTATGAAGTCGCGACCTAGCTGACATGTAATCAAATAATAAAGTATGCCCCGGCTGTGGATTCCCTACCACAACACAGTAAAATAGGATAACCGTTCACCCATTTGACCAGCTAGCGCGACTAGCCCGGGCTGGGTATGTCAATCCCAGTAGATCTACTAACAATCACCTCGCTACTTTCGTATTTACTGTCCGAAGGGCAAAGTATACAAACATAGTATCATGTATATGCAGTATTACAAAAACCCAATGTAATGTAACGTTTATGAAAACAGCATGTTTCTCTCCCTCAAAAATAGTATAAAGTAAAAGTGGGGCTGTAAACTCACTTGGCGTATAAGTATGTATATAAGATGATTAAATAAGATGATAATCGTTGTTCCAACGAACGCCTTCACGAGGTACCAAAACATGTATATATATATTTTAAGATTTAGGTTATTAATAAGGTTTAACGATTATATGCGAACTAGGGTTTCGATAAGAATTTGGGGTTTTTAATATATAGGTAAAATTTTAATAATAGAATCTCTTATATTGTAACTCCAAGAAAAATATTTTTTCATTTAAATAATTTCACGTATTTGAAGTATTTATAAGAACGGGTAAACCTTAAATATAAAGTGTAAATAATTTCTATAATTATTTTAAATAACAAGATTAAACTATAATTAAGAGTAACATTTGGCCAATAATAATTTATTAATTTAAACCATAAGCTAAAGTCCATTTTACATGAAATATTCAAAAATAACATTTGTTATAATGTATTAGAAATATTAAAATTTAAAGAAAAATTGCAGAAAATTATGTTTGATGATTAAAAATAATCAGAGTTCATAAAATGATTTTTATAATTTTTAGGAATTTTTTTTGTAATTTTTAGAAGCTTAAAAAGGCTTTAAAAAAATAAAAGAGGGTGCCCGGGGTCGAACCCGGGACCTCTTGGAGAACATGTGGATAGGGAACCGGTAAACCAAAGGCCGTGGCCGTGATAAGTCTCGGTCCCTCGTTATTTTAAACACAAACATTAACAATCCCCAAATTCGAAGAACCCTAGAATTAATTTCGATTCAATTGATCATCAAACTGATTATGATAACAGGAATAAGGTTAGGGCTTTTAATCCCCACTTAAAATCGAGCGTATAGGTGTGTTTAATTACCAGAATCGGATTCAAATTGATAATGAACACTAGGTAGAACAGTCGCGACTATCGTGGCACTGATTAGGTACTCAAATGATGATGTTAATCGAATTAATTGCACAGGTAGCTTCTAATGAAGCCAATGATCAAAAGCCCTATGTTAATTTCATGAAATAGAACTCAGAAAGTGGGATTCGACTATGTTGCAGGTCGTGGGTAATGAGGATGATCGATGGTGGTGTTTGAGCTTGCTTTATACCGAATTGAATTTAGTGGAAGCTTATAATCGATTAAACATTGGTTAGTGCGGAATAAATTTTGATTATTTTGAAGTGTAGTGCGATCGGGGCCAGGTTGTTCGGCCGAAAATGGGGATGGTCGGGTTTGGTGGTAATCGCACTATCATTTCTTAAATTTAAAGGTGGCCCATGTTCGATTCATCCACGAGAATGTGTCGCGAATATTATTCTGGCAAAAACTGCGTTTGTTGGGGGTTTAGCTCTCGCCGGAGAGACGGCGTAGATGGCCGGAGAAAGGGGGGAGAGTCGACGGTGGGGGTTGGGATTTAAAAGAATATACACAAGTGGTCCCTGCGGTTTATATTGTTTACATTTTATGCAGAAACTTTAAATCTCAAATTTCATAAATTACAAAATTAACCCCTAAACATTTTAAATCCAACTTTATACATTCTTACAAAACAATTTGCATGATCTTCTCATTCGTTTCGTGCACAAGTTCAGGTCCTGTAAGTTGACTTTCTCCTACTTCTGCCCAACAGATAGGTGATCGGCACTTACGTCCATACAGTGCCTCAAATGGAGCTGCCTTGATCGAGGTGTGATAACTGTTCCTATAGGAGAACTCAACCAATGGTAAATGAGTTTCCCAGCTGCTGCTAAAATCAATCACATAGGCACGCAACAAGTCTTCCAGTGTCTGGATTGTACGCTCACTTTGACCATCGGTCTGCGGGTGATACGCGGTACTCATATCTAGCCGTGTTCCTAATGATCGTTGTAATGATTGCCAGAAGTGAGAAGTGAACCGAGCGTCACGATCAGTAATGTTAGATATCGGCACGCCATGCCGAGTGTCTATTTCCCTTAAATAGATATGTGTCAGCTTCTCCATTCGATCACTCTCTCGGATTGCCAGAAAGTGTGCGGATTTCGTTAAGCGATCTACTATAACCCAAATGGTATCGCATCCGCTGGGAGTCCTAGGTAATTTTGTGATGAAGTCCATTGAGATCTGCTCCCACTTCCACACTGGAATTTCCGGTTGTTGGAGTAAACCGGATGGTTTCTGGTATTCTACCTTAACCTTGGAACAAGTTAGGCATCTGCTTACGTATGTTGCTATCACCGCTTTCATTTTCGGCCACCAGTGAAATTCTTTCAGGTCCTGATACATCTTATCTGAACCTGGATGGATCGAGTAACATGACTTGTGAGCTTCATCCATTATCAGCTCTCGCAAATTCCCGTACTGTGGTACCCACATCCGTTTCATAAAGTAACGGATTCCATCAGCTTTAATTTCCAACTGTTTCTCCATGCCTCGCATGGATTCTACTTTCAGATTCTCCGTCTTTAAGGCCTCAAATTGAACAGCTTTGATTTAGGTCAGAGTGGATAATCATTTGCAATGCGCGCACCTGACGAGGCTTTAGGATTTCCTTACGACTAAGGGCATCGGCTACCACATTAGCCTTACCCGGATGGTACTTGATCACCCGGTCATAATCATTGAGTAATTCTAATCACCGTCGTTGCCTCATATTCAGTTCCTTCTTGTCATATATGTGCTGGAGGCTTTTATGATCTGTATAAGTCGTGCACCTGGTTCCATATAAGTAGTGCCTCCAGATATTCAAAGCAAACAATACGGCTCCCAGTTCCAGATCATGCGTTGTGTAGTTCTTCTCATGCACCTTAAGTTGTCTAGATGCATAAGCTATGACTTTATCACGTTGCATCAATACACACCCCAAACCCTGGATGGATGCATCACAGTAAACAACAAAGTCATCGGCTCCTTCTGGTAATGCTAGGATTGGTGCGCTGCAGAGTTTGTCTTTAAGCGCCTGAAACGCTGCTTCCTCTTTGCTGCCCCACTTGTAAACTATGCCCTTATGAGTTAGGGCAGTCAAAGGTTGCGCCAATTTCGAAAATCCTTCGATAAACCTCCGGTAATAGCCTGCCAAACCAAGGAATTTCGCACCTCAGTAGGCGTCTTTGGTGCCGGCCAATCCTTGATTGCTTTAATCTTTGAAGGATCAACCTGTATACCCTTTTCATTCACCACATGCCCAAGGAATTGCACTTCACGCATCCAGAAGTTGCATTTTGAGAATTTTGCGTAAACCTGTTCTGTCCTCAGCAATTCCAGTATGGCCCTCAAATGTTCCTCATGATCTTCCTTATTACGGGAGTAGATCAGTATGTCATCAATAAAGACAATGACAAACTTATCCAAATAAGGTTTGCAGACAAGGTTCATGAGGTCCATGAAAACTGCTGGGGCATTGGTCAGCCCAAAAGGCATTAGAGTGAACTCGTAGTACCCATAGCGAGTCCGGAACGTAGTCTTGGAGATGTCTTCCTCTCGAACCCTCAACTGATGATAACCTGATCTCAAGTCAATCTTGGAATAGTAGCTAAATCCTTGCAATTGGTCGAACAAGTCATCAATACGTGGAAGTGGATACCTATTCTTGATTGTCACCTTGTTCAGTTCGCGGTAGTCAATACACATCCTGAAGGTTCCATCTTTCTTTTTAACGAAAAGCACTGGAGCTCCCCAAGGTGAAGAGCTGGGACGTATGAATCCTTTGTCTAACAATTCTTGCAATTGCTTAGACAGCTCTTGTAGTTCGTTCGGTGCCAGACGGTACGGCGCCCGAGTGATCTGAGCTGCTCCAGGTGCTAATTCAATCTGGAATTCCACCTATCTGTGTGGAGGAAGGCCAGGTAGGTCTTCGGGAAATACATCAGGGAAGTCTCTCATAACGGGAATATCTTCGATTCGCCTTTCATCCGTCTTCGTTTCAGTAACAAGTGCCAACAAGGCAAGGTGTCCTTTCCTGAGACATTTCTGAGCCTTCAAATATGATATGATGCCGACCACCGCACCCACCTTTTCACCTTCCACTGTAAGAATTTCATCGTCCGAAATAGGTAACTTGATCAGCTTCTCCTTGCAAATGATCTCAGCACTGTTCTTGGATAACCAATCCATCCTGACCACTACATCGAAGCTACCGAGTGTGACAGGAACAAGATCTATGCAGAAAGTGTGTCCAGATAAGCCTAGCTTATAGTTTCTAAACACCTAGGTTGCTGTTATGGTCCTACCATCGGCTATTTCTATGGTGTACTCAAAAGTCAGGTTAGTAGGTACCATTCCTAGTACTTTGCTAAATTTCATGGATACATAACTTTTATCAGCACCAGAGTCAAATATAACAGAGGCATAACACCCATTAATAGAGAATCTACCAGATACTACAGTAGGGTCATTTCGAGCCTCACCTGAGCCCATGATGAAGACTCTTCCTCTGCCACCACCACCACTATTGTTGTTGTCTTTAGGCTTTTCAGTAGCACCACTATTTCCATTCCCTTTTAGCTTTGGACATTCCCTTTTAAAGTGATCGGGTTGACCGCATTCATAACACCCAGTACGGTTATAGTGTTGCTGCTGCTGTTGTGGTGCCTTTCTCGAGAGGTTTACCCTGCAATCCTTGGCAGCATGCCCAAACTTTCCACACCTCTCACAAGTGTTCCTTGTGCATTGTCCAGTATGATGAAAGTTACATTTATTGCACTTCGAGAGATTTCCATGTAGCCACCCGATTTCCCCATGTCATGAGAAGATTGGGACGGGTTGAACTTCTTGTGTTGGGGTTGATGAGTAGAGGATGAAGATTGCTTTCCGCTGGCAGATAGTTCCCATTTCCTCTTGTTATCGTTGAAACTAGATGCAGCACCACGCGGGGGCAGTTTACCCTGTGCGACAGCCCGGTCAGTCAACTTGTGGGCTAGTTGGACAGCTTCCTGAATGGTAGCTGGTCTAGCAGTGGTGACCATGCTCTGGATTTCAGGTACTAGCCCATCGATATACCTTTCAACCCATTTGTAAGCCGGGTTGACCATAGTGGGACATAAGGTGGCCAACTCGTGGGAACGAGTCGTGTAGGCTTCAACCTCGGAACCCACCATTTTAAGTTCCAGAATTCAGTTTCTAGTTTCTGCACTTCATCTCTGGAACAGTATTCCACTTTCAGCAACCTCTTGAATCCTTCCCAAGTCATGGCATTTGCAGCTTCAACACCCAACATCTAGACTTGCGTATTCCACCAGCTCAGTGCGGCACCATCCATAGTACCAGCATCATATTTCACCCTACTCTCGGCAAGGCAGTTACAGATTTCCAACACCGACTCTAGTTTTTCGAACCAACAGAGCAGTCCCACTGCTCCCTCAGTTCCCCTGAATGGATTTGGTTTGCAGTCCATAAAGGACTTGTAGGTGCAAGCCGGTTGTCCAATGGGATTTCATTGTGGAGGGTGTTGGCTTGCCAATGCTGTGGTAATACTCTGATTGATTATCGCCGCCAATTCTGCATGCGTCATGGAGATGCTACCTCTCCCGCGTCCACGTCCTCTTCCAGACATTCTTTAAATTACCACATACATAAATAAGTAAATATCCAACCAGATATCAGAATTCAAAACTATCAGTCATATGAAAATAACCGCTTTGTCCTGGAATGAAAAGGAAAAGAAGTCCAAGAATTTAAGGTATCAGACAAACTAGAGGTTCAGTTCGAATCCGAGGGATTAAGGCACACGTCATGGTCTGAATTTCATCCGAATTCGAGGTAAGAGTGAGCATTCATACAAGTAGAATTGAAGGATAGTTTTCACATTAGTATCTATGTTCTATGAAAACCGAGACTTTCTTGCTCTCGGTGTAAAAACGATGACTTATACTGACTATAATGTTACCACCCGACCAAATTCACCGGACTTAGCATGCATGACAAATTACAATTACGTGTGCACCCGTAAGGGTAATTTGCTTTGCATGATCACCGCCGGTTCCTCCTATCAGGCTAACATATCTTGTCAAGTACAGTGGTCATCAACGATAGAAGTACCAAATATGTATGTATTATATCGGGGTCGATCAATCAAAGTATACGAAAGGATCAGTAAAGTTTAGGAATCGTTGACATGCCAAGGTAATTTGACCAATTTGCCTTAGAGACCTGTGTATTGACCATAGTTTATCACTCATCCCAGAGATCCTCAGGTAAGCATAAATGGTCTCACAATGAGATTTATACAATATGCTTGCCTTAGCCCGAAGGCCTTTTGCCGGGAAATCCAGAATACATGTGTCTATGTGTCACAGGGATATGTTAAAGCAAAAGTTTTTAGGTAACCAAAAGTTCAGGAAATTCATAAGTAACCCTTCCCGTGACTCACAGCAACTCGGAGTCACCATCCCTGTAGTCGTAAGCTCACAGGGATATGTTAAAGCAAAAGTTCTCAGGCAACCAAATTAAGTAAGCACAGCTTAATAATCTATGTGTGTGTAACTAATGCAAGTCCAGCTATAGTCTAAAATGCAATGCAAATGAGATGCAAAGTTCATTTTAGTTCGCTATAAACATGGCTCTGATACCAATCTGTCACACCCTCAATTTCCACGAATGGGGTTTTACCGTCAGGCGTGTGACATAACCAGGATCTCAGATAAGCATCAGTTACACCAAACGACTCGTTAATTACAAATCATATAGGTTACTTAATTTTAATGAAACAAACCAGATATATTTAACTATTGCGGAAGCGAGATTAGAAAACGTTTAAACAAGTGATAAACTGCACAACTAGTGCCCAAAACAATTTAAATAATGTAAACATAATTAAACCATGGAATCATTTTAAAAATGAACGTTAAATGATATGCCGTGGATGCTGTGCTCCTAAACGTGGTCCTGAGAGAAAACATGCAAAAGTCAGTACAAGACTGGTGAGTTCACAGGTTTATAAGAAAACAGTAGGTATCAGTAATGAAATTCCCGGATTTTGTAATCAAAGCATATAATGGGTAGCTAGTCCATAATGATCACTATGTGTATGAAGTCACGACCGAGCTGACATGTAATTAAATAATAAAGTAGGCCCTGGCTGTGGATTCCCCACCACAACACAGTAAAACAGGATAACCGTTCACCGTTTGACCAGCTAGCGCGACTAGCCCGGGTGGGGTATGTCAATCCCAGTAGATCTACTAACAATCACCTCGCTACTTGCGTAATAATGGTCCGAAGGGCAAAGTATACAAACATAGTATCATGTATATGCAGTATCACAAAAACCCAATGTAATGTAACGTTTATGAAAACAGCATGTTTCTCTCCCCCAAAAATAGTATAAAGTAAAAGTGGGCCTGTAAACTCACTTGGCGTGTAAGTATGTATATAAGATGATTAAATAGGATGATAATCGTTGTTCCAACGAACGCCTTCACGGGGTACCTAAACATGTATATATATCTTAAGATTTAGGTTATTAATAAGGTTTAACGACTATACGCGAACTAGGGTTTCGATAAGAATTTGAGGTTTTTAATATATAGGTAAAAGTTTAATAATAGAATCTCTTTTATTGTAACTCCATGAAAAATATTATTTCATTTAAATAATTTCACGTATTTGAAGTATTTATAAGAACGGGCAAACCTTAAATATAAAGTGTAAATAATTTCTATAATTATTTTAAATAACAAGATTAAACTATAATTAAGAGTAACATTTGGCCAACAACAATTTATTAATTTAAACCATAAATTAAAGTCCATTTTACATGAAATATTCAAAATAACATTTGTTATAATGTTTTAGAAATATTAAAATTTAAAGAAAAATTGCAGAAAGTTAAGTTTGATGATTAAAAATAATAAGAGTTCATAAAATGATTTTTATAATTTTTTAAAAAATTTTTTGTAATTTTTAGAAGCTTAAAAAGGCTTTAAAAAAATAAAAGAGGGTGCCCGGGATCGAACCCGGGACCTCTTGGAGAACATGTGGACAGGGATCCCGTAAACCAAAGGCCGTGGCCGCGATAAGTCTCGGTCCCTAATTATTTTAAACACAAACATCAACAATCCCCAAATTCGAAGAACCCCAGAATCAATTTCGATTCAATTGATCATCAAATTGATTATGATAACAGGAATAAGGTTAGGGCTTTTAATCCCCACTTAAAATCGAGCGTATGGGTGTGTTTAATTACCAGAATCGGATTCGAATTGATGATGAACACTAGGTAGAACAGTCGCGACTATCGTGGCACTGATTAGGTACTCAAATGATGATGTTAATCGAATTAATTGCACAGGTAGCTTCTAATGAAGCTAATGATCGAAAGCCCTATGTTAATTTCGTGAAGTAGAACTCAGAAAGTGGGATTCGACTATGTTGCAGGTCGTGGGTAATGAGGATGATCGATGGTGGTGTTTGAGCTTGCTTTATACCGAATTGAATTTAGTGGAAGCTTATAATCGACTAAACATTGGTTAGTGCGGAATAAATTTTTATTATTTTGAAGTGTAGTGCGATCGGGGCCAGGTTGTTCGGCCGAAAATGGGGGTGGTCGGGTTTGGTGGTAATCGCACTATCATTTCTTAAATTGAAAGGTGGCCCATGATCGATTCATCCACGAGAATGTGTCGGGAAGATTATTCTTGTCAAAAACCGCGTTTGTTGGGGGTTTGGCTCTCACCGGAGAGTCGCCGGAGATGGCCGGAGAAAGGGGGAAGTCGATGGTGGGGGTTGGGATTTAAAAGAATTTACACAAGTGGTCCCAGCGGTTTATATTGTTTACATTTTATGCAGAAACTTTAAATCTCAAATTTCATAAATTACAAAATTAACCCCTAAACTTTTTAAATCGAACTTTATACATTCTTACAAAACAATATTATTATTATTATTATTATTATAATTATTATTATTATTAATATTATTATTATTATTATTATTATTATTATTATTATTAAATAATAGTAAAGTGGATTAATTCGCGATAAGCGGAGAAAGTTAGTTTAAATGGTGTTAACCGAAAAAAAACTCAGGTTGTCACAAAGATACATATTGGTTATTATTTGAGATATGATTAGACGTATTGTTAAGAAACAATCTATCTTTTATTTCCGCTACGTATAATATATATTACTCTGAATATCAATGGAATGGTTATCTAAAATTCATCATATAGATAACTGCATCTCATGTTTGACTAATGTGTTCGATCCTGTTTGCTCACCTCTCCGTGATAAATTCCAGACCCGGAATTTGAGGGTGTGACATGTTTTATGGGGCGGTTTCGGTCATTTTATATATTTAATTTATTAAATGGATGTTTTCCTGAATATATTTTTCTAAAGTTCCAGATACATTTCATTGTTATACTCCCAAACTCACCATATAAATCCAAAAACATACCATTCAAACTATTGATATATATTATAAAAGACAACTTCATTGTACAATAATTCCTCAAACACTTAGTGTTTAATATATAAAATTTGGTTAATAACACAATGATACCTTAAAATACCTGGACGCCTACTTAGTATACATTTTACTTATAAACCGCGGCGTTAATTGTAAAATCAACTTGTCAATTTCCATTTCTGACATGTACTTGTGTCATTCCAAATCTAAAAACAAATAAATAAAAAATGTGATTTAATATATAAATAGTGCAATATGTAAATATACAAATTGACAAAAATAAGCAATATGTAAATATACAAATTGATAAAAATAACTTACTTTCTGAGGAAATTGATGTTAAATATATTTGACGAACTCATATTTATGTTTTATAACCATCAAGCCGCATTCCCAATTTTTTAGTTGTTGCTTACACTGCATAAAAATCACAATTGTTAATTTAGTCTTATCAACAATGAAAAAATATTAATAAGTCATTAAAGACATACATTAATCATTTTCCATTTAAATGCAAACCCAAGAGCTTCATCAATTAAAGATGTAAGAGCGTAGGATTTGAACTTTTTTTCTTGTATAGAATCAAGAATACATCCCTTTGTGTTGAAGGTGAAATGATCATCAGTAACCAATGGGAACTACAAAAAAAATTATAAATAAATTAAGTATGCTTATGTTGATGTGTATAGATAGTGTATAAATAAATATTACCTAGCAAAATATGGTGTAACAAAAAATGGTTTGTCTATATGAAGTACATATATATTCATGATGTGTTCTTTAACAACAGGGGAATTATTAGCGCACATGTCACTTGTGATGTTACCTGGATTAAAGAAAGCACATATAGAATTGTCTAACCCATAAAAGTACCTTAAATTAAGAAAAAATATAAAGTTAGTAAATTGATTTGTATAAATAAATGTTATTGACCATATAAAACAAAGATTACTTACATTGCAAACCAATGTATGATAGTGATATCTAGCCGGTCGTTATAGAATAATTGTAACATCTCCACATATGGAATCTAAAATTCAACCTGATCATCATACATCCCGTCGGGTGAAAGAACCATAATACCATTGTTATCACCAATGTGCTTTGATAAAATTCTAGCCATATTTTGAATTTCGCGAGGTCTTTCCTTTATTTTATCAAAAGCACTAATTATTTCATAATCGACAACTTTTGGACTAGGGTCGGGAGCATCATTAGTTGACATTGGTTGTTGATATAGAGGTTGTTCAAACTGAGGTTGTTCAAACTGATGTATCTGCGCCAACCATGGTGGTAGATTGTATATGCATAGAAGAACTGGCCACATACTATGATGACTACTCATGTTTCCAAAAGGATTGATTCCATCTAAACTAAGTCCAAAACGTATATTTCGTATCTCGTCCCCAAACTCTGGATATATGTTATCGATTCTTCACCACTGAGACGAGTCTGCAACATGCCTTAGTTTTCCATCATTTGTGCGCTCATCTGAATACCAACGTAATAATTTTGCTTCCTTTTCATTTGAAAATAATTGTTTTAGTCTCGGTATAGTGGGAAAGTACCATAACATTTTAGCCGGTGGTCTGTTTTTTGTCACATCATCATCAACTTCATCTGTTTCTTTTTTACATTTATACCTCGATACACCACATGTAACACATTTATGTTCCTTTTCGAACTCATTTCTATACAATATACAATCATTGGGACATGAGTTTATAGGGTGGTTTTTGGATACATTTTATAGAGCGAATTTTTTTCATTTTATAAGGTGGTTTTGGTGTGTTTTATGGGACGGTTTCGGTCATTTTATAGGGCGGTTTTGTAGTTTTGAAATAAATATATTTAATTTATTAAGTGGATGTTTTCCTGAATATATTTTTCTAAATTTCCAGATACATTTCATTGTTATACTCCCAAACTCACCATATAAATCTAAAAACATACCATTCAAACTATTGAAATATATTATAAAAGATCAACTTCATTATACAATAATTCTTTAAACACTTGGTGTTTAATATATAAAATTTGATTACTAACACAATGATACCTTAAAATACATGGACGCTTACTTAGTATACATTTTGCTTATAAACTGTGGCGTTAATTGTAAAATCAACTTGTCAATTTCCATTTCGGACATTGTCACACCCTCGCTTATAGCGGAAACATGAGGATGCGATGGACGGAATCGTCATAACACTTGGTATAATTACAGAGACATAATATATGCAAAATCCTCGTGTCATGACGTCGCCCGACACAATGGTGACTTGTATCGTGGTTAGTCAGTTCCACGACTGTCATAGTCTTATTGATTCTATAATCCAAGATACACAGTGTTCAAATATGAAAACAAATGATAAACAATACTAATACAAATCTATTGAAATCCTGAGGGTCTCTGCTAAGGCATCTGCTCTAGCTATCCTCTCTGATTATGATCACCTGAAAAGATATGCTCAAAATGCCAACACATAATGTTGGTGAGTTCCGCAGGTTTAAATTTAAAACATGTAATTGATGCTGTATAGAATTTGATGTGGAATCATACTGCAAGCAAAACCACATAACATGTGTTTTAGACAACCAAACCTAATGACGTTATGCATATAAATTAGACGGAATATATTCACCCATGGCCTGATTGCTGGCAGCTGTGTTGGTAACTCGCAAGTTAACCAATCGTCGATGGGTGGGGGCGTCAACCCAGTAGTACTACCAATACCTAACCGTGGTTCCCAAACCGGGAATTAATGGTTGTAAGAATCCATAGAATAACACCATGTATGTATGCAAAACATTATCACGTTGATTCCAAGTATGAAAATTGAATATATGATGTACAGCATTGAAAACGGGTGAGCATACTTTTCCCCCATTGATTGAAAACATTGAAAACTTGTATAAGCATAAAAAGGGGTCACGAAACTCATCTTGAATTGATGTAATGCACAAAGACTTCACAGAATAAAGCAATGCACGATCAATACCTATTATTGATTATAACTAAGGCTTTAAAACATATTCAGCGCGAATAGATATGTTTGATTGAATTCGAGTCGGTTCGGTTTGACGCCCACGATTAGTTATATATTTGAGTGGGATTATAAATTTAGTGATTTATATATTTAAGTTTAATTAATTTAAAATATATTTTATAAGAAATAACTTATAATTATATTTGTAAATAATTTGTGAAATTATATGTTGTGTAATTTCTATGATTCTCGTGATTATTTCATAATTATAAAAGATTTAATGTTTATTTTTATAAAAATAATTATTTATATTATTTATAAATATTATTTTATAAGGATTAATAAAATAAATTTACAGAAAATGTTTATGTAGTATTTTAAATAAGGAAAGTTTATAAAAATTATTTTTATAATTTTAAGAATTTTTCTTTTTTTTATTGAGGCTTAAAATGGCTTTAAAAAAATAGTTGAGGTAGCCGGGTTCGAACCCGGGACCTCCAACTCACAAACACACCCGCGTACTAGTGAACCAAAGGCCTCAGCCGCGATTAAACTTAGTTCCAATTGTTTTTAAACATGGTTTCCCGGTTTCCCCCAAATCCATATAAACCCTAGAATGAGATCGATCAAATTGAACCTCGAAACGATAAGGATTACTGAAATTAACATGGGGTTTTGATTCCCCATGTGAATTCGAGTATATGTATGTGTTTAATTACCTGTTTTGTGTTGAGATGGTGCTTAGAACACTCGAAGAACAGCCGCGGCTATCTCGAATTCGAAAAGGGATTAAACACTGATGGAAATCAAATTACTTGCACAGAAAGCTTCGAATGAGGCGTATAATCAAAGGCCCTATGTTAATTGCAGAATATAAGGCTCGGAGGTTGATGGTTGATTGAGTTGCAGGTTCGAACAGAGGTGATGATTAAATCGGTTTGATTGTGTGTGTTTTGATGAAATGGGCAATAGCATTCGATTTATAGTGAGTTAAAGTTCAATTTAACGGTATCAATTTGATTAAAGTGGTGTGCGAGTGGGTTATTTAACCGTTGAACGGTCGAAAGATAAAGTGGATTCTTTTCTAACCGTTAATCGACCGATTCAACGCGTTTTAGTGGTGCATAAGTTTCAAATCTTGTTCACGAAACGATTCGATGTAATTTGAGCCATTAGAATCGTGTTTTAGTGGGTTTTAGAGTCGCCGGAGCTTGGCCGGATTTCGGCCGGAATTTTGGCCGGAAAATCGAAAGGTGCGGGGGGTTGGGTTTGAAAATTGCAAAGTTATAGATTTGGTCCCTGCGGTTTCATTATTATTATTTCATGTTATAAACTTGTTTTTATAGTTTCAAAAATGACCAATTACCCCTGGACTTTATGGTTATTATTATTATTGTTATTATTATTATTATTATTTCTAATATTGTTATTATTATTATTATTATTATTATTATTATTATTATTATTAATATTATTATTTTTATTATTATGATTATTATTATTGTTATTATTATGATTATTATTATTATTATTATTATTACTAATACGAACGTGTATACGATTAGTTCAACTAAAACGATATATATATATATATATATATAAATAATAAATATGTAAGGATAGTTCATACACACACGGAAGGAGAACACGTAGATAATTCGGTTAACACGATAAATAGACTATGAACATACGTGAGGATCATTAATACACACGATGAGTTAACGAGCTTAATGCCGATTTGACGGTCTATTGGTGACAGATGCCACACACCATCACATTCACCACATATCTTCAACAAGAAGAATCTTAGGTTTCCTTTCTGACTTGGGAATATCTTGAATGTTTCTAAAACTTTGTTCACCAGTAGCTGATCATGGAACCCCAAGTAGATCATAGTGATTCTCTTTTTCTTTCTTGATATAGTTTGTGTTTTCATTTTCCGAAGTATACTTTGAAGAACTTTCGGATTCTGATGATTCGTTGTCAGTCATATCATCAAATCCATCTGTATCATCTGAGCTTTCACACAAATGTGAAAGTAGACCCACAATGTTCTTTGCTTGACATTGTGAGATGTCACAGTATCCCCCAGTTGAGGGAATTTCATCCCGAAATTCAACTGGTGCTAGGTCCAAGAGTGTCATCCTCGAATAGATGAGGATATTTGAGTCTCATCTGATCCTCACGTTCCCTTGTAAACTATGGCCCTCGTTGGGAATTCCATCTCACACGAACAATGGGTATCTTGCTACGTCTCAAATTCTTGACCTTTCAGTCCATGACCTCAATAGGTTCCTCCAAAAAATGGAGACTTTGATCAATCTTGATATCCTCAATAGGCACGTGAAGTGATTCGTCAGCTAAACACTTCTTGAGGTTTGATACATGGAAAGTATCATGCACACTGCCAAGCTCTTGTGGCAACCTTAATCGATATGCCACTGGACCGATCCTCTCTGTGATCTCAAATGGTCCAATATATTTCGGGGCTAACTTCCCCTTCTTTCCAAACCAAATGATTCCTTTCCAAGGAGAGACCTTAAGTAACACTCGATCACCAACGTTAAACTCTAACGGCTTCCGACGGTTATCGGCATAGCTCTTTTGGAGATCTCGAGCAGCTTTAAGTCTGTCTTTGATTAGGAAGATCTTATTGGTTGTTTCTTGAATGATTTCAGGTCCTGTTAGCTAACTCTCACCAATCTCGGCCCAACATACAGGTGATCTACATTTTCGGCCATACAGCGCTTCGAATGGTGCACATCCAATACTAGTATGGTAACTATTATTGTAGGAAAACTCAATCAACGGTAGATGAGTATCCCAACTGCCACCAAAATCAATGACACATGCCCTTAGCATGTCCTCAAGCGTCTGTATCGTTCGGTCACTCTGGCCGTCTGTCTGGGGGTGATAGGCTGTACTCATGTCTAATCGAGTGCCCATCGCTTTTTGCAACGTCTGCCAAAAGCGTGAAGTAAATCGACTGTCTCGGTCGGATATGATTGACACCGGCACTCCGTGCCGTGTCACGACCTCTTTGATGTACAATCTTGCCAGCTTAATCATTTTATAGTCTTCTCGGATAGGCAAGAAATGAGTGGATTTAGTCAGTCGATCCACTACGACCCATATCGAGTCGTGCCCGCTTGGCGTTCTCGGGAGTTTGGTAATGAAATCCATGGTGATGTTCTCCCATTTCCACTCGGGAATTTCGGGTTGTAGCAATAATCCCGTTGGTTTCTGGTGTTCAGCTTTGACCTTTGAACACGTCAAGCATTTGCTCACATATAGAGCAATGTCTTTCTTCATACCCGGCCACCAGTACAGATCCTTCAGATCGTGGTACATCTTGTCTGCACTGGGATGAACAAAATATCGAGTCTTGTGTGCTTCATCCAAGACTAGTGTACGTACACCTCCCCATTTGGGAACCCATATGTGATCAATGAAATAATGTACGCCATCATCCTTTCAATTCATTTGTTTATCCAACCCTCGGAATTCTTCTCCCGGAAGGTTTTCTTCTTTTAGAGCCTCACTTTGCGCACTTTGAATTTGAGCTTTCAAGTTCGTTTGAATAGTCAATCCCAAAGCTCTAACACGTAGTGGTTTTACGCGTTCTTTACGACTGAGGGCATCAGCCACCACATTTGCTTTCCCCGGATGATACCGGATTTCGCAATCATAGTCATAAGTAGTTCTACCCAACGTCGTTGTCGCATGTTGAGCTCTTTCTAATTCAGGATGTGTTGAAGGCTCTTATGATCGGTATAGATGATGCATTTGGTTCCATACAGATAGTGCCTCCATATCTTAAGTGCAAAAACTACAGCTCCCAACTCCAAATCATGAGTGGTGTAGTTCTTTTCGTGCACCTTTAGTTGTCGTGAGGCGTAAGCGATCACTTTATCTCTCTGCATCAACACACATCCCAATCCTTGATGCGAAGCATCGCAATACACAACGAAGTCGTCTGTTCCGTCCGGAAGGGACAGTATTGGAGCATTGCACAGCTTTTCCTTTAACGTCTGGAAAGCTTGTTCTTGTGCATGTCTCCAATCAAACTTCTTATCCTTCTGGGTTAGCATGGTCAACGGTTGTGCGATTTTTGAAAAGTTCGCAATAAACCGTCGATAATACCCGGCCAATCCTAAGAATTGCCGGATTTCTGATGGTGTTTGGGGTGTATCCCATTTCTTTACCGCTTCAATCTTGCCGGGGTCTACATGGATTCCATCTTTATTAACCACATGGCCCAAAAACTTCACTTCTTGAAGCCAGAATTCACACTTCAAGAATTTGGCGAAAAGCTTCTCTTCCCGCAACAATTCTAGAATTGCTCGAAGGTGTTTCTCGTGGTCCTCTTTCGAACGAGAATAGATAAGTATATCGTCTATGAACACGATTACGAACTTATCTAAGTATGGTTTGCACACTCGATTCATCAAATCCATGAACACAGCTGGTGCATTAGTCAGCCCGAACGGCATGACTAAGAACTCATAGTGCTCGTAATGAGTCCTGAATGCTGTTTTCGGTATGTCATCCTCAAAAACTCTCAGTTGAAGATATCCAGAACGAAGATCAATCTTGGAGAAATACGAAGCTCCTTGTAATTGATCAAACAAATCATCAATTCTGGGAAGAGGGTATCGATTTTTCACAGTCAACTTGTTCAACTCGCGATAATCGATACACATACGAAATGACCCGTCTTTCTTCTTGACAAATAGAACCGGTTCTCCCCATGGTGAGTGACTCGGCCAAATGAATCCCTTCTCCAATAGCTCTTGTAGTTGGCTGGATAATTCCTGCATCTCCGATGGTGCTAATCGGTATGGTGCCTTTGCTATCGGCGTAGCTCCAGGAACCAATTCGATACGAAATTCCACCTTACGTAGAGGAGGTAAACCCGACAAATCATCAGGAAATACTTCTGGATAATCTCGCACCACCGGTATATCTGCCAACTTGATGCATTCTTCCTTCTTTTCTACCACATGAGCCAGGAGTGCGTAGCACTGCTTCCGTAGACATCGACGCGTCTTCATGCAGGAATAAGCTTCAGAGTTCTTTCTAGTCGTTCTCCATGAATCTTGAGTACCTCCCCATCTGGCATGGGGATTCGTACTACTTTCTCCCGACAGACGATCTCGGCTCCGTGCTTCGACAACCAATCCATTCCCATAATCGCATCAAAGCTCCCTAGCTCTAAAGGTATTAAATCTATGTCGAAGGCATGGTCCTCTAATATTATGGAGCACTGTCTAATGATCTTATCTGCTTGTACGAATCTACCATTGGCCATTTCTACGGAAAAGCTAGTTTCTAGCCTACTAGGATTCAATGCAGCCAGCTGCTGAGCAATCAGAGCAGCTATATCAGGGTGGCCAGTTCCCTGATTGTTGTCAGTTGGAGCACCACCAGCACTTGGTGGTCTACCCCTTCCCTTGTTTTGCGGGGCTTCATCTTCTTGATTAGCCTTACGTGTGACTCTTCTAGGCGCCATCTTCTGATTACAGAAAGATGTGTACTTTAGTCACCGCAAGATTTCACTTATCAATTCCTAATAACCTATGCTTCTGTTCATCAAGATCATTATGTAGCCCAGTTTAAGCACATTCTTAGTATACTGGTGATGTTTATATATAGGGTTCCCCGCAGCGTTCCCACCACATCCACGATATACCTTGAATTACATAACATCTTAATTTCCCTTAGCACCTATCTCAAAGAAATACGTATTGTATGTGTAGAGAGTATCATTACTCCTCTACATTCATGTAATCCACTTTCATTCTAAGCATTAATCAGTAGTTACTGAAATGCTAAGTGGTGGAATGTGTCATAAGGTCAATATGATTGGAAATACCATGAAGGCTCTAAGTAGGACAGGACTTGAGTAAATGTTGATAATGTTTGATTGCCTTCAACAAGGTCTTACTAGAATTATGACCATAGCACCCTAGGGTTCAGAATAGAAACTTGTGATACTCATGATCGTTACCTCATGGTAAGATTAGCCAGACTTCTCATGCATGGTGAATTGCAATTACGTGTGCACCCGTAATGGTAATTTACCTTGCATGATCACCCTTAGCTTTACTTACCCCAAGTTAACATCATAGTATTATTTAAATTCAACAAGCACAAATTATATGATGTCCTCCTGTCCATGAGTCAATAGTATTCCAATAGTAGCATGTAATAGCAAGTAAGCATATAAGCACATTATGTCTAATGATAACTGCATATCCGTCATACTTTCAGGATTTCAGTCATAACCATGATAGGGTCGGATTCAATATCCGAGATCGACGCTATGCGTGATCACCGAAGTTCCCTAATAATATGATGTTGTGCGCGTACAAGCGTAATATTCTAGCATAACGGTGTCCCATGGAGAAAGACTAACAGTAACGGTGTCTTTCTCGGGATGTTCAGATAACACGTGTATATGCATAAAATCAAGTATGTAGGAACATACCTATATATTAAGTTCATAGACTTAATATACTTGACCCATTTGCCTTGTAGTTTTGTGTAATGACCATAGTTTATCACTCATCCCAGAAATCCCCAGGTAGCGTAACTGGTCTCCCAATGAGATTTAAACGAATACGCTTGCCTTAGCCCGTAGGCCTTTTACCAGGAAATCCAGGATACAGGTGTCTATTTGTCACACAAATCATGAAGAACATTTAGGTAAAATCAAATGCACACAATTCCTAGCATGCATTCTAGATGAAGGTTCTTAGGTTATAGTCTAGGTCGAATTCTCCACCTAATTCTCTATAACCAAGGCTCTGATACCAATCTGTCACACCCTCGCTTATAGCGGAAACACGAGGATACGACGGACGGAATCGTCATAAAACTTGGTATAATTACAGAGACATAATATATCCAAAATCCTCGTGTCATGACGTCGCCCGACATAATGGTGACTTGTGTCGTGGTTAGTCAGTTCCACGACTATCATAGTCTTATTGATTCTATAATCCAAGATACACAGTGTTCAAATATGAAAACAAATGACAAACAATACCAATGCAAATTTATTGAAATCCTGAGGGTCTCTGCTAAGGCATCTGCTCTAGCTATCCTCTCTGATTATGATCACCTGAAAAGATATGCTCAAAAATATCAACACATAATGTTGGTGAGTTCCGCAGGTTTAAATTTAAAACATGTAATTGATGCTGTATAGAATTTGATGTGGAATCATACTGCAAACAAAACCACATAACATGTGTTTTAGACAACCAAACCTAATGACGTTATGCATATAAATTAGACGGAATATATTCACCCATGGCCTGATTGCTGGCAGCTGTGTTGGTAACTCGCAAGTTAACCAATCGTCGATGGTGGGGGTGTCAACCCAGTAGTACTACCAATACCTAACCGCGGGTTCCTAAAACCGGGAATTAATGGTTGTAAGAATCCATAGAATAACACCATGTATGTATGCAAAACAGTATCACGTTGATTCCAAGTATGAAAATTGAATATATGATGTACAGCATTGAAAAAGGGTGAGCATACTTTTCCCCCATTGATTGAAAACATTGAAAACTTGTATAAGCATAAAAAGGGACCACGAAACTCACCTTGAATTGATGTAATGCACAAAGACTTCACAGAATAAAGCAATGCACGATCAATACCTATTATTGATTATAACTAAGGCTTTAAAACATATTCAGCGCGAAAGATATGTTTGATTGAATTCGAGTCAGTTTGGTTTGACGCCCACGATTAGTTATATATGTTTGAGTGGGATTATAAATTTAGTGATTTATATATTTAAGTTTAATTAATTTAAAATATATTTTATAAGAAATAACTTATAATTATATTTGTAGATAATTTGTGAAATTATATGTTGTGTAATTTCTATGATTCTCGTGATTATTTCATAATTATACACGATTTAATGTTTATTATTATAAAAATAATTATTTATATTATTTACAAATATTATTTTATAAGGATTAATAAAATAAATTTACAGAAAATGTTTCTGTAGTATTTTAAATAAGGAAAGTTTATAAAAATTATTTTTATAATTTTTAAGAATTTTTCTGTATTTTATTGAGGCTTAAAATGGCTTTAAAAAATAGTTGAGATAGCCGGGTTCGAACCCGGGACCTCCAACTCACAAACACACCCGCGTACCAGTGAACCAAAGGCCTCAGCCGCGATTAAACTTAGTTCCAATTGTTTTTAAACATGGTTTCCCAGTTTCCCCCAAATCCATATAAACCCTAGAATTAGATCGATCAAATTGAACCTCGAAACGATAAGGATTACTGAAATTAACATGGGGTTTTGATTCCCCGTGTGAATTCGAGTATATGTATGTGTTTAATTACCTGTTTTGTGTTGAGATGGTGCTTAGAACACTCGAAGAACAGCCGCGGCTATCTCGAATTCGAAAAGGGATTAAACACTGATGGAAATCAAATTGCTTGCATTGAAAGCTTCGAATGAGGCGTATAATCAAAAGCCCTATGTTAATTGCAGAATATAAGGCTCGGAGGTTGATGGTTGATTGAGTTTCGGGTTCGAACAGAGGTGATGATTAAATCGGTTTGATTGTGTGTGTTTTGATGAAAAAGGCAGTAGCATTCGATTTATAGTGAGTTAAAGTTCAATTTAACGGTATCAATTTGATTAAAGTGGTGTGTGAGTGGGTTATTTAACCGTTGAACGGTCGAAAGATAAAGTGGATTCTTTTCTAACCGTTAATCGACCGATTCAACACGTTTTAGCGGTGCATAAGGTTCGAATCTTGTTCACGAAACGATTCGATGTAATTTGAGCTATTAAAATCGGGTTTTTAGTGGGTTTTAGAGTCGCCGAAGCCTGGCCGGACTTCGCCCGGAATTTTGGCCGGAAAATCGAAAGGTGCGGGGGGTTGGGTTTGAAAATTACAAAGTTACAGATTTGGTCCCTGCGGTTTCATTATTATTATTTCATGTTATAAACTTGTTTTTATAGTTTCAAAAATGATCAATTGCCCCCTAGACTTTATTGTTATTATTATTATTGTTATTATTATTATTATTATTATTTCTAATATTGTTATTAGTATTATTATTATTATTAATATTATTATTTTTATTATTTTTATTATTATGATTATTAATATTGTTATTATTATTATGATTATTATTATTATTATTATTATTATTATTATTATTATTATTATTACTAATACGAACGTGTATACTATAAGTTCAAGTAAAATGATATATATATATATATATATATATATATATAAATAATAAATACGTAAGGATAGTTCATACACACACGGAACGAGAACACGTAGATAATTCGGTTAACACGATAAATAGACTATGAACATACGTGAGGATCATTAATACACACGATGAGTTAACGAGCTTAATGCCGATTTGACGGTCTATTGGTGACAGATGCCACACACCATCACATTCACCACATGATCTTCAACAAGAAGAATCTTAGGTTTCCTTTCTGATTTGGGAATATCTTGAATGTTTCTAAAACTTTGTTCATCAGTAGCTGATCATGGAACCACAAGTAGATCATAGTGAATCTCTTTTTCTTTCTTGATGTAGTTTGTGTTTTCATTTTCCGAAGTATACTTCGAAGAACTTTCGGATTCTGATGATTCGTTGTCAATCATATCATCAAATCCATCTGTATCATCTGAGCTTTCACACAATTGTGAAAGTAGACCCACAATGTTCTTTGCTTGACATTGTGAGATGTCACAGACATGTAGCTTGTGTCATTCCAAATCTAAAATCAAATAAATAAAAAATGTGATTTAATATATAAATAGTGCAATATGTAAATATACAAATTCATAAAAATAAGCAATATGTAAATATACAAATTGATAAAAATAACTTACTTTCTTAGGAAATTGATATTGAATATCTTTGACGAACTCATACATATGTTTTATTACCATAAAGCCGCATTCCCAATTTGATAGTTGTTGCTTACACCGCATAAAAATCACAATTGTTAATGTAGTCTTATCAACAATGAAAAATGTTAATAAGTAATTAAAGACATACATTAATCATTTCCCATTTAAATACAAACCCAAGATCTTCATCAATTAAAGATGTAAGAGCGTAGGATTTGGAATTCTTTTTTCCTTTTATAGAATCAAGAATATATCCCTTTTGTGTTGAAGATGAAATGATCATCAGCAACCAATGAGAACTATTAAAAAAATTATAGATAAATTAAGTATGCTTATGTTTATATGTATAGATAGTGTATAAATAAATATTACCTAGCAAAATATGGTGTAACAAAAAATGGTTTGTCTATATGAAGTACATATATATTCATGATGTGTTCTTTAACAGCAGGGGAATTATTAGCGCACATGTCACTTGTGATGTTACCCGGATTAAAGAAAGCACATATAGAATTGTCTAACCCATAAAAGTATCTTAAATTAAGAAAAATATAAAGTTAGTAAATTGATTTGTATAAATAAATGTTATTGACCATATAAAACAAAGATAACTTACATTGCAAACCAATGTATGATAGTGATATCTAGCCAGTTGTTACAGAATAATTGTAACATCTCCACATATGGAATCCAAAATTCAACCTAATCATCATACATCCCTTCAGGTGAAAGAACCATAATACCATTGTTATCACCAATGTGCTTTGATAAAATTCTAGCCATATTTTGAATTTCACGAGGTCTTTCCTTTATTTTATCAAAAGCACTAATTATTTCATAATCAATAACTTTTGGACTAGGGTCGGGATCATCATTAGTTGACATTGGTTGTTGATATAGAGGTTGTTCAAACTGAGGTTGTTAAAACTGATGTATCTGCGCCAAACATGGTGGTAGATTGTATATGCATAGAAGAACTGGCCACGTAATATGACGACTACTCCTGTTTCCAAAAGGATTGATTCCATCTGAACTAAGTCCAAAACATATATTTCGGATCTCGTCCCCAAACTCTGGATATATGTATGGCCCCGTTCCCGGGCACCTCACAGTTGGTCATTCATCGTACATAAATCATACTATTATTTAAATCATTGTAGCGGAATCAGTAAAAGAACTTTTCGATTTCAATATAAATGCTTTTGCAAAATAATACAACACTCATTTAAAATATCGTTTGTTTGTATTACAATACAAAAACATTAACAAAAGAATACCATCCCAAAAGATCTGAGTAGCCGCCTCGTGCCATCCTCAGCAACACTACCTATCAACTGGAAACACATAAAAAGTCAGCGTTGCTGAGTGAGTTCTAGTTTTATATTAAAACATACTTTATTCTCATTAAAACCTTTTCTTTACTTTCGAGCTATCATACGTCATACATACACATAGATAATATCATTATTATCTTCTCTATTTGTTTGTTCATCATTTCATCTTTTCTTGCGCAACAGATATCTTCCGTACCAATACCATATGCTACACCCCGAACTATATACCTACTGGGCCGAAGTCTATAAAAAGACAGCTAAACGTGGTGCCACAGTACTAAGAGTAAGCGGTAGAGGTTCTATAACATCATCCTCCCGGGGTAGCGATCCCACACGTTGGGCTAACACCTTAATTGGCGTGTCCCAATATCCA
>CM044014.1:65677819-65900319 GCA_024085815.1 Flaveria linearis | reverse complement strand
GTATAAGAATTATCGGACTCGTTAACTGGTTTGCGCTAGACTGCCCCAAGTCAAGACACAGAAGGCAGTGCAGACTACACACTCAATAAGGGTACTAGATGTGAGATTCAAACTGCTATCTCTTCCTCGCGTTTGTGTTATACTATTGACCCAAGTCTTGCCAACTACAGTCGTCCATATTTTTTAAAATCGTGTTAGGTAAGCATCATATGACCATTTTAGATCCTATATGAACGTAGTAAAAAGACAAAAGTGTCCATATAAAGTCATGAGTTTTGGTTTGGTGTAAGGTCACGTTGAGGACATGAATCATGAGTGTTCGAAGCACTTTGTTGGCATACTTAAAAGACACATTTTTATTGTGAAGAAGTCTCATATACTATCATTGTTGGGACAATCTTCTCGGTCAATGGTAGTTAAAGTTTCATTTTCCTTCATCATTTGTTTGACTTTAATATATGACATTACATTTCATGAATAATGGTTGGTGTTTGGAAAAATGCCAATTTCAAAACGATTTTGCTAAAACAATAATCATTATAAACATGATGAGTATAAACATAATGCATTGTTTTTACTTTTTATCTTGCTCTATAATTAACCTTCATCCTTAGGTTGTCACTCGCAAAGTTCTAAAATTAAAAACAATGCTACTTGTGTTGATACTAACCCATGTCCCGTGTTATCAAGTTATCGACAAAAAAGATGTTGATATGAAGCTTTGGGAAGCTTAGTGGTTAATGGACATTGTTAGTTTATATCATCGGATGAAATCTAAAACATATTAAAAGAAAGACATAAGTTCTATTGTCGATACGCTGGGTCAGTGGTGCTTAACTCTAATACAAAACTCAATCAAGAAAAAGGGTGGGTCTAATCTCAAGATTAACCGCATCCAATACTAGCAAAACTTTAAGGTTCTAAGAAGCTAAAGAACCAAGGTTGTCTTGCTGCTTGACGTAAATCGACCATGCCTAATGCTAGACAAGTCTTAAGCTTCCGAAAACAATCTCTCACATATGGATTGATCAAATAGCATCCTTTCGATCTTCATAAAACATAACATTGAGTAAACTTGATAACTAGAAAATCAGATCCCAATAGGAGCATGAGAAAGTCATTGTTCCAAGGGGGATTTCTCATAAACTTTATAACAATATATCTAACCACTATGAAATGTATAATATTAAACCAGAATGAACGTTTTTTTCAAAGTACTTGTAACATAACATACTAATATTGTCCGAAAATCTTCGCTATTTATATTATTATTCATTTACATATTTTGGTTTCGATGCCTTTCATGCATCGGTATTTTCAATAATACCGACTATCAATTGATTCAATTATGACGTTTTAATTTTTCAAATTGCGTAGTTTTCAATTCAACAATCAAACTAAAAGAAAACGACGGAAAAAAAGAAAAAAAAGCAAATTGCAAAATTAACCTTCAAGTTTTCCATTAACCAAAAAGCACCCGCCATCCAAATTTCTTACATCCGATCCCAAATACAATTCTCCCTCCATTTTTCAATCTATATACCCCACCACCTTCTAGAACCTTCGTCTTCTTTTTAATTTATCTTTTCCTTTTTCTAAAACCTAATTTTATTCAAAATAAAAATAAATAAAAAGAAAAAAGCAATCAAAACCGAATGACGTCGCTGCACGCAAAATCATCCGAATCTCCGGCGGACTTTTCCGGCCACGAATCCCGGAGAAGCTTCAACAGCATCTGCGCTTTTCGCTTTGCACGCTCCGTACAATCGCTCTGCACAAGCAACAACAGCTGCGTCAACACTCCAGCAGCCACCGCCTCCCGTTGCAACCGTTCCGCCGCCGTGCACAGCGACAGCAGAGCTCCGGCAGCGTACTCCGTCGCCCGATCGGAAATCTTCAGAATGATTTTCACCAACAGAGGCACCGTAAGCGCGTGAGAAGCAAACGCCGCGCATCCTTCCGGTATCCGGCATAGAAGCTCCACCGTCGCCAACGCTCTCTCGGCGTCGCATTTCTCGAAATCGGCTAGTCGGTCAATCAACGCCTCCACCGCTCCGGCTTCCACCGCCTTGTGACGGTGTTGCTTCACCAGACATAGAGCGAATAACGCCTTGATTCCGACTTTCATTGCACGAGGATACGTTAACGGATAGTTTAGAATTCCGACCACACGGTCGAAGATCTCGTCGTGATTGCTGATTTCTGCTCTGATCTCCGGCGATCTCGTTCCGGCGAGGAGGTTTTCCAGCAGCGAAGCCGAATTAACCCTAACATCAATCGACGAATGCGATAGAAGAGAAATCACGTACGAAATCCGATCCGAATCTGATGAAATCAACACACACTCCGATCGGATAGCGAAAACGACGACAGAATCGCGAGCGACTCCAGATTCAACTCCAGCGACTCACCGTTCATCTCCGAGAACAATATTCCGATCAAGACCTCACGTGCGTTACGCGTCGAGATCACCGAACGGTTATTCTCCGAGTCACGTGCCAACTCTCGGAGACGACGAAGAGCAGACAGCCTGGCGAACCTAGGGTAGACTCAGAGCCAGCCTGGCTGAGTAACGACCGGACCATCACCGGATCCACCGGTTGCTTGGGCGTCGGAATCCGCTCAACGCCGTACGACCGGTTCGCCACACACCATTCCTGTATGAGTCGTCGTAGCGTGTGGTTAGGGATGAGAGTGAAGTCGGTTAGCGGAAGGCGTGTGACGGGGCATGTGGTGTTGCCGGTGGCCACCCATGACTCGATGCTGCAGCGGTCGTAGGTCTGACCGGTGCCGACGATCACCGGATCCCTCATAAGCTCAAGGGAAATCGGACATCGGAAATGGTATGGGATCTGAAGGCCAATATCCAAGGGTTCTAAGCTCACAGGCATGTTTTCTTACCTTTATGCTTCTTTTTTGGTGTTATATATCCACTGCTCAAAGAGTTGATAATATTATCAACCGGTTATATGTTTGGGTTAGGGGTGTGGCCCTTTTATCTGACCATGGTGGTACTTTCGTTCTCCACACGTGTGTAGCCATTAACTTGAGGCTTAACCATAGTTGATGAATGGAGTGAGGTACAGTCAAAGGTGACTGGACCCACTTTCATGCTGGTAGAAATGTTTAAAACATAACTTTAAAAAGACTCGTATAATAATACTCACAACAAAAATGAAAAATCCGTTTTAATAAATGTTTAAAATGTAAGACGTCACTATATACACATCGTATGCTATTTATATCAATAGCGAAACCACATTTTCATTGCTTTGTTCACTAGAGACTTTAGATTATGGGATGTGTTTGTTGACTACGTAATAATGCACAAAATTTTCCATTCCTAGGTGAAAAAAAAAGAACATAATTTATTGGTCATTACCCAATGGATTTAAAGGTCACTGTGTAATAATATACCAGAGTAATTTCAACCTTAATTTTAAATACTAACTATTTCTCATTAGTCTAATATTTTTAGAACTGTCTTTGACTAACATACGTGTGTTTCTGATGTTTCCACTTCAAATTGATTCTAGACGTGTATGTAGTTGGTGATCTATGCGTCCATCTTTGAAGGAGAATCCCTCTCGTGGCGTAGGAAGGAGAGGTGGATTTTTTCCGTGACCACATATGAAGAATGTGAGAGACCCTATCTTGTAGAGAGAGGGAGATGGGAGATTCTATGGGGGTCTCCAACATGATGGAATTTGTGGTAGAGACCATTGTGGGTGTTTAATTGACCTTTTTTTAATGTTTTTAATATCTTCCGGTTCTCATTATACACCCTAAATATAAAGAAAGTCATATCAATCGTCATTACAATAATCTTAAACAAAATGGATAAAATTCTCAACTGGAAAATGATATCACAAGAAGCGAAAATTACTAAACTCATAACTAAATTTTTAACTACGTCCATGGATAAATTCTACACTTAAATGGTTTATTTATACAATTTCTAATCTCTAACATTTCCGGTAAATCTACATCTTTTTCTCATAACCTTTGACAGAAACACCTTCTTGCACCTTTACAAATTCTTTCAAATGCCAAAAGGTGTTTCTTTTTACGTACATTATTACACGATCCATACTAACATGGTGTGACACCCTACACATATCCGATATCGGCCGTGGACAGGAGAGATTCCTGGTTCATAAGGAATGTCTGGGCTTTAACATCAACAACGCGTTTTGGGCGTATTGGCTGTGGATGAGAGGAGAACTCCACAGTTAAGCGTGCTCAGGTGGGAGCAATTCAGGGATGGGAGACCTCCCTGGGAAGTTTTCAACTGGGCAACCAAAAGCAAATCCGTGAGCTCCTCGTGGGCAAAGCGGACAATATTGTTGGTGTGAGAGGTCGGGTGTTACAGAATGGTATCAGAGTCACTCATGTGCCGTTCGGGGTGTGGGACATACCTCACCAAGGATGGTGACTTCTCGGGCTCATCGAGGACGATGAGTCCAAACAGAGGGGCGCTTGTGACACCCTACACATATCCCACATCGGCCGAGGACAGGAGAGATTCCTGGTTCATAAGGAATGTCTAGCCTTTAACATCAACAACGCGTTTGGACGTATTGGCTGTGGATGAGAGGAGAACTCCACAGTTAAGCGTGCTTAGGTGGGAGCAATCCAGGGATGGGTGACCTCACTGGGAAGTTTTCAACTGGGCAACCAAAAGCAAATCCGTGAGCTCCTCGTGGGAAAAGCGGACAATATTGTTGGTGTGAGAGGTCGGGTGTTACACATGGAGACCGTATTTCTTGACCAAATAAATGCAATAAACTTGAATCGTATTTGAGGAACGTACATATCATATCTTAGGGGCTGTTTGGCAGCCTCTTAATAGTTCAGATGCTGAATGGTTCAGCACTTAATGGTTCAGACTGTTTGTTTCACGAGCACATGTCTGAATGGTTAAAACATTTGCCTCTGAATGGTTAAGCATTATACAAATGCTGAATGGTTAAGAGGTCTAATGCTGAATGATTAAGATCTCTTATCTGAATTGGTCAGACATTTGCCTTTGAATAGTTAAGTGATATACCAGCTCTTAATGGTTCAGACCTCTTAATGGTTCAGCACTTAATGGTTCAGACCTCTTATTGGTTCAGCACTTAATCATTCAGATACTACCAAACAGCCCCTTACATTTCCTGTTTAAATAAATGCATGGTTGTTTCTTTGACCATTGCTACACCACATGTAGTCAAAGTGTGTACTACCATTCAAAATCAAACCATCACTTTGTATGGTCAAAATAATGTGTGAGGATTTATGGTGCCTTGTTTGTTTAAATAGAAACTACAAAAATAATATAATATTTAATAAATATTACTATAACGAGGTAGCAGGAGTGATTGGGTCAATCTTTGAATCCATTAGAATTACGTATAGATCTATTGGAAAGGGACATGCTATTTTATATGATTGCATAGATTGGTATGGGTGTCATACACATTGTAATTCCAATGTAGGTCGCTGTCATATATGTCATGAAAGGTTTTAGTTTATAATTTTGAAAAATATCAAACAACTAACGTGTAAATTTATATTCATAATTTATTAAAATTATAAATCATTTTGATTTCGACTGCATCAACTAAACTTATTGCACCTTTAAAAAGGTTTAGAATCCTAAAAAAACTTTTACATAAGTGAATTTTTGAAAACAGAAAAAAGTGGAGCACATAATTTCATAATTATAAGGGAAGTAGAAAAGAATTATCTTAAAATAAATGTAACAATAAATAACTAATAAATAAAAATGTTTATGATTTTTCTCAGAAAGTGTTTCGGAACTATATTTAATTTGAAAGTGTCATTTATTCCAATAATATGAAGGTGCCTTCTCCATAATGGGTGCTTTAGTCTCTATGTAAACACATGGTTTAAAAATACATTAGTGGGTATAAGAAAATAATAATGAAATAGTGTTGTCAATCGTACAAATCACCAGAATAAGGTGACAACTTTTAAACTGCAGTTGGGCAAACAAAGAAGGTTTTCTATTGGTGTTTGCATTTTTTAATTTGAACCTACATCTTATCGTTAGTGGTATCTAGGAAATACATATTATTGAGAGCGTCTTTTAACATGAATTATTAAACAACTAACTAGTTTTTTTTTTGTTTTTTATTTTTTATTTAACTTGGAAGATGTAAGAATAATATAAAAATATATATAAAGTATAGCCGGTCTAAAAATATCAAAGTTCAATTATATAAAGTTGGTTTGTGATGAAACGTATGTATGTTAATGGGAGTTTGTACATGTTAACTTGTTGAATACATAAATGAACACAAATACTTATATGAACATATTTTATTATTCGTGTTTCTTTGTTAGGAAATATATTTGCACTAATAAACATTAAGGAAAAGTATATTTTTATTTTAATCTATAGTCTATATCTCTAATAAAAGAAGCTTTTCTATAGCCACGTATCCTCATTCTACATCACCTCATACCTCATTTTCCCGCCTAAGAAATTAACCCGGAAAAAGAAAACCACGCGGATCTTTAACCCACTGCATAACCCGAGATCCTGCTACTTTTCTTTGTTCTTCTTCTTCGTTACTGTACCAAAAAAACCCTAATTCCTATTGTCTCTTAATCTCATCTTCTTGCATATCTTCATTCCTTTACTTTGCAGATCTTCTTCTTCTCCATTTCTCTCTTAAAACATTTTCATGCTTATGAACTTTCTTATTTGGTAATGATTTAGTTTCTTTGAAGCTTATTCCGAAACCAAATCCGAAGAAATTTGTTCCTATGCATCACAAATCCTTTTATCGCAGGACTCTGGTTCGTATCAGACAAAGCTAAAATGAAATCAAGAGTCTGTAATTTCATGGATTTCGAATTTCTACGATGGAAACAAGTATATATATAGGCGTGTATCGGATTCAATTCTCATCCTAATTTCATCTTTAGTTGGTTCTTGAAACCGGGTATGTGTGTATTCTTTTAATTATTAGGATATGACTATGATTATTCATCAACGATTGTACGTATTGTCGTATTGTACCTATTTTAATCCATTTTAGTTGATTGATTTCAACTTGGGCTTCGATTCATTACTGCAGTTTTGTCGAGGTATGCAATTATAATAGCTTCAAACACACGTATAACTTTGCATAATTATATGATTTTTATGTGTTGATCATTTCTGATTATTGATTACAATCAATAATGAAATTCGTCTTTTTCTCCGCTTTTGATTTCTTTAAGTTTTAGTTTATATTTGTTATTTAACTTTGCTATCCTGTTCAGTTTGATACACACACATACAATAGCATTATTGATTTTATTTGTCTAATTTTTTATATGTTCACCATTCCTAACTATTGTTTGCAGGGGTTTCAGTCTACATCATTTTAACTTTCATTAATTTGTTGTTATAAGGACATTACATACCGATTCAATAATGAAATCAGTCTTTTTATCCCCTTTTGATTTCTTGAAGTTTTAGTTTATATTTCTAATGTTTATCTTTGTTATCGTGGTCTTTTTGTTTTTATTTTAAAAAATATAGTTAAAGAATTCATCGTTATTCTCTTTTTGATAACCTCTAATGAATTGTTCTCTATCATCTTCTTTTACTACAAAGCACTTAGAGTGGATTATTTTACTTTCAATGAGGTATAATGAGTTGTTCTCTATCATCTTCTTTTACTACAAAGCACTTAGAGTGGATTATTTTACTTTCAGTGAGGTGCTTTTTTATGAAAATAATGGACAACATAGCTGCAAGTGTTTATAAATTATATTACCATACATGAATTATTTATCTTTCACATGATTGTTCGATATGGTTTATTACAAGAAAAAATAAGTATGGAATTGACCTTTCTTTACGAGTTTAGATAATTACCAGTTACCTTTTTTACACTTAAACATGCTTACATTTATTTGTCAATTTCATTTATTGGTATCATATATTGTCTCAAAATCATCATTTCGCGTTGCTTTGTTTTGTTATTTTGTCAGTTTATTTTCTATTGCATATCAATTTCACTTATTGGTATATGTTCTACATACATTCCTTGAAATGTAGTTAATATATCATTTTTGTCAGTAGACAACATTAAATCCAGCTGAAGTTTGCACAAATAACATACTGGTGTGAATCAAGGGATGTAGCAACATGTAGATGATTGAAGAACCATCTTCTCTGGTAAGCTTAAGCATAAATCTGATTTCTTCTTGGGCGTTGATGTTTCTTTGACGATTGCAGGTGGCATTAAATCAGTCAGTCGGGTATAAAGTGTCTAATCAGCCAATGGTTTTATCTATAATTTCTTACAACTAGGTTACCAACTTTTTTAGTACCTGCCTCACCAATGCCGTGTTGACTATATGTTGGGTTATTTTTAGACTGACAGTAATTGCAATTTCAAAACGAAATAACAAACACAAATTTTAGAGTAAACATTATAAAACACCTGATGGGATTACTTCAAAATTAAGAAATCAGATAAAAAGAAATTCTATATGGGGTGTTGGGTGAGAAAATGAATATATTATAAAAATGAGTACCTGTATATAAATTATGCTCTCTAAAACACCAAAAGTACTTGCAGGGTTGGGTCAACTTATGTTTGTTAAATTGCATCAAATTTTGCAGGTTTGGGTTGTGTTCAAAAGGTTTTGCTTGATTGCTAAGTCTTGCAAATAGATGAAGATCCGCTATGTACTGTTGCAATATAATGTTGTGGAGTTCTTAGGATGCCATGGAAACAAACTACAACTAACAAGACAAATAGTTTTCTCACTAACCTTTAGGCATAAGTATTTGACCCGTGTCTTTGTATCTGTCAAAGTTATTAGCTTGGTATTTACGAGATGTGGCTATTATGTTTGGTGTATTTAAAATTTTCTAAATATGTTGCTTTTGGTACTAACTGGAATTTAGAACTTTGTAAATATTTAAAAGATGTGGCTACTTATGTATTTTTATAATATTATCAAAATAATATAGGTTAATTATAGGATAATTGAATACTGTTGTTACTTCGCCAGTGGTTTATATCTCTATGTTGATTGGCTGCTTTACTTGGCAAGTTGAAGATCATGATTTTGTAACTTTAGTTATATGTATATCGGTGGCCTGTGGGAAGACTTAGTATGACGTACCAAGGAGTTGTTATTGCATTTAAAGTTGTATTAGAACACATGGTTATGAACGATTGATCAATCCTATGTTGTGTATTAGCTTCGGCATTAACCTTTGAATCTCCTGTTGATTATTAGCTATGTTTCACTTCACCGATAAATGATTGATTACACATGTTTTTTGTTATCTTGGTTTATATGATTTTTGTGTAATGAATGTTCTATGGGAGAATTAAAGAATTGAGGGACAAATGCATATTTGTGGTTCATTAAAAGTCAAAGATTCAAGGCATGTCACAATATTGTAATGCATATAAGATATTATTTGGTTACTTGGTGACCATAATTGCATATACTTTCTTTTGTTAATTATAAATGTTTTTTAAATTTTTATCGTTATATGCAAAATGCAATTTCAGTAAAAAAAGGATGTATAAATCATAAATTATAATATATTTATTATCCAACCCGTGTAGTACACGGGTATTAACCTAGTATCTAATAAAGCAAGCTTTTTTGTCATTTTTATTCTCTTAACTCAATTTTTGACACTTGTCATTTTTCTAGATATTCACACATTAATTTTCTCTTTAAAAGTATATTATATTAATTTAAATACTCATATAAATTTCTCTCTTTTATTAAATTAATTTTATTAATTGCTATATTTCTCTCTCTTATATAGATTTTTTTAAAATCAAACTATCTTTTTTAAAAATACATTTTATTAAGAAATTAGAAATCACATTTTTTAATTAATATCTAAATAATAAAAAACTAAAATTTCATATAATATGAAATTTTTAAACACTAAACCTTTTTTTAAACAAAATATTTTGTTTTTCTCTAAAAAACTATAAACATGTGAAATTTTTTATAAACAGTCTTATTAAAACAACTAGAATAATTACAACCCAGAGTTTTAAAAAATAATATTTTTATAAAAATTATTTTTTAATATGTTAAACATATGTTTAATAATGAAAATATTTAGATAAGGTAGTTAAAAATAGTATATTGTTTTATTTGTTGAACTATTACGTAAATATAATTTTAGTTATATTTTATATCAAAATATTACAATTTAACTATTCGTGTTTATTACTAAACTAATCCATTAATTAATGGGTTTAGCATATCTATATCTATAAAAAAACTAAAATAATGTGAAATATTGTAAGCGTCATTATACTTACTTTCTCATTTCTCTATATTATTAATAATAATATTGAATACTAAGAATATTATTCATAACACATTTCAAAATTAAAATAATGTATAATTTAATAAATTAAAGACCTATTTTTTATTAAAAAACTTTATAAAATAAAAAAAAATTATAAAATATTGAATACAACAAACTTTTTAAAAATCATTTTTCTTAAAATAAATATTTAAAAATCATAACTTTTTTATTTAAAAATCATAATTTTAGATAAACAAAAGTTTAAGAAAAATACATAATTGTTTATTACTTAAATAGCTGATTGTACGTAATTATAATTATATTTTATCTTCAAGCATGATTTATAATGCATAAAATTTTATTATTATTATTTAATATTTTATTTTTAATATGTGTAATACATGAGAGATTAACCTAGTAAAGAATAACTAAGGGGTACGGGTAACAACGTCACATTCCTTCTCATCATTCATATATTATTGCTTCTCCCGTTATTAAATTAGTTATATTAATTACTAATAATATATCTATTTTTTACATTATAAATAATTTTTTTACTAAATCAAAAATAGGTCTTGTTTTTAACGTTATTTCTAAAAAAACAAATTAGTAAAAAAATTAAAAACACAAATTGTTTAAAATAATTCAAAATAATTTAAATGGTGTTTTTAAAAAGTAAAATATTTATAAACTAAAATAATTAAAATTTAGAGTTATAAGTAAAAAAATACTTTTTCAAAATGGGTTGTTTTGAAACAAAATATTTTTTTCTGAAAAAAAATAAAAAAAGTTTAAAAAGTTGATCATCATGTGTTATTTAATATAGTCATTACTTAAATGTTATTTCAATCATGTTTATCTTATATTATAGTATCGTTTCATTTATTATATTTAATATTTTATTTATTTAACTCATATGATAAATAGTGGTAGAGTTAATCTATATATAATACTAAAAAAGTAATTTTGGGGGACATTTGATACATTTTAGGCTCCCTAAGTTTATTTTCCTGTCTCTCTCTCCTTTTAAATAATTATCTAAATTAAAAAAAACTATTAAATAATTTATTCTTTTTAGATTAAATTTTTAATAATTAAGATGATGCCTTTTTATTAATGTTATTTTAGAAAACAATTTTTATACAATTAAATTTTTTCCTAAAACATCTTACTTTTTTAAAATTAAAAATATTTAAAAGTTGGTATTGTTTAAAAGTAAACTTTTTATAAACTAAAAATAATTAAAAGGAGTTATAATAAAAATTTTAAAAATAACATTTTTATACGGTTTATTTTAAAAAATGTATAACTTTTTTGGAAAGAAAGTTTAAAAACAAAAGTTTAAAATTGATATCGTTATTTTATTACTTATAGTTTTTATACTTATGTAATTTTAATCATATCTTTTTTTAGATTATCATTTTATAATTCATAAAATTTTATTATATTTATTATTTTTTTTTAACCCTCATAATACACGGGTTGCTAAATTAATATTAGATAAATAATAATCAACAACTAATTAGAGATATTATGAACATTTATATGTCGATCCAACCCGATTGAATACTATATCTCTATATTTGATTACAGGGTCAAAATAATTCGAAATTGATCTAATTATTGCACATTACTTTTCAGTGTATATTATTCAAATCTTAATTTCTTCATACTAATATCCTCACACCCACTCAATATCTAGCTCGCGATTTGACCCGTCAACTAAAAGAAGACATTTTTGTGTAACTGTATATTTGCTATGACAATAAACAAAGTTAATGTCAATCTCTGTCAAGTGTCAGTTTATACTTGAAAGATCCTATTTTTACATATGATCAAGTTCATGACATCTTGTCACAAGTTAAGAGTAAAGATGGATTAAAGCTTTTATCTTTAGAAAATGAGTGTAAACCTACAAATGTTAATACAAATGTAGTTTACAAGGATGTTTTTGTTTATTTGTAACCTTATAATTAAAAGTTGTTATGTCTTATCTAATATAACATACTTGATTTTATTTTTATTTTTATGTTATTTAATAATTAACTCTTCTCAATTCCGTACAATACACGGGTAATTAAAATTAGTATAGTTTTATAAAAGTAGGATGTAGAAAACATTTAAAGCAAGACGCGACAACGTACTAAACCATTAGTTTAAATTAAGAAACGAAGTGAATTTTAGATAACGAAGCGTAGGTTTTATATAGTTAAAACTACCATTTCAAAACTAGAGGGACTATAAACGAAAAGGAAGAACCATTCAGAGGGATGTAAAGTGTAAACTAACCACGTGCCATTTTTGTTGGGTGTTAATAAGACAAAGGAGACGGTGTCGTTTAGTAGCTACAGTAAAAGTTACGCCTGGTGGCTGAGGAGGCAGTGTGGGCCCATCGACGACCGACTTTGTCTGTGGTCAACCTGCAACATCTTAGGTGTTGTTTGTTTTTTCTGCAGGAAAACGTCTTCAGTCTGCGGACCACATCTGCAGACATCTGCAACAGAAGAGGTGGACTAAATGTCTGCAGTCTGCAAGAAAAAGACTGTTTGTTTTGTTTAACATATCACATCTGCAGTGCGAATTGTTACCAAAAACTCATCAAAAGCCTAAAAAACACCTCAACACTTCTCAAACATTCCTTACATCTTTCCACACAGATCTCTATGCATACACTACAGAAACATAAACAACTAATCGCTACTAACCTAAACTCTACTGTAAAACGCTCAACACTAAACACACACTAAACAGCTCCAACACAACACAACACCACAACACATCTAATCAAACACATCGAGCAATCAATTAATCAACAACACATACAATCATCCAACCAATCATCAATCACAAAACAACTCTACCGGTTGTGGTGGTGTTGGTTGCTCGTGCAGTTGGTTTCTCGGCGGGTGAAGGGGGCAATTACAAACCAGGAGTTGTGGGGGATGGTAAAGGAGGAGGTGATGATGTTGAAGATGGTGGGGTGATAGAGGTGTTGAGGGGGGAGCAGGTGGAGGGGACGTTGGGCGCTGATTCGGGGAGAGTTATCGGGTGGGTTTGCGGGTGGTGAAGGGGGAGAAGCAGAGGCAGCGGTCGGTGGCGATGGAATTCTTTCTGGAGGTGGCGGGGAAGGAGAAATTGATTGAGGAGGTGGTGGAGAAGGTGTGGGTCAGGTGGGGTTGGAGATGGTGGAGAAGTAGTCGGGTCCGGTGGAGGAGGAGGAAGAGAACCACTTGATGATGGCGGTGGAGACAAAACTGGAACAGCAGGGGGAGTGGCGGTGACAGGATGTGGTGATGGTGGAGGCGTGACTGCAGGTGGCGCTGCAGGTGGAGAAGGGGGAGGAGAAGAGGTTTGATGAAACCTCTTCCTGCATGAAGACACTAGTCCATGTCTGCACTAAGAAGACCTCGCGCAGACGTTTTTTAATGAAACGTCTTCCAAAAAACAAACAGTCTGCACACTCAAAACCTCTTCCCGCGTCTGCATGCGCGCAGATGAAGAGGTGGGGAAGAGGTTTTCTTAAAAAACAAACACCACCTTAGACACTCTCTTCCTCGTTCCCATATTTTAACGGCTCATTTACGTAGAAGTAAATAGACCCTTTTTTTAATTAACACAATCACCGTTATAAATCGACAATTTTTTATACGTCTCGGTGTATAGGGTCGAAAACACTGAAAGCAAGAAAAATTTAGAGGGACTGTTAGAAAGCTATACTCCCATATAGCACACTATACGACACATATAGACTTATATAACAAGTATAGAAAATTTTGAGACCGACTATCAAGAATTTGGTATCAACTCAATTGTTTCATTCATCAACCATAGGAGAACTTAAATAGAGCTCATCCTATGAATTAGGAATACAAACCTTATCAATAGCAACTAACTAACAACTTAAAGATAAACATCATAATTAAGATAAACTATCTAGAGATAAACAAAAACAAACGTCTATCTCTATCCTTTACTCCCCCTCAAGTGGGAGCGTGTAAATCACGAACGCCCAACTTGTCAAGTAATGATCGTAAGTGGCTAGCGCCCAGCGGTTTTGTGAACAGATCAGCAACCTGAACCTTCGTGTCGATATGCAGCGGAAGAATTTCTTGTGACTCGACTCGTTCTCGAACAAAGTAGCAATCCATCTCGACATGTTTGGTTCGCTCATGAAAAACGGATTATTGGCGATGTGCTTAACAGCAAGATTGTCATAAAAAAGTGGTGTGGCAGCGGTTTGTTCAGCTAGTAAATTGGTCAACAACCATCTCATCCAAAGAATTTCACTTACGGTAGCAGCCATAGAACGGTACTCCGCTTCTGCTGATGAACGAGAGACTACCGACTGTTTCTTTGTCTTCCAAGATATGGGAGCACCGCCCAAGAGTAGTAAATAACCGGTTCGAGAACGTCTAGAAAACTTGCAACCGAGCCAGTCAGCATCACAATACCCGGTGAGGTTGAGACCCCCTTCTTTTGGCAAGAGAATGCCTTGTCCTGGACTTGTCTTGAGGTAACGAAGGATGCGTATGGCAGCTTCCATATGTGCTTCGCGTGGATCCGAAACAAATTGGCTAAGTATGTTTGCAGAATAGGCAATGTCTGGACGTGTGGCCTGAAGGTACAAGAGCCTGCCGATAAGTCGTCTATATTTTTGAGCATCGGTCTTGGGACTTTCGAGACATTGATCAAGTTTCAAGCTTTGTTCCATAGGAAAAGGACTTGGCCTACAACCGAGCAGCCCGCTATCGTCGAGAATGTCGAGTGTACTTACGTTGACTTAATACCAAGCCTTCGGATGTTCTTGCCACTTCGATACCCAAAAAATACTTCAAGTTGCCAAGGTCTTTTATGCTGAAACTCCTGTGGAGGTGATCTTTTGTGGTCTGGATCTTTTCCAAGTAGTTGCCCGAGATAATAACATCGTCTACGTAAATAAGGATGGCAACAAATTGATTGCCTTCCTTAAACGTGAACAAAGAATGGTCTGCATGCGACTGCTTGTATTCGATCTCAAGAAGGGCAGCAGTAAACTTTTGGTACCAGTTACGTGAGGCTTGTTTCAACCCGTAAAGGGACTTTCTAAGTCGGCAAACTCGTGTTTCTCCCTTTTGGAGAAACCTTGTGGTATCTTCATGTATACTTCCTCCTTTAAGTCGCCATGCAAGAAGGCGTTGTTCACATCGAGTTGGTGAATCAACCAATCCTTCTTGACTGCAACCCAAGGAGAGTTCGAACCGTGACAAGTTTTGCTACCGGAGCAAATGTATCATGGAAATCAACACCTTCCATTTGAGTAAACCCTTTGGCGACGAGGCGAGCTTTATACCTCTCGATGTCACCATTGGGTTTGTATTTTACTTTGTAAACCCATTTAGAGTCAATGGCCCGTTTGCCGTCCGGTAACTCTTCAAGAGTCCAAGTCTCGTTTTGTTCTAAGGCTTTAATCTCTTTTGTCATGGCTTCCCTCCAATTAGTGTCCTGCATTGCTTCATAAAAGGACTTCGGCTCACGAGTAGCAGTTATGGCCGTTAAGAAGGCTTTATGTGAGGTCAAAAAATTGTCATAAGAAATATAATTAGCAAGGGGATGTACCGTCGAGGATTGATTGGAGGTGCGTTGTGAATGGTCTATCGAAGGTGGAAGTCGGACGTCAAAGTCGTTCAAGTACTTCGGTTGGCTTTTGTTTCTTTTCTCTGGTGGGGGCTCACATGTGGTTTCTGTTCCATCATCTTGGGTATGACCGATGGCATCATTATGGTCATGCCTTGAGGGTGTCGTTGTTAGGCATCGGGTTATCGTTAGGCAAGTCTTCATCGTGCTCAGTTGCTTCAGATTCTACAAGTGATGGTTCGGTGGGTGTGGTGTCGAGGGAGCTGGAGTGGTCGTCTTTTTCAAGTGCTTGATCGACTTCGAATTCTTCTTCGACGTTGTAGTTTTCTGGTATGTCAAATTGTTCTTCTCTTTGTTTTGCAGATTGTAGTGTTTCAAAAGGGAACACATTTTCAATGAATTTCACGTCCGTGAGATGATTATTTTGCCATGCTCCATACCATAAATTTTGTAGCCTTTCGTCCCTTGGGGATACCCCAAGAATACACCCGGCCTCCCCCTTAATTCGAACTTGTCACCTTTCGTCTCCGTACTTCGGTAATACACCATGCAACCCAAGACCCTCATGTGACCATAGTCTGGCTTCTTCCCGAACAAAATCTCGTAAGGGGTTTTGTTGTTGATGGTTTTCGATGGCAAGCGATTGCGTATGTACGTAGCCGTTTGGATGCACTCTCCCCAAAGTTCTTTGGCAAGTTGCTTTGGAACATGAGTGCCCGAGCCATTTCAAGCAAGTGACGATGCTTGCGTTCCACCACACCATTTTGTTGTGGTGTGTGTGGACATGTAGTTTCTAACATGATGCCCTCTTTTGAATAGAAATCTCGCATTCGGTTGGATGTGAATTCACCCCCGTTATCACATCTAATCCTTTTGATAGCCCTCCCGAATTAGGTTTTAATCAAGGTGTGGAAGTTTATGATGCAATCGCTTGCCTCATTCTTGTGTTTAATAAGGAAGACCCAAGTTGCTCTACTATAGTCATCGACGATAGTTAAGAAAAATTCGCATGTGTGGTGGAAGGCTTTCGGTATTTACCCCATATGTCACAATGAATTAAATCAAAGCATGCATTAGTTTTAATAAAACTCTTTGGGAAGGGGGAACGAGTATGTTTTTCTTTGACACAAGCATCACATACATTGTCTTGAAAATTAAAGAAACCATTACTGAAAAAATCAACATGACATAGTTTTTTATTGGATCCGTGTCCTAGTCTCTTATGCCAACCGCAGCCTCCATTCTTGTCATTAAAGCTTTCTTTTCCTTTTCCACCATCTCCATTTGATAGAGTCCATTCACACATCTACCCGCACCAATCAGTGTCCACGAGCGTAAGTCCTGCATGATGCAAAAATCAGGAAAGAAGGTAACTGCACATTGTAGATCCTTTGCTAACCTGCTAACAGAGAGTAGGTTGCAATTGAAGTTGGGAATATATAATACCCCTTAATTTTAGTTCCATTCATCAATGTGCAATTCCCCTTGCCTTTACCGGGATACTATCTCCGTTAGGAATAGTTACGGGAACTACACCTTTAGTTTTAAAAACATTATCAAGAAAATCGACATTGTGGATTATATGTTCCGTAGAACCGGAATCAATAATCCACTGATTGTAGCTTATGAACTTACCTGCCATGTTTGCCTTAGGAATTTTATCACCTTCTGTGCGCTTTGTCCTCCGGTATTGAGATGTTTCAGTAGCATTTGATATTGCTCATCAGTAAGGCCCGCAACTGCGTTTTGTTCCATGTCGACGCATGCAGCCTTGGACTTGGGCTTATCCTGTTTCGCTTTCCCAGGCCACCACTCCGGGTACCCGATCCGTTTAAAGCATCCCTCACGGTTGTGCCCATCCTTGCCACAGAAGGTACAATGCTCTATTTTAGTTGCATTGCTTCGTTTGGGTTCTTTGGTCCTCCTTTGTGTCGAGACTGATTAGAGGATGAATCACGTCGATTGCTTGTGGCTGTTTGGAACGCAGCAGGTTCCACGTGTGTTCTCTTCATCGATGCAATGGTTCTTTGTTGTTCATCTTCTGAAGCGAGTCTGTACGCCTCCCCTATGGTGGGGGTTGTTTTCATGGAAAGTATCTGCGTTCTTATTGCTGAAAATCAGCATCAAGCCCCATAAGGAACTCATAGAGGCGTTCCTTATCCTTGAATTCGGTTGTCCTTTTTCCTATGTTGCATGTGCAGTTTCCACAGGTGCATCGGGGGGTGGGTAAGACGGATTGTATCTCATCCCAAAGTCCCCTAAGCTTTGTGTAGTAGGCCGAGACGGAGGTCCCTTCTTGTCGCGTGATCGTGAGGGTTTGTTTGAGCTCGTAAGCGCGAGGTGCACTTTCTTTGTCGAACCGTTCTTGAAGATCTTTCCAAATTTCAGAGGCTGTGCTTGCGTATTTAACGCTTCCTCTAATGTCTTTTTCCATCGCCGTTGTTAGCCACCCTTTTATCATGGCATCATAACGCATCCACGCCATGTAGGTGTCTTCATTCTTTTCTGGTTTGGGAATGGATCCGTCAACGAACCCAATTTTGTTTTTGGCGAATAAAAAATTCGTCATCTCTTGTACCCAATCACTGTAATTACTGTCGGTGAGGGGATCATTCACCTGCATTTGTCGTGGATAGTCTGAGGCATGGATGTAATACGGAGAGTTGCTATCGATGGGATTAGCCTCGGCTGCTTTCCCACCGGTTTTCTTCGATCCTCCATCATCTCCAGCCATTTTTCGCTGATAGGCCTTCACGATTTTGAGCTTTGGTTTAACTGCTCTGATACCATCAAGAATTTGGTATCAACTCAATTGTTTCATTCATCAACCATAGGAGAACTTAAATAGAGCTCATCCTATGAATTAGGAATACAAACCTTATCAATAGCAACTAACTAACAACTTAAAGATAAACATCATAATTAAGATAAACTATCTAGAGATAAACATAAACAAACGTCTATCTCTATCCTTTAGACTACAACAAAAAATTCAAGTGAATGCCAGAGGGGTTATCCGTCCCATTTAGGGTTATACGACCCCCCATACGAAACGTATAGGACTTATACATAAATCTGAGAATGTTGATTTATAATTATGGAATGTTACAGTAACCATGCCTTTTATATCAATTTCTAAAGTATTAATAATGTATCTTTAAATCATTCTAGAAACCTTTTTTAATTAAAATTAATTTATTCTTCAAAATACCTCGGGTCTCTCTTTTCCCTTTTAAAAGTTGTGGTATATTAACTTGACATGACTAACTCGAGAACTCCATCTTTTGTTGAAGCCACAAGAGGGTGGGGCGGTATATACTAGATGGCACCGACCCCATTACCCCAAGCCGCTTCCACTCCGCTCACCTTTAGGCCAAATGAGGCGCTGACGGGTACATGAGGCAGAGTGCACGGGTACACCAATTCAAGTCCCACAAGTAGGGTGGGCGAGTTGAGTTGGGGGTTCACGAACCTGTGGTTGAAGCCAGACAATTGGGATGATTGTATAACCGTTAAAAATTGACAGTTGAAACCAGTGTTTTCACGGCCGGATTGGCTTGGTGGCCGTCCGGTCGTGCATGAATCGTTTTGTATGGGTCGAACCGGCCGGTTGTACCCGAGTCGGTGGTCGGACCGGGGTACCGGACCGGTTCGAACCGGTTTTCTAAATCCAACATTTTTCCCCATTTTTGCGCCCCCCTGCGCGCGGATAGTACTTGTGGCAAAATATGTCATAAGATACACTAGAGTGATAAAATAATTACTTATAAACCAAACCTCACTTTGTCCCCACACCAATGTGGGACAAAGTGTTCACCATAATCTTAAACATACATTCACACACACCCAAATATACTTAAGTTTTATATATAACTATAAATACATATATAAATCATATATAAATTATTTATATTTAATTACATATATAAATATAATTAAAATTAAGTCCGGTCCGACCACCAAACCAGTAAGGCGTCTGGTTCGACGTCCGATTCGGTTCTGAAAACATTGGTTGAAACAATTAAAAAAAAACTTTTCCAAAACTATAAATATACAAGAATTCTTCAATATTAAACGAAATGAAATGACAACAACAATGATGCAGAAATAGAAAACTACGATATCAATAGGGTGGTATATTTATCTATAAATTATTTGGATTTATACAATAGGGCGTTAAACTAGGTATATATAACTCTATCTTTTGATTTAATGATTAATAATACAAATAATATCATTTAGTCATTAGATCCGGCACTAAATATTATTTACATTTTAAGTGGTAACCATTAAATCTTAACAAAATTTGATCGTATACCTGAGTAGGTTGTATACTGAGGGTGACTGCGTGAAACTGGAGAAAACAAGTGGAGGGATAGGCCGACATCGACAGAAACACAACCACATGGCATCAGTATCGCAGACCCCACCCTCGCGGTGAATCTCTTCCAAAGGCCACCGCGTTTTTGAACGTTGAATGAATACGTTTTAAATTAACAAAAACAACCCCAATATATACTAGTTCAAAGCTTTCATAAATTTTAACATCATTACTAATCATTCTCTATTAACTTTTAATTCTAAAAACTTTATGCAGTGCGTGCATCATCTAGTTTAGAGGTTTTGTCTAACAGATATGTGAGGGTTTTGTCTCCCAGTGAGGTTTTGACATTATAAAATGCAGTTGTTTCAATTCTTTTTATTCAAACTTTGCTCATTAAAACATGTCTTAAAATATTCACATACAATTCTAGTGTTAAATAATGTTATTAAAAAACCATATGCACGTGACTTGTCCCTACATGCACGTGTCAGTTCCCAGGCCCGAAGAGATTAGGAGTGTTGACTCGTTTACATGTACGGAATTTCAGGACAAGCATCCACACACTAGAAGAATGCATTTCCAATTTTAAAATAATTGATAAAAGTATAATATTTTTGTTTATAAACATTTTCGATAAGAGGGAGATTGTTCTGTGTACAACCAATCGTCAATGTGATGCTAGCTGTAGACGTATGGGTACCTAAAGACCCGGACCCGCAAACCATGGACAGGGTTCGACCAGCAATAGAACATCGCACGGATACGTGTGACGCATCTAGGGAGATATAATTATCATTAGTCCCGACCGTTGATATATCACAACCTTGATCGTATGAGGAGTATGCCTCACTTACGTAACAAACTCTTTGGAAACACTGTTATCATCATACATGACGTTTTTACATATATCATAGAAGACTATAAATACAAAGTAAAGAGAATTGTTTTCCTCACGCACAAATACTCCTCGAACTCTCCCTCCCTCCCTCTAACCTTTTATTCTATTTCGAAAATCGATACTTATTCTCAAGCGGGAGAGTTGTTACAAGGAGATTTTCCTTCATATGACGTCTTAACTGGTGTTGTTTTAATGTGTGTAGATAAAACTAAGGAGATTGATCAAGTAAATCGGGGTTCTATAGGAGCATTTAGGATCCGCTGAGGACTAGCATTTACACTAGCCTACTTGATAAAGTTTTTTTTCTAGAGAGGAGGCTTTGGGTTCGAATTCATGTATAGTGTAAATTAGTTTGAAATAATTTAAAAGTAACAGTATGATAGATTTTTCGTTAAAAAAAACCAACAACACCTACAGAAAAAAAAACCCACATACTTCCCTCTTTAATTAGATTTACTAACATGTAAAAATGGTTAATCTTGTGAACCACCAAAGAGGTTGGTTCTACTATCAATCTAATCTTTGAAATATTGATTTCAATACATGTTACAACTTTTAAACAATATCATCTTTAAATGATAGGGAGATGATCCTTAAAAACATGTTAAGGGTAAATGAGACGTTTTTTTAGCTATGCGTTACACACCTACTGTGGATCTAGCTTTCAACAGTGTAGAACACATTATGAGATATGTTGAAGGGGAAGCTTGGCACCCACACACACGAGGTGGGTAGGTCGGTGTGATCTGTGCGATGTGAGGTTGGTTCCCCTCAGCTTGGTTCGGTGTCAGTAGAACTATCCTTTTTTTCCTTATTTACATAGAGATGTCAGTTGCTCATTTTCAACTAGATCAACGATTGGAAGATCGGATATGCCCTATCGCCTTAGTCGAGTTATTCCTGAGATGAGAAAGCTTGACTCACTTATCAGAGCTTGGTGAACAGTTATAATTATATATGTGACTAATTAACTTCACCTAAGATGCATGGTATTAATTTTCTCATCGTTTCCTTCTAAACTATCTATATTATTCTAATAAACCAAGCTTTTTGGGGACACATGACGCTGTTCAATGCGTTCTCGGATTTGTTTTCCTTCCTAAATTCATACATACATTTTAATTAAAATAATTTTCAATACTTACTAAAATCACATTCTACTTTCCTTATATAAATTCATTTCTTTTCATGCATTTCTCTCTTCCATTTTATATTGATATTTTTCTTATATCTCCATACAATCAATCGACTTAAAAATCTCTAATATTAATTTTGATATCACATGCTTGATTTTATTTGAGAAATTTAATTACTGGTAAGTAATTATCTTACTTATTGGTGACTTCCTTAGGATATTATAGAACTTGGTATTGTATTATCTTACTTACTATTAAGCCGTTATCTTTGTTATTAAAACTATCAAATTCACAATATATTAGTTAGTTTTTTCAGTCTTAGGTTCTTTGTTTGTTATCTTCAAATTTTCACGTCCAGCACTTATATTGCATTAAGCCTTCAAGAAAAGTGATTTAGCAATCAGTTGCAACTAGGAATGTTTGAGCTGTGTGTATTTAAAGTTATTACATATTACAAAATAACTTCGTATAGTTAGGTTAATTGTTTGTCATGTTCTATGTATAAAGGCACAACAAAAAAGCTTGTAAATCGTTGAATCAATCAGGGTAGTCGGGAAAGCTGACCTCATCAAGAACAAGAAAACTACAGACTAGAGGTATGTAAACTAACAAGGTTGATAGGTTCGTCCTTAAACATTCTCAGTCCAAATCTAAATCTGATTATTGTGTTGTTTGTGACCACAAAAGTAATCTTCTTACATGATATTTAAAAGGTTGAGAAGATGTGATTTAATTAGGATATTTTAAATAGATTTTACTTAAATACAATTAGGTTAATATATACACATGCTCTTTTATATATTCTAGGGTATTGGAGAATATAAACAGATTTTGTTTATCAACTATGTAGTATACAATTACTAATCTAATTCTTAATATTTTCAAGTTCCAACAAACAAAGAAGTGTGTGTACTTTGTATCATCTTTGAAAGAGATCTGGATAGAGCTAGAGGAAGATACATATTTCAGTTATCCCATAGATAAAGAAACTATACTCACTAGGATACTTGGCTAAAAAATATTTTTTTAAAATATAAAGTATAAAAATATAAATAACTTAAAAGTGTAGATAAAAAGAACAAAACAAGAGGTACAAAGTAACGTACAGTAACATATAGTAACTCCAAGTACATCAAAGCATATGACAAACAAACATATAGAAAAAGTTATAGAAAAAGTTTAAGAGTTATCAAGATAAAGCTAAGACAAATTTATTAGCCTTTAATAAAAAAACATATAAAATATCAAATATCTGACTAATATTTTAACTATCTCACAAGTTAAATGTGTTGCATGAAGACATAACAAGTATCATAAAAAGATAACTTACATGGGCAATGGATTCTTAAAGCTTCATGATTTAAGGCAACACTAAAACGATATTTGATTTAACTAGGTGCATAATACAAATATATGTGGGTGTCTATAGTTTTCAAATACTTGACTGTATGACGATGTAATACAGTAATACTTGCTATAGTAGCTAGATGTTTACAATGATTTCACGCTACAGTAGCAACAAAATATGAATATATGTGGGAATCTATATAGTTTTCGAATAGGTACTTGACTGTATGATTGTGTAACTATACTTCCCATATTTAGGTATATATATTTACAACAGTGGTGATCTTGCAGGTTATATTTATATTTGTTAAAACCAACCGTAATAGGTTAATAGTGATTGTGCTGCTATTATACACACATTATGTTAGTATCCCGTGTATTACACGAATTAAATAAATAAAATATTAAATAGTTATTAAAAAATCAATATTTTATAAAACGATCTTTTGATATATGATATTATTGGTATTACGTACGAATGATAAAAGTACGATATTATTTTTTAAACTTTTGTTAAGTTTTTTTTTTTGTTTTTTTCTAAAAAAGTTTGTTGTAACAAATTGTTTCAAAAACAATCCGTTTTTAAAAAACGTGTCATTTTTAATAATTTTTTATTATAACTTTGAAATTTTATCATTTTTGTTTCATAAAGATTTTATTTTTATAAAGCCACAGGTTTTAAAATATATTGTGTTTATAAAAGTTTGACATTTTTTTTTGAAAAAAACTTATTTTATAAGAAAATTATTTCCTTACAAATTGCATTTGTACAAATATCTTTTTTAAATTTAATTAAAAAGTATTTCTAATATGAAAAGAATTAAATAATGTCATTTGTAGTTAATGTGATATTTATTATGAGAGAAAAGCGGAAAAATAAAACTTAGGATGTTTAGAATTATGACAAGCGGCATGTAAAAACCTTCTTTTATTACTATTGATAGATTTCTTTATTATAATTTTGAAATTTTATCATTTTTGTTTCATAAATAATTTTATTTTTTTAAAGCCATAGGTTTTAAAATATATTATGTTTTTAAAAATTTTGATATTTTTTTGAAAAAATTCTTATTTTATAAGAAAATTATTTCTTTACAAATTGCATTTGTAGAAATATTTTTTTTTATTTTAGTTAAAAAGTATTTCTATGAAAAGAATTAAATAATATCATTTGTAGTTAATGTAATATTTATTATGAAAGTGAAGCAGAAAAATAAAATTTAGAATGTTTAGAATTGTGACAAGTGGTATGCAAAAACCTTCTTTTATTAGTATTGATAGATAGATTCCTTTATTATAACTTTAAAATTTTATCATTTTTGTTTCATAAAGAATTTTATTTTTTTAAAGTCACATGTTTTAAAATATATTGTGTTTTTAAAAAGTTTGATATTTTTTTTGAAAAAAAAGTCTTATTTATAAGAAAATTATTTCTTTGCAAATTGCATTTATAGAAATATCTCTTTTTTAATTTAATTAAAAAATATTTCTAATATGAAAAGAATTAAATAATATCGTTTGTAGTTAATGTGATAATTATTATGAGACAGCAACGGGAAAATAAAATTTATGAAGTTTAGAATTGTAACAAGTGGCATGCAAAAACCTTTTTTTATTAGTATTGATAGATTTAAAAAGTTTGATATTTTTTTTGAAAAAAAATCTTATTTTATAAGAAAATTATTTCTTTACAAATTGCATTTGTAGAAATATCTCTTTCTTTAATTTAATTAAAAAGTATTTCTAATATGAAAAAAATTAAATAATATCATTTGTAATTAATGTGATATTTATTATGAGAGAGAGGTGGGAAAATAAAATTTAGAATGTTTAAAATTGTGACAAGTGGTATATAAAAATCTTCTTTTATTAGTATTGATAGAATTTAAGATATTCAGAATTGTAAAAAGTGGCATGCAAAAACCTTCTTTTATTAGTATTGATAGATAAATTTCTTTATTATAACTTTGAAATTTTATCATTTTTGTTTCATAAAGAATTTTATTTTTTTAAAGCCACATGTTTTAAAATATATTGTGTTTTTAAAAAGTTCGATATTTTTTTAAAAAAATTCTTATTTTATAAGAAATTATTTCTTTATAATTACATTTGTAGAAATATCTCTTTTTTTAATTTAATTAAAAAGTATTTCTAATATGAAAAGAGTTAAATAATATCATTTGTAGTTAATGTGATAATTATTATGAAAGAGAAGCGGGAAAATAAAATTTAGGATGTTTAGAATTGTGACAAATAGCATGCAAAAACCTTCTTTTATTAATATTGATAGATTCCTATGAACCATAATTATGTGTGCATGAATATGAGGTTTAATTAAAAATAAATGATAACGTGTGGCATTATGGTTGGTAGTCAAAAATTAAAAAAAACTTTTTTTAAACATGTAATAGTGGTCACCCCCGTCACACCCCTAGACACAGTGTTTCACGATAATAAGAGATGATGTAACACGCTATAACGTCCCACTAAGAATAGTCTAACAAGTTGAATAACTACGACTGAAAACGAGTCTAGTTTATAAGTTACTCTATCCGGTTTGAATTATATTAATAGTAAACTAGTAATTTACTCGCCGCGCGTTGCTGCGGCGGCGAACGTACGTGTCATGATCAAGTATAAAATATAATCGACTCAACTTGTTTCTGAACTAAATTTACATAAAACATTGAGTAACACGAATTTATACAATCAAATGAAAATATATTTTATTTAAATCGACTATATTTCAAACACAATTTACGTTAAAACGTATAACAACTCAAAATGTACATCAAAATAAGCAAGTGCGGGAAAGAATGCGACATGATCAAGCATAGATTACATTCACTCTAATACATTTCATAGCAAAATTTACATCAAAACATAGAGTAACTCGAATTTATACCAACGAAATAAAATTATAATATTTGACCCAACTCGTTCAAAATAAAATTTACACATGAAATAAACACGTAATATTATATAATAAAGTTTTTTAAGATAGATATAATTTGAACTACTACTATTATTATATGATAAACTAAAATAGTTGCCGCGTCTATGCGAGTTTTAATGTAACCTTAAATCAAAATCAAAATGAATGTTCAAAACCAAAAAGTCAGCAAAATACACAAATTAAAACACATCAAAACCTCAAATCCATAACACACCAGAACATACAGAACTAAAAACTAAATCAAAGCCCAACACCATACACAAAACAGACGATCATCAAAATCGCAAGAATACGACACAGTTCAAAATAGAAAACCGACAACACCCCGTAAAAAAACCGCACCCCAAACCTCAAACCTACATCCAAAATAAACCTATAAAAACACATACAAACAAAACAAAACAAAACCAAAAAAAAACCCATCGACAAAAGGGTTTAACTAGTAATAGAATGACAATAGAAGAGAACAATAGCCACCCCAAATAGAAACTATCTTATGATTTGTTTTTTTTATTGTTTTCAACATATTTATTCGAAGTAAATTTCGGTTTTGGTCCCTGTGGTCTAACCATTATAATCATTTTAATCCAAAAAGAAATTTTTGATCATATCATGCCCTGTGGTTTTATTTTGATAATAGTTTTGATCCCTGACACTAACTTTATTTGTATTTACAGTTAAATGTAAGGGTGCTTTAGTCATTTACATATATGGACTATTTTGTAAATAGATAAATAACTTGAGGGGTTGTTTTTTGCAATATATATAAAATAAAAAGAATACATATAATATAAATTTTAAAAAGAAAACTTCACCTGAAAAATGACAGACCCTAAATTCTGAAAAAAAATTACCATCTTCACTGTCGGGCACCACCGCCGGACAACCATCGTCGAACACCTTGCGCCACCACTGAACAACCACATATCCGGACAACCACCATCCTTAATGTCTTTTTCCTCATATTCAAACAACCACCGCCGCCATCGTCTGTGCCATCGCCGTCGTCTCCATCGCCGGCGTCTGCGCCATCGCCAGCGTCTGCGACAACGCCGCCATCTACGCCATCGCTGCTGTCTGCGGCTGTTAAGGTTTCGAATTCATTGTGAAACCTTCAATCGTGGTATCTCTATCTCACCTTGAAATTAGGGTTTCGTCTTCTTGAAACCTTGGTTTTTGGTACTCGCCTAGTGGCTGCTTATGGTTTCTTTGAACAACAAAGAACTCTGACTGGTTGAGTGGTTCTGGTTCGCAAGATTGATGTGCTTTGATCGATTTTCTTTGTTTTGTTTCATACTATTCATTAGAGCCACAATGGCTTTGATCGATTTTGTTGTTCCATTCTCGTTATTGCGCTATGTTTGTTGTCATTGACTAATTAGGATTTTCGGATCTGAAACCCTACTATTCTTGCATCTGTTCATTTACCTTGATGATGGTCTTCGTCATCTTTGATGTTCGTAGGTTTTTTTTCATCTTGAAACCTTCATTCTTCAGTCAACAACTCTGTTTGATTGTATGGTGGCTCATCTGTTCGTGAATCTGAAACCATAGATGAATGGGTAAAAGTCCTGTTGGAGCTTATTAGAACACCCTAACTTGGGGTGCCCTTGGGTATCAAAACCTAGTTTATTGTTTACAATTATCCTAATTTAATGTCATTTACATAACTAGTCCTTTAAATGTAAAATTACTAAAATACCCTTACCTTTAACAGTTAAAATTAACAGAGTTAGTATAAATGATCAAAACCGATATAAAAATGAAACCAAAGAGCATGATATGATCAAAGATTTCTTTTTGAACTGAAATGGTTAAAATGATTAAACCACGGGGACCAAAACCGAATTTTACTCTATTTATTTGTATATAAAAAGGAAGTGAGACTAGATGTAAACAAAGCGACGCTCTAGCTTTCACCTATCCACCCGATTGCGAATTTAGCTCCCCTGTCACGGTTCCTTCATATTTTTATCTTTTTTTCTTTTTTCTTCTTTTACTTCATTTACTTCAGTTCTTTTAATTTATCTTTAATATCTTTTTTAATTTTTGAGATTTGTTTGATTTTTATTTATTTTTCTAACTTTCTTTATATATAAGTAAATAATTTTAAAAAATTACATATTTTAACAATTTCTTGTTAATTCATCAAACAATTTTTCTTAACAATACAATATTTAGCAACTAAAGGTTGAAATGATAAGTTTGACTTTTGACTTTTGATTATTCATTTTTTAGTTACCATCGTGATGTTTACGTGTAGATGTTTAAAACGGAGTTGTAACCAGTTTGCTTTCATACCATTAACAATATTTAAATCCTCACAACATATCGTTCCTAGTTTCATTCATCACAAGAGAACAAGGTATTTAAATGCTCACAGCCTCACATAATGGTTCATACGAAATGATGTGAGACGTTATACCATGCTTGTTAGGTGATGTTAACTCTCATATGAGTTAATTTCGATTTTAGTCCTGATTTTTGTAAATTATCTCCATTTGAGTAGTAACATTTAGTTTGTCTTCATTCTTGGCCTGAGTTTTACAAATCGTTTCTATTTCTCTCTGTTAATGCTCTTTCCATCGTGAAACACCATCTATTGCCACTACCCTCCTACAACCACTTCCATTGCTAACCTGAAAAAAAAACCATCACAAAGACCAACATCACCACAAAGAAGTAAAGAACCACAATTACATCTACGTAAAGTGGTGGTGGTTGTGGGGTGGTTGGATGGTGAATAAATTAGGGTAGAGGTGTACAGGTTCGATTAGGGCTTCGTGTTTCAGGTTATGACCAGTGTTGTGGTGGTGGACATACAAGGAAGAGGTATGCCTAGAGGACTAGGGCTTCGATTTTTAGGGTGGTTGGTGCTATGATGGTCGATTTTTAGGGTTTAATTATGAATAAGGGGTATTGTAGTCATTTAACAATCATTTAACAGAAAAATTTTACACAGTTAGTCAAAAGAATGATAATAGAAAGGATTTATAAATATTAGACCAAGAATGGATACAAATTAAAGGTTGATACTCAAATGGAGACAATTTACAAAACTCGGGGATGAGAACCGAAATTAACTCATCACGTATATAACTTTAACTATTCATTGGTTTTGTATAAACACATGAAATCGTCCTTAGTTGCCCTTAACAAGTTATTATTAATGGATATTTTCCTATCTTTTAGAGTTGTTAATCTTCTTTTAAAAAAGTTTAACATGAATTGAAATCCCCCTCCCCCCCAAAATAGGCGAGAGATGTGTTAAATCCATCAAAACTATTTCATAATTCTTTTAGGATCATGATATTATACAAGATCCTAAAATATTATAAAACATTCACCTATTTAACTAAGGATGCTTGTCTAACTACATATGCCAGATTTATACATTTCTGGTAGGTGTTTGATCACGTCCTAATAAGGTAGTAAATTAAACTGTAAAAATATACATATGAAACAACTATAAATTTATTAGTTACAATGTTATAAATATTGACATTTTATGATGGTATGAAAAATATCAAAATGAAGAGGCGGACCATAACAATCTCTCATTGTAAAAGGTTACTCATCTTATTATTGTTTCTAGTTAACCATGGTTAACTGTGAAATTGTAATTGGATCTATTAATGTGTGCGGTCTCAAAACCTAGGGGAGGTGGGTAGTCGACAATTGGTCAAGTGACCTCAATGATTTTTGCATTTTATGTACAATGTAGTTATGAGATACTTGGATGATCTTAATCTTTTTTAAGGTTGACCATTTAAACATAACTTGTGTGAAAGAATTTATGATTAAATCATAATCTGCCTCCTCAAGATACCAAGGTCGTGGGTTCGAACACCTTGTGTGATCGTTTTTGTTCGTTAACCTCTTTAAGGCAAAACTAAATTCACAAGCCCAAGCCCTCCCCTACTTTTCATGAATTAATAAGGCCATGGATTTTTCAAATTTTTAAGCACACACCTTGTCACATCAAAACCGATGACGGAATCATCGGGACGAATGAATATGAATCGATTGCTTATAGCACATAAAAATGATTTGACAGTATTAAACTAAATTATTATTGATAAATGCTAATCAAACATTCATTACAAACAAGCAATTATCCAACTAAACATAACAAATTGTCTTTTATTTTGACTAAGTCCATGTCCTAAAGGAGCATGTAGGAGTCCACTAAACTGTATTTACTAAATCATGTGAAAACATAACGAGTCAGCTAAAGAATCAGCCGGTGAGTAAACACATATTTTATATATATACATATATATACATATATATATACATAGATATATATACACACACACACATATATATATAGATTGATTAAAATGATTAAAACAATTCAATTCACATGGCAATGTCAAGACTTATAAATACAATAGTGTAACATAAAATACAAAGCAAACACAATCAAACCTAATGACTGAATTGACTCGGTCCGCAGATGAAATCTTGTGATAAGCTGTGTGAATCAGGTTCTAATCACCACTTGAGTAAACATATGGGGTGAGTTTGTCAAATCAATATCTATCAATATTACAGTGGTTGTATAAATTTATTATTATGTTATCATCTAGTTTAGATAATGTAAGGCCCCGTTCCCGGGTACCACACAGTTGGTCGTCATCACCCATAAAACATACATTCGTCATCACCCATAAAACATACATTTAATATAAACATAATGGAATAACACAGCGGAATTTATAAAATATATTCTCATTTCATCATAAAAGCTTTTACATCATTGTCTAGCTTTACTACAAAAGATTTCATCTTCTTTATATACAAAATGGTCCTAAACAATGACCTCTAATAGAAGATATTAAGTTCAAGAATATATTTTTCTTCATAAAGAAGATTTCTTAAATAATCCTGTTTATCAGAATTATCAAGAAATCTTGCACTTGCATGCAACATGATGTGTTGCGCGCATTACGGGCCCACAACACATGATGTGGCAGCATAATCAAAAAGTGAATGTCATCCCAAAAGGGCTGAGTAGTCGCCTCGTGCCAACCTCAGCAACACTACCTGCCAACTGGAAAACACATAAAAAGTCAGCGTTGCTGAGTGAGTTCTAGTTTTATAATAAAACATACTTTTACTTATTTAAAAGTATCCTTTCGTACATGCGTTCATACATCATACGTACACAGAGATAATATTCATTATTATCTTCATTATTCGTTATACATCGTTATCTTTAACTTCTCGTATGGATTCTGTCAGGCTTTACCCACTTCATAGCACTTGGCTATGATTACTGTGGTCGAATAACAAGAATCCCGTTCATACTACTTGCACATTGAAAGGTGAATTGTACCAATACCATATGCTACACCCCGATCGTTATTAGCTACCGGGCCGAAGTCAACATATGAACAACAAAACGTATGCCACGGTACTAGAGGTAAGCGGTAGAGGTAACATGACCATGGTCGATCACAGAGAAGGACCAATCGCGTTATTCAATGCTGCAAGACTTAATTCGTTCGTTCATTAATGCATGTATTCATCATCATTCTTTTTTTCGTTCATTCGTTAATACATGCATTCGTCATCATGTTCCTCTTTCATTATCTTTCACTTTACGTTACATAATACTTCATTCATTCATTCTCGTTATTCGTAAAGTTTCGGAGAGATAAACATACACAATCACAAGGAACATACACATCCATCATACATTCATCATCATACATAGCATCATACATACATAATCATACATAGCATCATCATTCATATCAGCCCTTCATGGGCGACTGAACCTATCCCAGTCGCATGTCCTCCATGCGACTGGACTGTGCGATTGGGCTATCATGCGAATGGGCATACAATCGTGCGACTGGACTTTCTTCCGTACGAATAGACACTATACGACTGGGCTATACGCGACTAACTCTTAACCGTACGACTGAACTACCCTGCGATTGGACCTATGCGACCGAAACCCCCAATCGCATAGCCTACCGTGCGACTGAGGCTCAATCGGGCGTCTGAGCCTCAATCGTGCGATTGGACATCAACTGTTCCTCATTCGGCCGAATGGCCCTTCAGTCGCATAACCCTAACTGAGCAGCGACTGGAGTTCTTCCTAAACTGCAGTCGCGAACCAACGCACCCAAACTCGTCATAAACCCATTTTCAGCCCAAATCGACCCTCCCAAGTCTCAGGGATTCATACTAGGACATCATACAAGCATATACAAGTCCTAATTCCTACTATAAACACGTTACTCAAGATTTACCCAAATGGGTCAAACTTTCACTATTTCAAAAATAGGGTTTCTATGTGATTCCAGCCCCAAAATCATTCAAAAACGTGTAAAAGAGGGGTCCTAGAACTCATATTAACAGGTAGGAGTTGATGAGCTTCGATTTGGCTAGCCTCACGACAATCCGGAGCTCGGTCAGCACTTTCCCCCTTTCTTCTCTGCTCTCGTTCGCTCTCTGCTCTCTTTCCCGACTGAATTATGCAAGTGTTGGGAAGGAGAATGGAGCTGCTCCCCTTTTATAGGTACTTCTCAGTCGCGTCTGGTCCAGGGGCGACTGGACCTTCAGTCGCATGAACACCATGCGATTGGACCCCAGTCGCATGTGTTCCATGCGGTTCGTCCTTCATTCGGGCGGTTGAACTCCAATCGTACGGTTGAGCTTCAATCGGCCGAATAGCATGCGGTTGAACCTCCAGTCGCATAAATCCCAGGCGACTGAGGCTCAGTCGCACACCCTACCAAAAAGTCAAACTTTCGGGTGTTACAAGTCCACCCCCCTTATTTTAGGTTTCGTCCCCGAAACCTGTCATTCTTCGAACAATCGTGGGTAATGCTGCCTCATTTCTTCTTCAGTTTCCCACGTTGACTCAGATCCCTTCCTGTGCCACCACTGTACACGCACAAGGGGAACCACTTTATTTCTTAACCTCTTCTCTTTGCGATCGATGATCGCCATTGGTTGTTCTACATAGTTGAGCCGTTCGTCTACCTCGATGTCCCCCAGTGGAACGACCATGTCCTCGTCCGCCAAACATTTCCTCAGATGAGATACGTGGAAAGTCGGGTGGATTCCACTTAGTTCATCTGGTAGATCCAACCTATAGGCTACCTCCCCTACCCAAGCAATGATTCGGAAAGGGCCTATATACCGCGGACTCAACTTACCCCGCTTCCGGAATCGGATAATCCCCTTCCAAGGTGAGACCTTCAACATAACCCGGTCTCCCACCCGGAACTCAATCGGCCTGCGTCGTTTGTCGGCATACGATTTCTGTCGGTCTTTGGCCGCCTTCATATAAGCTTTAATTCTTTCGAGCTTTTCAGTCGTAGCCTCGACCACTTCGACGCTTCCCAATTCTTTCTGACCAATTTCACCCCAACAGACGGGTGTCCTGCATCGCCTACCGTATAGCATCTCATAGAGTGGCATGCCGATACTGGCATGATAACTGTTGTTGTACGAGAATTCAGCTAATGGTAGGTGGTCATCCCAACTTCCCCCGAAGTCAATAACACATGCCCGGAGCATGTCCTCCAAAGTCTGAATGGTCCTTTCTGACTGACCATCAGTTTGTGGATGATAAGCCGTGCTAATATGTAACCTCGTCCCCATAGCATCATGGAATTTCTTCCAGAATTTAGATGTAAACCGGGTGTCGCGATCAGACACAATCGACACCGGTACACCATGACGAGTCACAATCTCTTTGATGAAAAGATCGGCCAACCTTTCGGACGAATATGTCTCGCGCATCGGTAAGAAGTGAGCACTCTTCGTCAATCGATCCACAATCACCCAGATCGTATCATACCCTTTCGGGGTACGTGGCAGCTTTGTGATAAAATCCATGGTGATGTGCTCCCACTTCCATTCCGGTATGTCCAACGGTTGAATCTTTCCATACGGCTTCTGGTGCTCTGCCTTTACTTGCAAACACGTGAGGCATTTACTCACATTCTCCACCACATCACGTTTCATACCCGGCCACCAATAATCTTTCTTCATGTCTTGGTATATCTTGGTGGCACCGGGATGAATGGAGTATCGAGACTTATGAGCTTCATCCATAATCCTCATTCGCAGATCCCCAAGTCGAGGAATCCACATACGCCCAAACCGGGTTCTAGCACCTGTTGCGTTCTCACCCAACTCCGCGACCAGACCTCTCATCCGTTCAGAGTTAAGATGTTCGTCTTTCAAAGCCTCATCTTGGAACTCTTTGACCTGTTTCATCACGTCGGAGGTCATGATTAGCTGGTACGCCTTCACCCGAATTGGCTCGGGCCTCTCCTTTCGGCTAAGGGCATCCGCCACCACGTTGGCTTTGCCCGGATGGTAATGGATCTCACAATCATAGTCCTTTATAAGCTCCAACCATCGCCGTTGCCTCATATTCAGATCTTTTTGCTCGAAGAAGTACTTCAAGCTTTTGTGGTCGTTAAAGATGGTGCACTTCGTTCCGTAGAGATAGTGCCTCCAAATCTTTAACGCGAAAACCACAGCTGCGAGCTCCAAGTCATGAGTAGGGTAATTAACCTCATGAACTTTCAGCTGTCGGGATGCATAGGCTATCACCTTTCCCCTTTGCATCAATACACATCCCAACCCCGAGTAGGAGGCATCAGAATAGACCACCAAATCTTCACTCCCCTCGGGTAACGCCAATACTGGAGCTTGGGTCAATCTCGTCTTCAGTTCATCAAACGCCTTCTCTTGAGCTTGACCCCATACAAATTTCACATCCTTCCAGGTCAACTTTGTCAGTGGAGAAGCAATTTTGGAAAAGTCTTGGATGAACCTTCGGTAGTAACCCGCCAAACCCAAGAAACTACGGATCTCGGATGGCGTCTTTGGAGATTTCCATTGCATCACTGCTTCCACTTTCGCCGGATCAACCATAATTCCATCCGAATTTACCACGTGGCCCAAGAACTGAACTTCGCGTAGCCAGAAGGCACATTTGGAGAACTTAGCATACAGTTTCTCCCTTCTCAGAGTCTCTAACACCTCCCGGACGTGACCGGCATGCTCTTCTTCGCTCCTCGAATAAATCAAGATATCATAGATGAACACAATCACTGATTTATCCAACATTGGCCGGCACACCCTATTCATCAGGTCCATAAAAGCAGCTGGCGCATTGGTCAACCCAAATGACATGACGAGGAACTCGTAGTGACCGTAGCGCGTACGAAAAGCTGTTTTAGGGATATCCTGCTCCTTCACCTTCAGTTGATGGTAGCCTGATCGAAGATCTATTCGTGAAAACCAACTAGCACCCTGAAGTTGATCAAATAAGTCGTCGATCCTCGGCAAGGGGTATCTGTTCTTTACCGTCAGCTTATTCAGCTCGCGGTAGTCGATGCACATCCTCATACTACCATCCTTTTTCTTTACAAACAGGACCGGAGCACCCCAAGGTGAGATACTCGGTCTAATAAACCCCTTATCCAGCAGCTCTTGTAATTGCTCCATCAACTCTTTTATCTCTGTCGGGGCCAATCGATACGGTGCTTTGGCAACAGGTTGGGCACCTGGTATCAGATCAATCTGGAACTCGATCTCTCTGTCAGGTGGCAATCCCGATAAATCTTCCGGGAACACGTCTGGGAATTCACGCACAACCGGAACATCAGACAATCGTGGTGTTGGCGTTTCTACATCTTTTACGTAACATAAGAAGGCGCTACATCCACGCCTCATACATTTCCCCGCCACTGCCATCGAGATCACTTTCGGAATCGTAGTAACCCGATCCCCATAAACTGTCACTGAACTACCGTCGGGCGCTGTCAAACTGACCATCTTCTTGCGACACACAATGTTCGCCTCAAAATCCGCCAACCAATCCATTCCAAGCACCAAATCGAAACCGCCTAACGTCATCACAAATGGTTTAACTGGGAATTTGTGACCCTCCAATTCTACATCGCAACCCTCAATTACCTCAGAAATCCTGGTGGTTTTTCCTATAGCAGTCTCTACATCAAACGGCACATCCACACGTCTCCTACTAACGGGCAATTTAGCACAAAAAGTAGCAGAAATAAAACTCCTACTGGCACCCGAATCAAATAATACAGAGGCTACAGTTTGGTTCACCAGAAACGTACCGGACACTACATCGGGGTCCGTCCTAGCCTCTTCCTGCGTCATAGTGAAAGCCCTGGCGCTTGCTCTCGGACCTTCACTTCCCGTCTTCTTTACCCCTGAAGCCTCAGCCCTTGGCTTCTTACAGTCCCTGCTCATATGACCGCCTTCCCCACAGTTAAAACACTTGCCCATCCGGCAATCCTTTGATATATGCCCCGTCTTCCCACACTTAAAGCAGATGTTGGATCCCCATTTGCACTCCCCTGAGTGCTCCCTTCCACACTTACCACACTTCCTCACCCCAGCTCCAGTCACGACCACACGGTGGTCATCCACCCTCGCCTTCTTGTTGCTCGTCGAAGTATCACCCCGACCAAATCTCTTCTCCTGCCAGTTTTTCTCTCCACTTCCTTTCTTGCTACCCTCAGCCTTTACCAACGCAGCCCGTTCATCAAATAACCTTCCCGCCAAATCCACTGCCGATCTGAAAGTGCTTGGTCGGGCAGAAATCAAGTGCCAACGAATTTCAGCTGGCAACCCCTGAATATACCGGTTGATCTTTCGAGACACCGGCGTCACCTGCTCTGGCACCAACAGCGCCAATTCGTTAAACTTGGTGGTGTATTGTTGGTGGGTCATCGTCCCCGCCTCCAACTGCAGGAACTCTCTCTCTCAACTCTATCCATTTCCCGACGAGGACTGAATTCCTCAATCACCAGCCTTTTTAACTCAGCCCACTTCATCTTCCCTATAGCCCTGCTACCCTCGGCTTGGACTATATTATTCCACCAGCACGAAGCCGACCCTGTGAAAGAGTGGGTAGCAAACTTCACCTTCTTGTCCTCCTGGCAATCACTAATATCGAGGACAGCTTCCATTTCCATCACCCATTGGTGAGCATCAGTAGCAGTACCAGAACCATCAAAAGTTGGGGGCTTGCACCTCATGAATGCCCCGTAGTTACAACCCGGGCTGTCTCCCGTAACTGCTCTTCTTCCTCTTCCTCTTCATCATCGGATAATACTGTTTCTGCTTCTGTCTGTTGCTGTCTACCTGAGGACCGATTCCTCCCTCGTCTCTCATCTTCGCGTACTGCCTTTATCACTTCGGTCACTACAGACGGTAAGATCGTCTGCATGACCTGATGTACTTCCTCAACCACTGCCTCTTTTACCGAGGCTCTCAAATTCGCGCTTTCGTCTGCCTCCTCCTGATGAGGAGTCTCGTTTTCCTCATGAACTACCTTCTCTGTCCTAAGTCTTCCTCGCGTGTTACGCGGTTCATCACCACGTCCACCGCCACGGGAAGCTTTAGATGATCTACCACCGATCATCTTCTATCACACTGAAAGATTTAAACACCAACACGGTCATTCAAGGAAATAGCTCAGTTTATGTCAAGTATAGTAAGTCCCTAATTACAGTGGCCATTTGTGATTAGCCACTTACTCTACTCTTCGTACCCCGAGCATTACCTGTCCTGACTACATTAGTATCTAAGTCTAACAGTACACATAAACACATATCATGCGCACGAAATCATGATTAACTTTAATAAAAATACCTGATGGCACGCAACTACTCAGATGGCATTCTCTTCCTTTCTGTCCCATTTTCAGTTTAAGTTTAGGTTTATTTTAAAATTTTACCCGTTTCACTTAAACTTTGGCTCTGATACCAACTTGTAAGGCCCCGTTCCCGGGCACCTCACAGTTGGTCGTCATCACCCATAAAACATACATTTAATATAAACATAATGGAATAACGCAGCGGAATTTATAAAATATACATTCTCATTTCATCATAAAAGCTTTTACATCATTGTCTAGCTTTACTACAAAAGATTTCATCTTCTTTATATACAAAATGGTCCTAAACAGTGACCTCTAATAGAAGATATTAAGTTCAAGAATAAATTTTTCTTCATAAAGAAGATTTCTTAAATAATCCTGTTTATCAGAATTATCAAGAAATCTTGCACTTGCATGCAACATGATGGCGTTGCGCGCATTACGGGCCCACAACACATGATGTGGCAGCATAATCAAAAAGTGAATGCCATCCCAAAAGGGCTGAGTAGTCGCCTCGTGCCATCCTCAGCAACACTACCTGCCAACTAGAAAACACATAAAAAGTCAGCGTTGCTGAGTGAGTTCTAGTTTTATAATAAAACATACTTTTACTTATTTAAAAGTATCCTTTCGTACATGCGTTCATACATCATACGTACACAGAGATAATATTCATTATTATCTTCATTATTCGTTATACATCGTTATCTTTAACTTCTCGTATGGATTCTGTCAGGCTTTACCCACTTCATAGCACTTGGCTATGATTACTGTGGTCGAATGACAAGAATCCCGTTCATACTTACTTGCACATTGAAAGGTGAATTGTACCAATACCATATGCTACACCCCGATCGTTATTAGCTACCGGGCCGAAGTCAACATATGAACAACAAAACGTATGCCACGGTACTAGAGGTAAGCGGTAGAGGTACATGACCATGGTCGATCACAGAGAAGGACCAATCGCGTTATTCAATGCTGCAAGACTTAATTCGTTCGTTCATTAATGCATGTATTCATCATCATTCTTCTTTTCGTTCATTCGTTAATACATGCATTCGTCATCATGTTCCTCTTTCATTATCTTTCACTTTACGTTACATAATACTTCATTCATTCATTCTCGTTATTCGTAAAGTTTCGGAGAGATAAACATACACAATCACAAGGAACATACACATCCATCATACATTCATCATCATACATAGCATCATACATACGTAATCATACATAGCATCATCATTCACATCAGCCCTTCATGGGCGACTGAACCTATCCCAGTCGCATGTCCTCCATGCGACTGGACTGTGCGATTGGGCTATCATGCGAATGGGCATACAATCATGTGACTGGACTTTCTTCCGCACGAATAGACACTATACGACTGGGCTATACGCGACTAACTCTTAACCGTACGACTGAACTACCCTGCGATTGGACCTATGCGACCGAAACCCCCAATCGCATAGCCTACCGTGCGACTGAGGCTCAATCGGGGGTCTGAGCCTCAATCGTGCGATTGGACATCAACTGTTCCTCATTCGGCCGAATGGCCCTTCAGTCGCATAACCCTAACTGGGCAGCGACTGGAGTTCTTCCTAAACTGCAGTCGCGAACCAACGCACCCAAACTCGTTATAAACCCATTTTCAGCCCAAATCGACCCTCCCAAGTCTCAGGGATTCATACTAGGACATCATACAAGCATATACAAGTCCTAATTCCTACTATAAACACGTTACTCAAGATTTACCCAAATGGGTCAAACTCACACTATTTCAAAAATAGGGTTTCTATGTGATTCCAGCCCCAAAATCATTCAAAAACGTGTAAAAGAGGGGTCCTAGAACTCACATTAACAGGTAGGAGTTGATGAGCTTCGATTTGGCTAGCCTCACGACAAATCCGGAGCTCGGTCAGCACTTTCCCCCTTTCTTCTCTGCTCTCGTTCGCTCTCTGCTCTCTTTCCCGACTGAATTATGCAAGTGTTGGGAAGGAGAATAGAGCTGCTCCCCTTTTATAGGTACTTCTCAGTCGCGTCTGGTCCAGGGGCGACTGGACCTTCAGTCGCATGAACACCATGCGATTGGACCCCAGTCGCATGTGTTCCATGCGGTCCGTCCTTCATTCGGGCGGTTGAACTCCAATCGTACGGTTGAGCTTCAATCGGCCGAATAGCATGCGGTTGAACCTCCAGTCGCATAAATCCCAGGCGACTGAGGCTCAGTCGCACAGCCTACCAAAAAGTCAAACTTTCGGGTGTTACAGATAACTATGAACATAGAATTGCAAGTAATAACATAACATGTTTTTAATTGAACTTTGAAATAGAATAAAAATGAATAAAATTAATAACAAATTATTGTATAAGTTTCACATGATAAACCTAAATAATAAACAAATAAAAATAGGGTATGAATACTTATATTGAGTTCTTAAGTCTGAGTTAGACTTATGACTTGATTAATATAAATGGTGAACCCCTAACTTAGCATGATTATATGTATTAGAACATATGTTTAAGGTTGTGGTTAAGAGTATTGAACAAAGTAATAAATGAATCAAAAGTAAAGGAAAAAAAGGTTGTTACTAGATCAAAACAAATTGGACAGATTTATTGCTACAATTCATATGATTACTAAAATTATCAAACCTTAAGTAAAAATTCTAAAACTCTCCAGTCTACTATGTTAAAGGTTATGAAGAACTTTCATTTAGAAAAGGTTTTGAAATTTGACTCACAAACTAATCAAAACAACAGTGTAAAGCAGAAGGTGCAAATCTGCGCACTTAATTTGTAGAGGCTGTTATGGAGTCATCCAATTGAATTAGAGGTAGTGTGAACTATGATTGGAAAGATAACTTGATAAACTTATTTTTGGATTCTGATTGTATAGAGATGAAGAAGAGCTCTCTTACAAGTTGAGAAGAAGAGTTGGTGCAAAAGAATTATGATACAAATGTTAGTATATATAGGTGAGGGAATGGATGTTATGGATGGGGAAGTTTCATGAGCACAATTATGTTTGGTGGTTATAAGTAGTTATATATTAGTACAAGGAGATGGAGTTTTGGTCTTTTAAATTTATAAAATTAATAGAATGTTTATAAAATGTTATAAAAAGGTTTTATCAAAGTTGTAAAATTAAAGATTTTAAAATAGTTTGTATTTTTTTTTGTATAAAAGTATAATAGTTATAAACCTTTATAAAAATATTATGACTAAGAATTTCTATAAAATTAATCAACCAAATTATAAATTTATAAAACTTAATAAACTTCATAAACTTTATAAATCTTTGTATTTAATTATTTATTTTAATCACATAATTAAAATCTCATAATTAATAACTTGATTCTATAAATTTATAAGATTTACTTTTTAATTTATAAAATCCTCAAAAATTGAATAATTGATAAAATTAGTGTGTTATAACATAATAGTTTACAAAAAGATTAAACCATATTAGTTTATTATAGAAATAACCCAAACGGGTTCGGGTTTACGTAACAAATGGGTCAAATGTTACAAGCCTCAAGTCAGAAATCCAAAATCCCTAATTCACTACATAATTGCTATTTACTAATCCAATTTTCTGGTTTATGATAGTAATCCTAAACAGTGAATCGTCATTGGCAGCAACCATCGACTATCATTTGTAGCATGTAAGTCCCAGTTACGGTCTTGGATATTCGCGTTTGACTCAAATTCACCAAAAGACGTGCAGAATTTGTGGTCGGTGTCTCGTGTATATAATCATAATCAATATGCAATCAATAACGATCATATGTAATTCAAACATTGCTCTTCATTCAATCATAAACAAATTACAAAGGTTACATACAAACATCTTGCTCCACAACCTCTCTCTCTTGTTAATCACCTACAAATGAGCACAAAAAATGCTTTTATAAAGAGAACCTAAGCTAATTTTGTGTCTATATCAGCCCAAGAGAAACTAACCAATTTCCCTTGTATCATGAGAAATTACACGTCTAATTTCGCTTTATGCAATTTTCGAGCGAATCGTTACAAACATTGACTAACCAAAAGTTGTTCATTTTAATACAATCAAATACATATTAAGCTGATTAAAATCTATTATCCAAGTTGTTGTCACAACAAATGTTTTAACATAGCGTAATAATCTACCTCTTCTTTTTTTTTCCTCCACCAACGACAATGACAAACACTACTGCTTTCAAATATTAAATGGCTACACACACTCTATATATCGCTACCGTAGTTGTTAGTATCATGAGGTGTAATGCATTTTTATCAACTTTAATTCAATCTACTTGTAGTGGAAGTTTTAATTTGTTTAATTATTCTTCATTTGTGTTTGTGCTCATGTTTTAGTAACTTGTATGAATTGGTTTAAGGATTATTGAAATTGAATCTTTATATAATATTAGAACCGTGACGACATTAGACACAAATCACCATACCAAGATGTTAGATTTCTCTCTATTTGTTTGTGTGAGGTTCTCTTACAATCTAATTTACTTTTTTTATTGTTTCAAGAAATGAAGACACAAGAAATGAAGACACTAACTTCGTCTGTTGTAATGTCTGACCTAGTAAATGGAGATATTAACCTCATCTAAGGTTCTTAGCAAGGGCATTGTAACTCCACAAGCATGTTTTTCTTTGTTAAAACCTTTATATTTTTTCAATAATTATTAAAATTATGCGATTGCTTATAAATTTAAGATTACATTAGTTTGTTACAAAGATTATTATATTAACTTGTTAAATGTTAACTTTAGTCGGTATGAAAATATTTAAATTGAAATCATCTTGAAAATGATATTAAAACAATCAAAATCACCTTAAAACAAGTGAAGTTACCTTCAAAACCAATACAAACCAAATCTAATAATCTAAAACGGATTTTAATGGCCCGACTGGTGACCAAACCCAACAAAATCACCTTCATATAATAAACATAGACCCTAGTGACAAAAAAATTCCTTACTCTATAGCTACCCAAAATATCATGTTTGATACTGTTAGGCACTTTATATCATGTTTAACAAAATTTTAATTTCTTATCTTTTTATGATGGATTGTAGGTTTATTATCATTCATTGGTGAATAAGGAAAAATATTGTAAATTAAAAAAAAACAAAAACAAAAACAAAACAAACAAAACAAAACAGATATGTAATCCTAGCTAGACTAATGAGTTTATGAGGAAGAAAGTGTAATTAAAGAGAATATTACAAAACATATCCCCATTCTACATTGCTGAGAAAAGAAATTGATTACCAAGGCTTTCCATCCCACTTACGATGATAATAAAAAATTTGTTGGCACTTTTATTATACACAATAGCAATAATTTTTTTTTTATCATTTTCACTTTACCAAAAGATGATAGATTTTATGGCATCAAATCATGTTAATACATCACATTCAATTATATCAAAACGAACTAACCTTTCTAACTTTATTCTTACATGACGACTCCCCCTCGTAGTCGCATATTGCTTTTGAGGATGTCATTATGAGATTACATCAATCTTTTAGTTAAAAGGTTTTTGTTAAAGAGAACTTTGTGCTTTTACGAATATTAAAGTTACAATATTTTTTTATTATGCAAGCAGTTAGTGTCCACTTATTCTTACATAACAAATATGTATCTAATGGTAAATATAAAATTATAAAACATGTATAACATATGATAAATACATAAAATGTATACATAAAAAGTATACTATTATAGTAAATACATAAAAGTATACATATATAACATTACAAAACATTTGATATCGTTCAGGACATGCAAATATAAAAATTATCCATATGTCCACTTAATTGCGAAAGTAAGAATATCATAATCTTGATCAATAGAATATTAATTTTATGAGAGTTAAAACGTACCATTTATGCCTTTAGATAATATATATAATACTGAAAATAACCTTAAAAGATTTCATTTATAAAGAATATAACTTTTTCTCATCATCCTTTTAAAAAAGATTCTCCTCCCACCCACATTCACACTATGGCTTCCACTACTAATGGCCACCAATATTTTAAATGTGCAAATAGGAGAGTTCTTTGGTCCTCTGTGGACTCGTGAATATTAGGTTTTAAAAATTATGAACCATGTATGGAGGAAGGTTATAATATAAAGTTAATTTTTAGTATAAAGTGTAAAAAGTTATCGCTTAAGAAGAAATATGTAATGCTAGAATTGTCGGATAAATAATATATGTAATGCTAGAATTGTCACATAAGGATAAATTATTATGGAATTGTGAAACTATCACGTAGTATGTATTTCCTGTGTAATAATTTCATGTTTATGTGATGATTTTAGACAAGTATAATTCTTTTTGTGTAATAATTCACCTTCATTTTCTTGTGTAATAATTCCATGTTTATGTTTATGATTTTAGAAGAAAGTGTATAAACAACCATTCTAAGAGAAATTACTGGACTCATTTGACTAACAATACTTCTTTTTATCCTTTCGAAACTCGTACTTGACATTATCTTAAAAAGTATTTTTACCTTTTCCTAGATTGACATTTGCACTTTCGCCATTACTCTAGATATCCAGTTCTAGTAAATTGGGGCTTTATGTAAAATGGAGCCCAAAGCTAAGGCTTTAGATGCTTTGGACTTGAGCCACACATTGTACCAAATCAATTTGTGTGATATGTAGAACATTGTACCAAATCAATTTGTGTGATATGTAGAACATTGTACCAAATCATAGTATGATCTCTCCCTCTCATGGGCAAGTTGTGTGATATGTAGAACATTGTACCAAATCATAAATTCTTCAAGTAGATCATATACATCAATTTGAGTTTCTAGATTAGTCAAGTTTTAAGAGTTAGTTACCTTCTGTAGGGATTTGTCGTGAGACCACAAAAGTTTTCAAGCATCTAAAAATTATCTAGATCTTCCATACAGGTAGGTTTATGAAAGTTACAACCCACATAGAATTAGAGTCGGTGATCGAGGTATGCAAGTTCATAAAGACTGATGCAAAAGAGCCAATTTAGATATGACAAGGTTATATACACTCGATATGTCATCATGTTGTTGTATTCTATGATTTTTCCTTCAATGATCATGCTCCTTTGAAGATGTCAAAGATTTGTTATGATGTAGTCAATTAATAGGTCTTAGATAGCGAGGATTCTTCGTTCGAACTTGCCATCGTTGCTAATTGAATATTTTGGTGTTAGGATGATATAGTTTCATGAGTTTAACTAAGATTGATAATAGATGCATGCTTTTAAGGAAACAAAAGTTAATAGTTAATAAATACTATAAAATTAATATTTAGAATCATTTTAAGATACACCATTAGAGCATTCACATCCTATTGTTGAGCATTTGTCATATATTAAATGAGATGGTTATGAGTAAAAAATAAATAGAAAATATTATTATTCATCTGTATATTGAGTTAAACCTTGTTCATCCCAAATGAAATTTTATTATTTTTTAAAGTAGTTGTGAGTGAATGAGAAAAAAAGATAATGATAAAAACATAAAAATATTATTTAATTAAAAAACAGAGAAAAAAAATATGATTAAAGCATATACAAACAACTCTTTATATAATTTTATGAAAAAATAATTAGAAAACGGGAATATATCATAAACTGATTGGTATCTTCTCACGGGGAGACATATGTTGCGCCGGATTCCCCTACAAACTCCACACCATTTTGTTTGTTTATTATGTTACTACATAATTACTCTAATTAATAATTTAATTAAACTTTTTTATTACTTTCGATTTTCGATATTCGTGCTTTCTTATCCACCAAAGCACTTATCTCCCATTTTCTAAATATTTTATCCATTCATTTTTTATCCGTTTTGGTGAACTTTAAACTAATCTTGCTAGCTTGTTGTTTTATTATATTGAAGTCACAAGTTTAAGTCGTGAGAAAAATGCTCTTGCATAAAATATAAGATAAAATTACTTACATCAGATCACGAAACGGTGCGACGTCTCTGAGAATTCTACGCAAAGCGGGAATTGAAGCGTATGTGTTTTCTTTGATCGTTGTCATTTACTCCATCATATCATTTGTTGTCTTCTAAAGAGTAAATAAGAAACATATCATTTTATATGCATTTTATATATATTTTCATATTCATGTCAAATAAGTTTTTCTCTATACAGTTTAAAATGCATGTAAACAAGTTTACTTTTAACCTTTTTATATTTTTTTGGTACATGGAAAATTTTGTTACTACGTGATTCTTCTATGAAATACACGAAATTTTTTGGAATACATGAAATTTTCCTGTCATCTTAATCTTTTATAAGGACAAAATGGTTTAACTACGTGATTCTAATATGTTTGTGAATATGAAATTTTGCACGTATTTCATGTGTATAAAAGGTAAAGTTTATAATACTCATAAACATACTAAAATAAACATAATATAATATAATTTTATTAAAATAAATTCCACCATTATAGCTTTCATGCATAGGTATAATTTATTATGAGTCTATGATAACTATGTGGACTAAGGAGCAAATAAATGTTTCTCGAGCCTTGCACTTTGCAACAACAAAATAAGTAACAACTGGTTTAATCTAGTTAAAGAAATTTAATTAATCAATTGGTACATAATTATGTGCCTTGATGCCTTCGGTCCATAGCGTATGTAGGTCGCTCCATCAACTCCCTTTTACATCGGTAGTGGCGGAGCTTTTACAAATGAGATCCAAATCGAGAGGGCGGATTCAATATGTATATAATTTTTAAAATAAAATTTATGATTCAAGCTATCTTCTTAACCTCCTTATTGTGTTTATGGAAGAATAGGAACAATAAAGTTTTCAAAAGCAAATCCGTTTATGAGGAAGAGATCATTGGCAATGTAAAATCTCTTTTTTTTTCGGTAAAAGCTAGAGGGAAAATGAGAGCTCTCAATGGAATTTATGGTGTAATTTTTTCTTTTAAATTTCTCTAGTATTCAATAGGGCTGTTCAAATAGCTCGCGGCTCGTGGCTCGCTCGAAGCTCGCTCGAAAAAAGCTCGCTCGAATCGGCTCGGTTTAAAAACGAGTCGAGCCGAGCCGGCTCGGTTTAAAACCAAGCCGAGTCCGAGCCAAGGGCGGCTCGCTCGTTGGCTCGCTCGTTGGCTCGTTTACTGGCTCGACTAAATATGTAATATATATATAATATTTATATATAATATTTATATATAATATTTATATATAATATTATAATAACACTAACATTAAAAAATCAAATGTTTTAGGTTGGCTCGCAAGTCTGCATTTACAATTTCACACCCAAGTTTGAAAACCCTAAGTCCCCACTCGCCACTCCCCAAACCCCAGTCCTCCACCTCCACTCGGCTGCTGCGCACTCTCCCGAGTCCCATCTCGGCGTCTCCCTCTCCCACTCTCCCGAGTCCGTCACTCCCTCCCGCCTACCACTCACCCACACACTCTCCCGTTTGTTCTACCTTAGCCAATGCTCTTATGAAAATACTACATCCAGTAATTGATATTGATTTATTTCATTGATTATTTTTTGCAGGTATTTAGAAGTGCAAGAGAATGTTTATGCGGGTTAATTCATATGCTAATGAACGTTGAATTGTTAAATTATTTTTGTGTATCGTTGGTTGAATTAGATTGGGGCTTGTAATCTATGATGTTGAACTGATTTTTAGTATGTTTTTTGAACTATGCGTTTATATTTGGACTTTTGAAGTTTGAGAGATGTGTATTAAATTTTCTTTTAAAACCGAGCCAAACAAAACCGAGCCGAGCCAGCTCGGTTTAAAACCAAGCCGAGTTCAAGCTCTACTTTTTAGCTCGGTTGTAAATCCGAGCCGAGCCGAGCTGCCTCGGTTTATAATTCGAGCCGAGTCCGAGCTCATCCTGGCTCGGCTCGGCTCGGCTCATGAACAGCCCTAGTATTCAATCTCTAGCTCATTGCTGTTTAATGAAAATGCTTTGTTAAAAAAAAATTCAAAATAAGGTTGAATTTAGTCAAATGGATGAAGTAAAAACAATTACATTAAATCATAGTAGTAAACCACCTTAAGAAATAAAAACACCAAGGGGTTGTTTGGTTCCAACCTTGTTTGATTCCTTGCATCTTACCGGAGGATAGGTATGACCGAACCTCTTATTCGGTCAGATCTAAACCCACATCTGACCCGAGTCAGACATGGGGTGGTCGTTAACGGTGGTGGTTCGCGACTGGTTCGCGGTGGTTCGCAGTGGTTGGCGGTGGGTCTGGTCTGCGACGGGGAGAACAGTCACAGCAACGGCGGGTCTGGTTCGCGGTGGTTCACGGTGGTGGTTTGCGTTTGCGGGTCTGGCTCGCGTCGGGTCTGGCTCGCGTCGGGTCTGGCTCGCGGCGGGTCTGGCTCGCGGTAGTTCATAGTGGTGGTTTGTGTGATGAAGAATGGTGGTGGTGGTTTGTGTGAAGATGAAGGGTGATGGTAGTTTGTGTGAAGAAGAAAGGTGAATGTGGGGAAGATAAATGGGTTGTAGGGTGGAGATAAAGTAAGTTGTTTTTAATTTTTTCTTTTTATAAACAAACACACTTACTGGTTCAGATCTCTTTTCTTTTTATAAACAAACACACTTACTGATTCAGACCTCTTACTGGTTCAGGCTCTCTTATTCATTCAGCACTTATTCAATCAGAAGTTTCAAATAACCCCTGAAAAAACGATGTGAATGACATATTAGTCCCTCCTACTCTACTCATCCGGTCGAACATATCTTAGTTATAATGTCCATTCATGTATCTGATTTAAGATAAAGAAAGTATATATTTGCTCATTTATTTTTATTTTTATTTTTTTATTTTTCATTTTAACTAGGATATGTGAGATGGAAAGCATGTTAACATGCTTAAAACGTCTAATGAATATGTGTTCAATTCATGTCTTTGACTAGATATATAATATATATTTTAAAAATAAAATTTTAATTATTATTGTTTTTAGTTGAAAGAAAACTCCGAGTTATATTAAAAAGAGTAAATCTCGGTTTTGGTCCCTGTGTTTTGCAAATTGACTCTACTTGAGTACCAACGTTTATTTTGTCTCCATTTGAGTACCAAATTTTAAAAAAGTTGTCTGTTTGAGTACCAAATTTTAAAAAAGTTGTCTGTTTCAGTCCTTTTGACTAACGGTGTTAACATTTTCTGTTAAATTTTTTTAAAAAAGACCAAAATACCCCTAAGGGCTATAAATATATCACCGTCTCCACCACACACCACATACCACCACCACCACCACACACCACCGCCACCACACACCACCGCCACCACACACCACCGCCACCACACACCACCGCCACCACACACCACCGCCACCACACACCACCGCCACCACACACCACCGCCGCACACTCCGATCAGGAAGGTCCAAATCCTGAACAAAAATGGATCCAAAGCCTCCCCTCCGATCAGGAAGGTCCAACTCACTCTCAATCTCTCGATGCTCTGTCTCTCTCAATCTCTCAACTCCGGTGAACCCGAAATCAAGAATTTTCGATCGAAGTTCAAGTGGTTGCGGTCGGTTGAAGGTGATTTGGGGGTTCAATGGGTCGAATTCGAAGGTCGACAGAGATGAGGTTGGTGTCGGTCAGAGATGGTGATGGTTGCAATCGGACAGTTCGCAGGTGTGGTTGTGCGAAGGGGGCGACGGTTGTGAGGCGGCGGGTGGTGCTGGTTCGCTATGGGTGAGAGGCCAAGGAGCTTGGTGGTGATCGGAGGGCGTCAGATGGAGGATAATTTGGTGCAGTTTGATCTGGTGTCGATGAGGTTAGGGTTTAGGTCATCTGTTTCTGATCCTGTTGTTGATTTGGGTTTGTTTTAATCACAATCTAATGGGTTTTGAATCTTTTGGATTTAGGTTTTGGAGTTGGCTGGAAATGCAGCGAGGGATAACAAGAAGAACAGGATAATCCCAAGGCATGTGCTTTTGGCGATTAGGAACGATGATGAGTTGGGGAAATTGTTAGCGGGGGTGACGATTGCTCATGGTGGTGTTCTTCCAAACATTAACCCTGTTTTGTTACCGAATAAGACAGCTGCTGGAAATGCAGCGAGGGGTAACATTTTCTATTCGATGGTGTGTGGTGGTGAAGTGTGTCGGCGGTGGTGTGCGGTGGCGGTGGTGTGTGGCGGTGGAGTGTGCCGGCGGTTGTGTGTGGTGGCGGTGGTGTGTGGTGGCGGTGGTGTGTGGTGGCGGTGGTGTGTGGTGGCAGTGGTGTGTGGTGGCGGTGGTGTGTGGTGGTGGTGGTGGTATGTGGTGTGTGGTGGAGATGGTGATATTTTTATAGCCCTTAGGGGTATTTTGGTCTTTTTACAAAAATCTAACAGAAAATGTTAACACCGTTAGAAATTTGGACTGAAACAGACAACTTTTTTAAAATTTGGTACTCAAATAGAGACAAAATAAACGTTGGTACTCAAGTGGAGTCAATTTGCAAAACACAGGGACCAAAACCGAGATTAACTCTGTTAAAAATGTTGAGTCAATTTAGGCTTGAAACTGCTAAATGTGAAACGCATAAACCTATCTCCTCATTACGAAAAATAATAAAATAAAATATAGTTAATTTTAATTTTGCTCCCTAAAGTTTGACAAAAGTAATAATTTTCTTAGATTAAATACATCAATTTACCTTTAAAAATTTTATTAATTGTTTCAATTCCCATCCAAAATTTTTATTATTTTGTATCCAGTTGAAACATGAATCTTTAGAATTGAAATTGAAACAACTTATAAAACTTTTAGAAATTAATTGATGTTTTTAATTTTTAGAGAAAAATTATTATTTTTATTAAAATTCGGGGAGTAAAAACGAATTCAACTTAATAAAATAAAATAAAGGACTAATGTCTAATAGCACATTCTTTTTATTGGTCCTTTGACAATTTAGTATGAAAAGCCCAACCCAGGGCTATTTTGCAAAGAAGAAACCCCAGCATGGTTTGCCATTGTGATCGTCATCCTAATGTCATCTAGAGGTGAAAACGGAAACCGGGTCCAAACCAAACCCATCGAATCAAACCAGAAACCGATTACGGGTCCTACCTGGTCCAATGTGATACAAGTTCGTATCCTAAAAAATTGTTCCTACCATGTTCAACAATTTTAGAAACTACTGGTTCCATATCGGTTCCATCATTTCTACAAGACCACAAAAAACTCGAACGCTTCTTGCTTTTTGAAAAACTAGCCGTCACATAATGGCTATATAGCCTTTTGAGGTAGTTTCTTGACGGTTTATTAGTTATTATATATATATATATATAGGGGAAGGTTCCACTAACGTATTTTGGTTTATTAACAATTTTGTGCTGTTTTATGAAATCCAGCACAACTCTGTGCTGTTTTATGAAATCCAGCACAACCATGTGCTGTTTTATGAAATCCAGCACAACCATGTGCTGTTTTATGAAATCCAGCACAACCCTGTGCTGTTTTATGAAATCCAGCACAACCATGTGCTGTTTTTTGAAATCCAGCACAACCCTGTGCTGTTTTATGAAATCCAGCACAACCCTGTGCTGTTTTATGAAATCCAGCACAACCCTGTGCTGTTTTATGAAATCCAGCACAACCCTGTGCTGTTTTATGAAATCCAGCACAACCCTGTGCTGTTTTATGAAATCCAGCACAACCCTGTGCTGTTTTATGAAATCCAGCACAACCCTGTGCTGTTTTATGAAATCCAGCACAACCCTGTGCTGTTTTATGAAATACAGCACAACCCTGTGCTGTTTTATGAAATACAGCACAACCCTGTGCTGTTTATGAAATACAGCACAACCCTGTGCTGTTTTATGAAATACAGCACAACCCTGTGCTGTTTTATGAAATACAGCACAACCCTGTGCTATTTTAGCACAAAACGTTAAAATGCAGCACAATTTCACCTAATTTGTTTTTCTATAAAAAAATATAGCAATACTATACTCAATTTAAAGAGAAAAAAATGCTTGATTTTATGGTGTAATTTTTTTAAAAAAATAATCTAGCATGAAAAAGTTATAAACGTTTAAAAAAATTGGGGAAACTCAAAAAAGTCAACAAAAGTGGTTACGTACCCAAAATACCCTTCTATCTTTTTATTTATAACATTATCATCTTAGACATTTATTAAAAAATTGAAGGCTAAGATCATTTCTTACACTTCTTAGGCAAAATTTATTTTTTAGTAGAACCTCCCCCTATATATATATATATATATATATATATATGTATATATATATAGATTATATATATATAGATACATACACACACACACACATATATATATATATACATACATACAGATATATATATATATATATATATATATATATATATATATATATATATATATATATATATATATATATATATATATATATATATATATATATATGTACACATACATAAATATATATGTATATATATATATATGTATATATATACACATACACATATATATGTATATATTATATATATGTATATATATATACATATACACACACACACATATATATATATATGTATGTATACATATATACATATATACACAGGTATGGGTTCCGCTAAAAAGACCATATATCCTAAAAAGTGGAGGAAGAGTTTTAGTGATGACATGTGTCATTAAGGTAGTTTTTGTTTAGAGGGTAAATATGTAAATTTATATTTTATAATTTATTAATTGAGTAATAGAAGTTTCATCCATAAATGGCGTGAGATTTCGTAACCGCCGAGTGATTTGTTTATTTTTGATTGACTTAATCAAATTCATGCAATTAGTTTTTCACAATTCTTTGAGGAACCTTTGAGTCGGTGTGTTGGAAATGGCTAACGCAATTATCGATGAAGGAGATAGTAATATATTGTTTTTTTATTTTCCTCTCATGTATTTATAAACAAAATCATCGTCTGATAAATACTAAATACGCATAGTTGTCCGCTTAATACGCACAGTTGTCCACTAGATACACACAGCTGTCCACTAAATACGCGCAATTGTCCACATACGCACAGTTGTCCACTTAATACGCACAGTTGTCCACTTAATACGCACAGTTGTTGTAAGGCCCCGATCCCGGGCACCTTACGGTTGGTCATCATCACACGTAAAACATACATTTAATACATGATCATAAAATACGCAGCGGAATTATAAAATATATATTCTCATTTCATCATAAAAGCTTTTACATCATTGTCTTGATTACAAAAGATTTCATCTTCTCTGTGTACAAAATGGTCCTAAACAGTGACCTCTAATAGAAGATATTAAGTTCAAAAATATATTTTTCTTCATAAAGAAGATTTCTTAAATAATCCTGTTTATCAGGATTATCTCGAAATCTTGCACTTGCATGCAACATGATGTGTTGCGTGCATTACGGGCCCGCAACGCATGACGTTGCAGCGTTATCAAATGGAGAATGCCATCCCAAAAGAGCTGAGTAACCGCCTCGTGCCATCCTCAGCAACACTACCTGCGAACTGGAAACACATAAAAAGTCAGCGTTGCTGAGTGAGTTCTAGTTTTATCGGTAGTATATAAAAATACCCTTTTTCTGTATTATACTATACTGTACTGTATATGCGAGCACGCATCAACTGTGTGAACAAGTAACGTTCGTTCTCTGTACTATATGCCTTGTCTGTAACTTTATCTTTATGTTTCACTTTCTGTATGGACCAGTGAGCGATACCCCAACTATATGCGCGATGGGAGAATGGATGTCGGGCCATCTATATGCCCCGAAGGGCCAACTGTGTTCCCTCGAAAGGGCTATGTGTATTCCCCAAAGGGTTCAACTGTATCCCCCGAAAGGGCTATGTGTATTCCCCCGAAGGGTTCAACTGTATCCCCCGAAAGGGCTATGTGTATTCCCCCGAAGGGTTCAACTGTATCCCCCGAAAGGGCTATGTGTACTATGTACAAGGCCGACCCGAACATCCGGGGCACGCCACAAAAGTCCTGCCAATCTCAATTGATTGACCCTGTGTGCGTCAATGGGTAGCTAGCCCGCAACACAGTTGAGCTAACGACACATAGTCGTGTAACTCCTATAGGCTTGCAAGACTTGTTACTTTAGTAATGTTCCTTTCTCTTTCTTTATTACTCTTTCTCTGTACTTTACATAATACTTTCATTTCATCTATTAGTGATAACATGTAATACTGTGGAAGGATAAGCATGCATCAAATCAAGGAACATCGATATTTACAAATCATCAGTATTCACCATCTATCATGGCAACATCATACCTAGCATATATACATCATACATACACTTCTTTATTTACTCACATCAGCCCTATTCGGGCGACTGAACATACACCAGTCGCATGACCTCCATGCGACTGAGTCATGCGAATGGGCATCTATGCGACTGAATCCTCAGTCGTGCGTCTGTACTACCATGCGAATGGGTCTATGCGACTGAACCCTCAGTCGTGCGTCTGTACTACTATGCGAATGGGTCTATGCGACTGAACCCTCAGTCGTGCGTCTGTACTACTATGCGAAGGGGTGTATGCGACTGAACCCTCTGCGATTGGGCTTATGCGACCGAAACCCTCGATCGCATAGCCTATCGTGCGACTGAGGCTCAATCGTGCGTTTGAACCTCAATCGGGAGATTGGACATCAACTGACACTCATTCGGCCGAATGGCCCTTCAGTCGCATAACCCTAACTGGGCAGCGACTGGAGTTCTTCATGAACAGCAGTCGCGAACCCCCGCACCCAAACCCGTCTTTAACCCATTTTTAGCCCAAATCGACCCTCCCTAGTCTCAGGGATTCATACTAGGACCTCATACAAGCATATTCTAGGCCTAATTCATACCATAAACACATTACTCAAGATTTACCCAAATGGGTCAAACTTTCACTATTTCAAAAATAAAGTTTATATGTGATTCCAGCCCCAAAATCGTTAGAAAACATGTAAATGAGGGGTTCTAGAACTCACATTATCAGGTAGGAGTTGGTGAGCTTCGATTTGGCTAGCCTTTCGACAGATTCGGAGCTCGGACAGCACTTTCCCTCTTTCTTTCTCTTCTCTCGGTCGCTCTCTGCTCTCTTCCCGACTGAAATGTGAAGGTGTTGAGGAGGAGAATGGAGCTGCTCCCCTTTTATACCCATAGCTCATTCGCATCTGGTCCAGGGGCGACTGGACCTTCAGTCGCATCAACACTATGCGATTGGACCCCAATCGCACGTGTTCCATGCGGCTCATACTTCATTGGGGCGGTTGAACTCCAATCGTGCGGCTGAGCTTCATTCGGCCGAATAGCCATGCGGTTGAACCTCCAGTCGCATAAATCACAGGCGACTGAGGCTCAGTCGCACAACCTGTAAAAAGGTCAAACTTTCGGGTGTTACAAGTCCACCCCCCTTATTTTAGGTTTCGTCCCCGAAACCTGTCATTCCTCGAACAATCGTGGGTAATGCTGCCTCATTTCTTCTTCAGTTTCCCACGTCGACTCGGATCCCTTCCTGTGCCGCCACTGTACACGCACAAGGGGAACCACTTTATTTCTCAACCTCTTCTCTTTGCGATCGATAATCGCCACCGGTTGCTCTACATAATTGAGCTTTTCGTCTACCTCGATATCATCCAGTGGAACGACCATGTCTTCATCCGCCAAACAATTCCTCACATGAGACACGTGGAAAGTCGGGTGGATTCCACTTAGTTCATCTGGCAGATCTAACCTATAGGCCGCCTCTCCCACTCGAGAAATGATTCGGAAAGGGCCTATATATCGCGGGCTCAACTTACCCCGCTTCCGGAATCGAATGATCCCCTTCCAAGGTGAGACCTTCAACATAACCCGGTCTCCCACCTGGAACTCAATCGGCCTGCGTCGTTTATCGGCATACGACTTTTGTCGGTCTTTGGCCGCCTTCATATAAACTTTAATTCTTTCGAGCTTTTCAGTCGTAGCCTCTACCACTTCGACACTTCCCAATTCTTTCTGACCAATTTCACCCCAACAGATGGGTGTCCTGCATCTTCTACCGTATAGCATTTCGTAGGGTGGCATGCCGATACTGGCATGATAACTGTTGTTGTATGAGAACTCAGCTAACGGTAGATGGTCATCCCAACTTTCCCCGAAGTCAATAACACATGCTCGGAGCATGTCCTCCAAAGTCTGAATGGTCCTTTCTGACTGACCATCAGTTTGAGGATGATAAGCCGTGCTAATATGCAACCTCGTCCCCATGGCATCGTGGAATTTCTTCCAGAATTTGGATGTAAACCGGGTGTCGCGATCAGACACAATCGACACCGGTACACCATGACGAGTCACGATCTCTTTGATGAAAAGATCGGCCAACCTCTCAGACGAATATGTCTCCCGCATCGGTAAGAAGTGAGCACTCTTCGTCAATCGATCCACAATCACCCAGATCGTATCATACCCTTTCGGGGTACGTGGCAGCTTTGTGATAAAATCCATGGTGATGTGCTCCCACTTCCATTCCGGTATGTCCAACGGCTGAATCTTTCCATACGGCTTCTGGTGCTCTGCCTTTACTTGCAAACACGTGAGGCATTTACTCACATACCCCACCACATCACGTTTCATGCCCGGCCACCAGTAATCTTTCTTCATATCTTGGTACATTTTGGTAGCACCAGGATGAATGGAGTATCGAGATTTATGAGCTTCATCCAAAATCTTCATTCGCAGATCCCCAAGACGAGGAATCCACATACGCCCAAACCGGGTTCTAACACCCGTTGCGTTCTCACCCAATTCTGCGACCAGACCTCTCATTCGTTCAGAGTTAAGATGTTCGTCTTTCAAAGCTTCATCTTGGAACCCTTTGACCTGTTTCATCACATCGGAGGTCATGATTAGCTGATACGCCTTCACCCGAATTGGCTCGGGCCTCTCCTTTCGGCTAAGGGCATCCGCCACCACGTTGGCTTTGCCCGGATGGTAATGGATCTCACAGTCATAGTCCTTTATAAGCTCCAACCATCGCCGTTGCCTCATATTCAGATCTTTTTGCTCGAAGAAGTACTTCAAGCTCTTGTGGTCCGTGAAGATGGTGCACTTCGTCCCGTACAAATAGTGCCGCCAAATCTTTAACGCGAAAACCACAGCTGCTAGCTCCAAGTCATGAGTAGGGTAATTAACCTCATGAACTTTCAGCTGTCGGGATGCATAGGCTATCACCTTTCCTCTCTGCATTAATACACACCCCAACCCCGAGTAGGAGGCATCAGAATAAACCACCAAATCTTCACTCCCCTCGGGTAACGCCAATACTGGAGCTTGGGTCAATCTCGTCTTCAGTTCTTCAAACGCCTTCTCTTGAGCTTGACCCCATACAAATTTCACGTCCTTCCGGGTCAACTTTGTCAGTGGAGAAGCAATTTTGGAAAAGTCTTGGATGAACCTTCGGTAGTAACCCGCCAAACCCAAGAAACTACGGATCTCGGATGGCGTCTTTGGAGACTTCCATTGCATTACTGCTTCCACCTTCGCCGGATCAACTAGAATCCCATCCGGATTTACCTCGTGACCCAAGAACTGAACCTCACGCAACCAAAATGCGCACTTGGAGAACTTTGCATACAACTTCTCCCTTCTCAGTGTCTCCAGAACTTCGCGAATGTGACCGGCATGTTCAGTCTCGCTTTTTGAATAAATCAAGATGTCATCAATGAATACTATCACTGATTTATCCAACATCGGCCGGTACACCCTGTTCATCAGATCCATAAAAGCAGCTGGCGCGTTGGTCAAACCAAAAGACATGACGAGGAACTCGTAGTGACCGTAGCGCGTACGAAAAGCTGTTTTAGGGATATCCTGCTCCTTCACCTTTAGTTGATGATAGCCTGATCGAAGATCTATACGTGAAAACCAACTAGCACCCTGAAGCTGATCAAACAAGTCGTCGATCCTCGGCAAGGGGTATCTGTTCTTTACTGTCAGCTTATTCAACTCGCGGTAGTCGATGCACATCCTCATACTACCGTCCTTCTTCTTTACAAACAGGACCGGAGCACCCCAAGGTGAGATACTCGGTCGAATAAACCCCTTATCCAACAGCTCTTGTAACTGCTCCATCAACTCTTTCATCTCCGTCGGGGCCAATCGGTATGGTGCCTTGGCAACAGGTTGGGCGCCTGGTACTAAATCAATCTGGAACTCGATCTCCCTGTCAGGTGGCAATCCCGATAAGTCTTCCGGGAACACGTCTGGGAACTCACACACAACCGCAACATTAGATAGTTGTGGTGTTGGCTTCTCTACATCCTTCACATAACATAAATAGGCGTTACATCCACGCCTCATACATTTCCCCGCCACTGCCATTGAGATCACCTTCGGAATCGTAGTAACTCGATCCCCATAAACTGTCACTGGACTACCGTCAGGCGCTGTCAAACTGATCATCTTCTTGCGACACACAATGTTTGCCTCGAAATCTGCCAACCAATCCATTCCAAGCACCAAATCAAAACCGCCTAACGTCATCGCAAAGGGTTTAACTGGAATTTGTGACCCTCCAGTTCTACATCGCAACCCTCAATTACCTTTGAAATCCTGGTGGTTTTACCTATAGCAGTCTCTACATCAAACGGCACATCCACACGCCTACTACTAACGGGCAATTTGGCACAAAAAGCAGCAGAGATAAAACTCCTACTGGCACCCGAATCAAATAATACAGAGGCTAAAGTTTGGTTCACCAGAAACGTACCGGACACTACATCGGGGTCTGTCCTCGCCTCTTCCTGCGTCATTGTGAATGCCCTGGCGCTTGCTTTCGGACCCTCACTTCCCGTCTTCTTTACCCCTGAAGCCTCAGCCCTAGGCTTCCTACAGTCCCTAGCGATGTGACCAGGCTGACCACACCTGAAACATACGTTCATCCCCAGTCTGCATTCCCCACTGTGTTCTCTCCCGCATTTACCACACTTCTTTCCTCCTGAACCCGACATGACCACCCGGCGGTCATCCACCCTCGTCTTCTTATTACTTGTCGAGGCATCCCCTCGACCAAACCTCTTTCCCTGCCACTTCCTTTCCTCACTTCCTTTCTTACTGCCCTCAGCCTTTACCAACGCAGCCCGTTCATCGTACAGCCTACCAGCTAAATCCACCGCCGACCTGAAAGTACTTGGTCGGGCGGAAATCAAATGCCAACGAATTTCGGCTGGCAACCCCTGGATATACCGGTTAATCTTGCGAGACACCGGCGCCACTTGCTCTGGCACCAATCGTGCCATGTCGTTAAACTTAGTCGTGTATTGCTGATGGGTCATCGTCCCCGCCTCCAACTGCAGGAACTCTCTCTCAACTCTGTCCATCTCCCGACGAGGACTAAACTCCTCGATCACCATTCTTTTCAATTCCGCCCACTTCATCTTCCCAATAGCTCTGCTACCCTCGGCCTGGACAATATTGTCCCACCAGCACAACGCCGTCCCCGTAAACGAGTGGGTAGCAAACTTCACCTTTTTATCCTCATGGCAATCGCTGATATCAAGGACCGCCTCCATTTCCCTCACCCATTGGTGAGCATCCGCAGCCGTGCCCGAACCATCAAAAGTCGGAGGCTTGCATCTCATAAATTTCCCGTAATCACAACCCCGGGCTATCCCCCGTACCTGTTCTTCCACTTCTTCCTCTTCATCATCGGACAATACTGCTTCTGCCCCTGTCTGTTGCTGTCTACCGGAGGACCGATTCCTCCCCCGTCTCTCATCTTCACGTACTGCCTTAATCACTTCGGTTACTACAGACGGCAAGATCGTCTGCATAACCTGATGTACCTCCTCGACAACTGCCTCTTTCACCGAGGCCCTAAAATCATCACTCTCATCCATCCCCCCTGAGGGAGTAGTATTAGGTTCTTCAGGAACCTTCTGCTCTCGTCTAGGCTTTCTTCTTGTGGCTCGTGGTTCCACACCACTTCCGCCACCGCCTCCACCAAGTGGGGCTTCAGATGATCTACCACCGACCATCTTCTATCACACTGAAAGATTAAAACACCACACGGTCATTCAAGGAAATAGCTCAGTTTATGTTAAGTACAGTAAGTCCCTAATTACAGTGGCCAGTTGTGATTAGCCACTTACTCTACTCTTCGTACCCCGAGCATCACCTATCCTGACTACATTAGTATCTCAGTCTAACAGTACACATAATTCACATCACATGCGCACATAATAACCAGTTAATCTTTAAGAAATACCTGATGGCACGCGACTACTCAGATGGCATTCTCATTCTCCCTGTCCCATTCTCAGTTTAAGTTTAGGTTTATTATAAAAATTTACCCATTTTACTTAAACTTTTGCTCTGATACCAACTTGTAAGGCCCCGATCCCGGGCACCTTACGGTTGGTCATCATCACACGTAAAATATACATTTAATACATGATCATAAAATACGCAGCGGAATTATAAAATATACATTCTCATTTCATCATAAAAGCTTTTACATCATTGTCTTGATTACAAAAGATTTCATCTTCTCTGTGTACAAAATGGTCCTAAACAGTGACCTCTAATAGAAGATATTAAGTTCAAAAATATATTTTTCTTCATAAAGAAGATTTCTTAAATAATCCTGTTTATCAGGATTATCTAGAAATCTTGCACTTGCATGCAACATGATGTGTTGCGTGCATTACGGGCCCGCAACGCATGACGTTGCAGCGTTATCAAATGGAGAATGCCATCCCAAAAGAGCTGAGTAGCCGCCTCGTGCCATCCTCAGCAACACTACCTGCGAACTGGAAACACATAAAAAGTCAGCGTTGCTGAGTGAGTTCTAGTTTTATCGGTAGTATATAAAAATACCCTTTTTCTGTATTATACTATACTGTACTGTATATGCGAGCACGCATCAACTGTGTGAACAAATAATGTTCGTTCTCTGTACTATATGCCTTGTCTGTAACTTTATCTTTATGTTTCACTTTCTGTATGGACCAGTGAGCGATACCCCAACTATATGCGCGATGGGAGAATGGATGTCGGGCCATCTATATGCCCCGAAGGGCCAACTGTGTTCCCTCGAAAGGGCTATGTGTATTCCCCCGAAGGGTTCAACTGTATCCCCCGAAAGGGCTATATGTATTCCCCCGAAGGGTTCAACTGTATTCCCCGAAAGGGCTATGTGTATTCCCCCGAAGGGTTCAACTGTATCCCCCGAAAGGGCTATGTGTATTCCCCCGAAGGGTTCAACTGTATCCCCCGAAAGGGCTATGTGTACTATGTACAAGGCCGACCCGAACATCCGGGGCACGCCACAAAAGTCCTGCCAATCTCAATTGATTGACCCTGTGTGCGTCAATGGGTAGCTAGCCCGCAACACAGTTGAGCTAACGACACATAGTCATGTAACTCCTATAGGCTTGCAAGACTTGTTACTTTAGTAATGTTCCTTTCTCTTTCTTTATTACTCTTTCTCTGTACTTTACATAATACTTTCATTTCATCTATTAGTGATAACATGTAATACTATGGAAGGATAAGCATGCATCAAATCAAGGAACATCGATATTTACAAATCATCAGTATTCACCATCTATCATGGCAACATCATACCTAGCATATATACATCATACATACACTTCTTTATTTACTCACATCAGCCCTATTCGGGCGACTGAACATACACCAGTCGCATGACCTCCATGCGACTGAGTCATGCGAATGGGCATCTATACGACTGAATCCTCAGTCGTGCGTCTGTACTACCATGCGAATGGGTCTATGCGACTGAACCCTCAGTCGTGCGTCTGTACTACTATACGAATGGGTCTATGCGACTGAACCCTCAGTCGTGCGTCTGTACTACTATGCGAATGGGTCTATGCGACTGAACCCTCTGCGATTGGGCTTATGCGACCGAAACCCTCGATCGCATAGCCTATCGTGCGACTGAGGCTCAATCGTGCGTTTGAACCTCAATAGGGCGATTGGACATCAACTGACACTCATTCGGCCGAATGGCCCTTCAGTCGCATAACCCTAACTGGGCAGCGACTGGAGTTCTTCATGAACAGCAGTCGCGAACCCCCGCACCCAAACCCGTCTTTAACCCATTTTTAGCCCAAATCGACCCTCCCTAGTCTCAGGGATTCATACTAGGACCTCATACAAGCATATTCTAGTCCTAATTCATACCATAAACACATTACTCAAGATTTACCCAAATGGGTCAAACTTTCACTATTTCAAAAATAAAGTTTATATGTGATTCCAGCCCCAAAATCGTTAGAAAACATGTAAATGAGGGGTTCTAGAACTCACATTATCAGGTAGGAGTTGGTGAGCTTTGATTTGGCTAGCCTTTCGACAGATTCGGAGCTCGGACAGCACTTTCCCTCTTTCTTTCTCTTCTCTCGGTCGCTCTCTGCTCTCTTCCCGACTGAAATGTGAAGGTGTTGAGGAGGAGAATGGAGCTGCTCCCCTTTTATACCCATAGCTCATTCGCATCTGGTCCAGGGGCGACTGGACCTTCAGTCGCATCAACACTATGCGATTGGACCCCAATCGCACGTGTTCCATGCGGCTCATACTTCATTCGGGCGGTTGAACTCCAATCGTGTGGCTGAGCTTCATTCGGCCGAATAGCCATGCGGTTGAACCTCCAGTCGCATAAATCACAGGCGACTGAGGCTCAGTCGCACAACCTGTAAAAAGGTCAAACTTTCGGGTGTTACAGTTGTCCACTAAATACGCACGATTATAATTCTAAATACGCATAGTTCTCAGCTAAATACGCACAGTTTGATCGCTAAATACTCAACATTGATATTCTCATAAAACACATGACTAGCTTAACACGCACGGTTCCTCTTGTGTTTAAAATGCAGAAACAAGTTAACGTTCCCCGTTGATTTTGATCGTCCTATTTCTTCTCCAATATCCCCTGCAATCTTGGGTTGCAGTTATCAAAACCCTTAATTGGTGCGACGGTTAATTACTTTCTATATATTTTAATTAAATGATAGATTTGCCCCTCCAATTAAACGAAACCTAAAATCTTTAGAACGCAATTAACAAAATTGCCACACATTAAATCTCATCCGTTTATCAAACACATCCAATGGCTAGAAATGCTTCCTAGGCTTTTTATGCAACCAACCCTTTTTAGCATAACTCTCCCCTATATACATATATATATATGTATAGATATATATATATACATATATACACTTATATATATATATGTATACATATATACACACATATATATATATGTATACATATACACACACACACATATATATATACACACACACATATATATGTGTGTGTGTGTGTAAATATATAGGGAAATGATCAAATGTTAACCCTTGTTTATTGCGATAACCCATTAACCCAACTAGTGGTCCATAACGAACGTTAAATGTAACATCGCGTATTTTCGTTAATAAAAGTTAATTTTGTATAAAACGTTGATGTTAATGCCAATAATTACAATGATCATAATAATAATAATAATAATAATAATAATAATAATAATAATAATAATAATAATAATAATAATAATAATAATAATAATAATAATAATAATAATAATAATAATAATATATAACAATGGCTTATAAAAAAATGTTTAAATTAAGTGCAGGGGGTGTTGTTGTAATTTATGAAACTTAAAAACTAAGTTTTAATATAAAATAACAAACAATGCAAAGCTCAGGGATCAAATGTGTAAAATTATTTAAATCCCAGCCCCCACCCCATCGCACCCCTGTACTTCGGCCATCACCTCCGGCGACCTTCCGGCGAGCCCCAAACACCCCAATTAAATCGATTTCAATACAATAAAACATTCCCGACCATCCCACATGGAGGATTCGAACTCGAGGCTCACTTAATTCAAAAAAATTGAGTCCGTAGTGCGATCTAGAATTGAACTCCACCGCCCCACTCGAATTCGAATCAATTGGGTGGAAAACATCGAGTGTACACAGCCTGGAATCACATAATCCCAATTAGAATAATAATCAAACACCAATTTAACATAAAACCAGTCAAATACATACCAAAATGATCCGAACAACCGACAATCGAGCTGGAACTGTTCGAAGTAGTTTAACATCGAATCAACCCCTATAAATAGAGGGCAAACACCCCTATACACTCACCCAAACTCTCTGTAACCCCAATTTAATCAAACACACACATATACATCGATTCCAGATCGGGTTTTATCGCGGCTTGTTCCTAACTTGTTCCCATCGATCTAAGTTTCAATTCAGGCAATTGAGCATACATACATACTCGATTTTACATGGGGAACAAAAGCCCTATGATTGCAGAAGCCTTCGAAATCGAATTGGTGGTCAATTTGATCAAATCGAATTTTAGGGTTCTTATGTGAAATTGGGGGTTTTAATTAATTTGGTTTAAAAGAATTAAAACCGGATCATTACCACGGCTTAGGCCCTTGGTTTACCGGTTACACACTCATCTTCTAAACAGGAGGTCCCGGGTTCGAACCGGGCCACCTACACATTTTTTTAAAACCTTCTTTTTAAGCTTTAAAAATTCAGAAAAAATTCTAAAAATCATAAAAATATTTTTACAAACATTAAAAATTTTTAAAACCACTTAATTACTTTCTGAAATTTATTTTAATATTTTATTTATTTATTTTTATTTGTTTTAAATAAATAAAATAACTAATTATATTTTCTACCAATTTATAATTAGTGTATAATATATAATTATACAATAAATAAATTGAATCCAATATATATACATAGATATATTATCCAATTATCGAAACAACTTTTATTTGAATAAATTACATGTATATAATTTTACATAATCGTATACAATTTATAACTTATGTATATAATTAACATACAATATATGGTTATGCTTACTTATGTATAAATTTATTATATACATATAATTATGTATATAATTATAGATATAATTATATATAATTACATAATTATATATAATTATGTATATAATTATACATATACAATTTATTAATAAATTGTATATATGTATAACTGATATGTATAAATTTCTATTAAATTCTAGACATAATCACTTTCAACAAATTCGTTTATTTATTTCAAGACATTCAAATTAAATAAATTATTTCATTCAAAACCCCAATGAAAACCCTAATCTAATTCCAATTCTCATATTATTATTATTCTAACTCGAGACACCGTTCCGTAGATTATACTTAAGGAAATCGTTGGTGTCTAATCAATCACATCCAAATACTAATCCCATCAATCAAGTGAGTATTCATATCCCCTTTTTATATCATTTCTTATTTGGGGGAAATCATGTGATACAATATTCAATCATGATATTCTATTGATATTTCATTCTAAATTCAATTCAAGACAGGTTATGTTATTACTTGCAATTATGTGAACATACTATGATAAACTGGACGACAGTAAAACCCTAATTCAATCAATCAATCCTGGTTTCAATGGTAGATCTACTGGTTGGATAACCCACCCTATATGAATAGTAGAGTGGTGATTGTGCCAGAGGCAGGAGTTAATCTATGGTGTATGTGTGGAGTCTATTATATGCAAGTGTCAAGTCAAGGGGTTGTTATTGTGTCAGTTTATCTATATGCTTACTATTGCAATATAAGTTTTAACGTTACCTTGTGAATTGGATTATTCTCAATCAATCAATCAATCTATATGTATACTCAAAACAGTGATTACTCACCAGCTAATTCGTTAGCTGACTTTATTTTCTCACATGATTTCAGGTTAAGCAAGTACATGCTCATATAAGACCCGGACTTAGTCAAAACAAAAGACAATTACTATTTGTGACTTTAGCTGTTGTATTTGTATCTGTTAAATTCATGTTATCCTGTAATCTGATTTTAATATTATTTTCACTATTAGACAATCATGAGTTATGAACAATCAATTATTCCCTCGTCCGCTCCGATGATTCCGCCGTCGGTCGGGGCGTGACATTAAAATTTTTTTTAAAAAAATATAGCAAGACTATACTCAAATTAAAGATATTAAAACGATCTATTTAATGGTGTAATTTGTTTAAAAAAAAACGTCATATAAAAAAGTTAAAAACGTTATAAAAATGGTGGAGTTTTTTAAAAATGGAGGGAAAATCGTTACATCAGTGGTGTAACGCGATGTAAATGTTAATTATAGTGGTGTAAGTGTTTGCTACAGTAGGGTTAACGGGTTATCGCAATAAACAAGGGTTAGCAAAGGAACCTTACCCTATATATATATATATATATATATATATATATATATATATATATATATATATATATATATATATATATATATATATATATATATATATATATATATAGGGGAGGGTTCAAATGAAAACCGCTCTTTTAGTAGAAAACCAAGAAAACCATTTTCAACCAATCACATAATTTTCTTATTATTTTTTATTTAATAACTTTAAAGGATGTTTTGATAATTTTATATATAAACTAATTATAGTATTTATATGATGTTGACCCACTTTTATCTCATTTGTTAGTTTTTAATTGACATTGATTTAGTTTTCTTAAATATTATCAATTATTGTTTTAGAATCATCAGATGATCAATCATCAAGAATTCTACAAGTTCTAGGGTTTGCGATTGATCATGAACCAGGAGCTAGGTTGATGAAGAAATCACGAATTGGAATGAGCGGATGAAAGAAGAACGGAACATGAAAAGAGATACAAGCGGCGATTAATCAAGTTCAAACATTAAGATTGTTCATGTATGTAAATATACAATGATTAGAACAGCAAGATTTATGAGTCAGAAAGAAGATCGAAACATCGGGGTTTGATCAAGCAAGAAAAGGGAATAGGACAACAACGAAAGACATGGGTTCGATTGGTTATTTTTGCCACCATGGATGGGTTCATTTTTTCTTGTTATGAGTCTTGAAGCTTGAACATTTGATCTGCAGATGAAACAAAATATGAAGACGATGATTCCAATGGCAATATATAACCTGGGTTACATATACGTAATTTGGATGCATATAAGTAACTTGGGTTACATATATGTAACAATACTCTTCTTCATTCGTCTTTTTTTTTGTTGAATACATACATGTAAACGTGTGCTTACGTAAACATTACACATGGTTACATATACGTAAGCTTGAACATTTGGTTATTTTTGCCACCATGGATGGGTTCATTTTTTCTTGTTATGAGTCTTGAAGCTTGAACATTTGATCTGCAGATGAAACAAAATATGAAGACGATGATTCCAATGGCAATATATAACCTGGGTTACATATACGTAATTTGGCTGCATATAAGTAACTTGGGTTACATATATGTAACAATACTCTTCTTCATTCGTCTTTTTTTTTGTTGAATACATACATGTAAACGTGTGCTTACGTAAACATTACACATGGTTACATATACGTAAGCATATATGTGAACATGGTTACATATACGTATCTTATATGATGTTAGATGGAAACATGTAATCTATACCTGGTACATATACGTAAGTCAGTAAAATAGAGTCTATATATGTGTACACTTGCAAGTTCAGTAATATGTATGTACTGGTATATGGGTTACAATTATATATACGTAAATATAAACTACTGTATGATAAATATTATACTACTTATATGCGTTTCGTTATCATCAAATGAAGAATATGACCTTGACCAATGTTCTAGTTATAGTGTTATTTAATTGGATTTTGTTATTTCTAGTGATTGATGATTAAGATGAGAGAGGCAAGAGATATTTTAGGAATGTTGTTACTAAAAGTTGGAAGTTATGAAAGATAAATTATATAGTTTACCCATTTTACCCTTAAACACAATAAATGAACCCATAAATTTCAATTATTTTACTAAAATAACACTAATCAATCTCAACCATTGATTATATACATCAAGGGTTATAAATTGGTTTTCTTAGTTTTCTACTAAAACGTGGTTTTCTCTTGAACCCTCCCCTATATATATATATATATATATATATATATATATATATATATATATATATATATATATATATATATATATATATATATATGCATGTTTTGCCCCTGAAGTATAAATAGATATTTAATAATTTGGTTGATTACTTCATTTAAAACACAAACCGAATACAAAAAATGCAAAAATACATTCGTTTCACTCTTGTGTTACACTTGTTTTACTCTTATTCTATATGCTTACTCTCGTTATGGCTCATTCTCAATCATTCGTTGGTCAAGGTTTCACAGTCAAGCCTATGGATGTTTGGATTCTTCCAATAATAGGAACCCGAAACTTGGGAAAATTGGTATTTAGTTGAGATGAATGACGGGTCTCAAAACCACTTTGCAAATTTTGTGTTGTTTAGTTAGCAAAAGAGTCGAAGCCGACTTTAAAGAAACACGTTGCATAATATTGTAAGGCTTTCAAAGAAAATATGGGGTTTGGTCACAAACACAATTGGGTGGTGACAGTGGAATAATTATGTACGACATTAATACGGTTTGGGATCGAATGCGGAAGTTAGTGATTCAAGAAGTTTTGCCATTCAACCACTTCGACAACTCTCGGTGTACAAACATGATTCAAAACGTTTCAACCGTATTACACCCACATAAGTCGTACTACATTTAAACGTTATTGTTTAAAAATATGAAGAAATGCAATAAATGATTTAATTTGATTTTCTGAAAATAAAAAACCGATGTGAACTTAACATGTCATGTTTCCTAGGCTCCACATGGTTTGCCCGATTCGTACATTTGTGTCACCAAGCATTGGGTTGATCCTAATTCGTGAAAATTTCTGAAAGATACGATTGTGCTTAAATTTTTCAGTGCCATGTAACGGATAATATTTGTCTCAAATTTTAGATTATAAAATAACAATTTTAATTTAGATATTAGAATATTTTTATAGCATTCAATAACACGTCAAACAATACAATCGCGCTTCAAAATTTAAAAATATAATATAAACTGTTGTGCAATGACACATTTTTTCATACTCTATGTGTTACGCCTATTGTGAATTTGGTTGTGCAATATGAGCTCGCCGTTGAAAGTGTTAATGAGTTTACGATTATTTTAGAATTTATGTTACATGATGTTTAAAGAAATGATTAATTTGGTTAAATTTGATGGTTGGCGGGGGTACTTTCGGTTAACTCTATGATGAGGATGATCATTGAAAAAAGATCCTTATCTTTACTACTATATAATATAAAACCTTAGGGCAAAATAGTAATTTTATTGATTTAGTAAGAGACACCCTTTCAACTTTCCTTCGCTGTTCCCGTCGTCTTCGCGCCCTTCTAGCAGCAATCGCATGGCTATTGAATGCCCCCATTTAAACCCCAGACCCTTTCAAAGACCACACTCACCCTCAAGCTCTTCACCGCCGACGTTTGTTACCCACCATTAAAGTCAGCCTCCGTTATGCCTACTAGGTTGCACGCATTCAATTGCTTAAGACAGTGAAGGATTAAGATGCTTAAGGCCCATTCAATTGATAGATCTGTCAGTTTCATTTGAAATTCAATCGCCATAATCATACCTTTAAATTCCCATAGAGAACGTTAGAGAAATTAAAAGAAACCCAGAGAAATAAAAAAGGAGAGAGCACACCGCCACCGCCCTCAACATCGTTACCACCACATGTAAGATTGAAGTGGCGCGTTGGTGGATTTGGTCGACATCTTTTTGTTGGAGTCCTCACTTTCTCTCTCTATCGAAATTACCCAATAAATAAGGAGGAGAAGCTATATTGGTATTTACTCATTCCTTGATGAAATTATCCTCACCCCCTATATTGAAACTATGATTCTGTGTTTCTGCTTTTGATTCACCTCCCTTCTCTCTCTCTCTCACTTTCTCCATTGCAAATCATGTATCGGATTTGTGAATTTTGATCATGTCGTTTTTTGGTCAAGTTGCAGGTAGGGCTCGAATCGAAGCTTAAAGTTGGATGTAGATATGTTCGTCACAGAGTTGAAAAAGAGGCATATAGCTGTTGTGGACACTGTAAACTCTCTTAGACAACGTTAAGGGAGTGTCGGCTTATACTTCTTGATACAGATGGTAGGTCAAATTGTTTGCTTTGGTAGTGAATTTCTATCTAATTAAGTTACTTATGTTTGTGTTTATATATGTGATGTCTATCAACGGAAAAGCCTAATAAACACTGACACATCTAAAAGCTTTTCTTGTATCAAGAAGTTTATAGAATGCAAAATCTTGATTTATAGAATGCAAAAACTTTCTTATATCAACTATGAAGACCTTCATTTATAGAATGCAAAATCTTGATTAAGCAGATGCAGATAGAAGATATAGTACTTAAGGTTAGAGTAAACTTCATGGAATTGTACAATTCGTTATTAGGCAAGGAATTTTCCCCCTTTTCTCTTTTCACCCAAATGGTCTCAATTGAAGATTCACATTCTATGCTACTAATTTCACTGCTTTCTATTTTTATATTATTATCATTTAGAAGAGCTTTGTATCTGTATAATTTTTTAGCTATTGTTGTAGTTATTTATGATGCCATAAAATAAAATATTACAAATACTCCTCTTATTTGGTTAGAAGTATCATACTTATTAATAAAACAATAACTTTGGTGTCATGTAGCATCCTATGAAGTTTTTACTTTTTTAATTACCGCCTAAATATGTATCTGTTTTTAGTGTTAGTCTAGGTTCATTTGACTAAAAGTCAACTTCTGATATAAAAGATATTTAGAAAAATTTTGAAAATTTAACCCTAAATTAGAGCACGTCTTTTTTTAGAAATTTAATCATACATGATATTTCTTCTTTCTTCAAATAATATATCAATAAAAACTATATGATTTTCTTTATCTTATGAAACCAATTCCTTGATTGTGTGTTTCTATTAAATACTCAGTTTATATTCGAATCTTGACAAAAGATACATAGTTTTTTTATCGACTCCTCTCTAATTTGAAGAAATTCATGGTATCTTTTTTTGGAAATAAAATCATACCCGATTTTAAAATTTTTCCCAACCATCCTAGCTTTACGACCCTCACGATTTATCTTTATAAAGTCTGATTATATCGCCTTCGACAGGCTTCATCAATGTTCTTATTTTGGCTTCGGTTTCATCAAGTTTTCTTCAACAAAATATATTTGTTTATTGTTATATTTGAGCTTCCATCCTATGAGATTATGATTTAATCTATCATTGTCTACAATTGTGTTTTTGGATTAATATTATTTTACTTTTATTTTTTTGATTTGAAGGTGATCTACTTTAACAATTCATCTGTGAATAAGTATTATATACTTCTACTTTTTAAACTTCTTTATTTCTTTTTATACATACTGCCACATTATTAATATGTTTGATTGGAATTCGTTTGATGTGTGTGCAAATTATTTTGATGTATCTGGAAGTAATATTGAAAATCACACTTTTATTCCACGATCGACTTTGACACCTTCAGACAAAAGGATTTCTTTTAAATTTCAAAGAATACAGGATCTGTTAGTAGTGTGTTTTGCGATGACAATAAACAAGAGTCAAGGATAATCGCTATCCAAAGTTGGTTTGTTTTTAAACATGGATTATGATCAGCTCTATGTTGCATTATCTCGAGTTAGAATTTGAAATATTGTTTTCATGTTTAATTTAATTTGTTTATTACTTAACGTTTTATTTATAAGTTTATTTCATTCTATATTATACCCTATTTAGACGTATAAATATTAATAAAGAAAGCCTACTAATATTAGATGTAGTTAATGTTAAAAATTATACATAAAGTCGATATACAAAGTATTATCAACAACATTATAACTTACGAACTTTTTTAAACAACAACAATATTTTTTGGATTAAACTCATGTGCTACGCAGGTCTCTAGCCTAGTAATTAATATAAACATTAGCTAATGTGGAGCTAACCTATTTGATAGAGGTTTTGCTTCATAGAAAAAGATTTTAGGTTCAACCAGACAATAATGTAATATAAAGTAATTTAAAAGTAATATAAGTTTACCGTTCAAAAAAATTTATAACCAAACAATAATGTCATATAAAGTAATTTAAAAATAATATAAGTTTGTCGTTCAAAATTTTTTTTTCGTATAAACATTAAATTGCTTTGATATTTGCAATTGGAAAGATTGCAGGTGGCCAAAGAGTGAGAGCTATAAAATCATATACAAACCCTCTCTTCACAACCATAAAAATAGTCTGTATAAAGAGATGAGTAGAAGCTGCAATTTCATAAAACCTTTATGGTCAAATTCACAACCATAAAAATACTACTATTTCTTCCGTTGTCTTATAGGATGATGTATTAAAATAAGAAACCGAATTCGATATATATTTTCGATATAAAAATAAAGGTTTAAATGACATAAACAGTAACTTAAAACTATGTATAAAAGAGAGACATTTATGATTTTACCTAATTATTATTTTAGTATACAAATTTTAAGATTGTAATGTATTAAAATAAAAAACCAAATTCGATATATACATATATTTCTGTTTTGTTAGTTTTGTAGGATGTTTAGGTTTTTGTAAATTATTAAATCCATGAGTTAAACTTTAGGTCTTGCTTGAGTCACAAGATTTTCTAAAATGAATTAAAATAAAAAAATTCTATTTAAAATTCTGTTTGTTTGAGCACTTTTTATTAGAATTCAATAATCCAATAAAATGTTTAAAAAAGACCAAAAATCCATCTACCTTTTAGCCCTCTGTCTTTCTACAGAAACGAAATAACCTGAATGAGAACCAAAAGCATAAACTTGTAATGTTTACCAAAAAAAATGGATAAAGAAACCCATCCACCAAAAGTGACAGAATATCAAAATTAAGATGGCAGTGGTGAAGTGGGACGATAGAGATGATGATAATACATGTTTACATTGCAACTAAAAATTCGATGTTTTTGTTCCTCTTCTTCCTCCCACCACCATAATCATCGACTAATTTGTGAAACCTGATTGGAAAACCATAGCTCCGTGGTTCATTTCAGATTTATTCTCTTGATCATGTTGTTAGTCATGCTTGTGGTTTGTTATGCATCAAGCCGTAATCGGGTGTCACTGACCAACAAACAAAGAAGGCTAATATCAGTGTATTTTCATTAGTTTTTTGGTTGTCCACTCCCCCTCTCCTCCTCTCACACACACTTAGGGGTTGTTTGACAGCATCTGAATCAGCCTCTTAATGGTTCAGATGTCTGAATAGTTCAACATTTAATGGTTCAGATGTCTGAATGGTTCAACATTTAATGGTTCAGACTGTTTGTTTCCCGAATGGTTAAGCATTATACTAATGTTGAATTGTTAAGAGGTCTATTGCTGAATGGTTAAGACCTTTTTTCTGAATCAGTTAGACATTTGTCTTTAAATAGTTAAGCAGTATACTACCTTTTAATGGTTCAGACCTTTTAATGGTTCAGAATTTAATGGTTCAGACCTTTTATTAGTTCAACACTTAATAATTCAAAAACTACAAAACATCCCTTTAGTCAAGCCCTACCCTCACGTAACCCTCTCCTCCCTCATCCCCTCTGCATTCACCATCACATCTCTCTTCTCTAAAGGATTTAATCTTGATTGAAAATGAGATAATAATTATTATTAGTTTCATTAATTCTTTAGTTGAGTTTGTATTAAACTTTTAGTTAATATTTTATTATTTAATAGTGTTTGAGTTATGTTAGATTTGGTATAATATTATTATAACACACATGTGTAGGGATTTGTAATACATGTGTAGGGATTTAATTTATGTGGTTTTTTATTTAGTAAATCTAGCATTTATCGTGTTTGCTTGATCTAATATTCAAACAACTGGTATCAAGGCGAGGTTGGGCGCAGGGGCTGAGGATTGTTGGGGCCGGGGGAGGGCCGCCGCCCCCCTCCTTATTTCGTCGGTAGTGTTAACTTGTAGTCCGTTAGTGTAAATTTTGGGTGCGGTAGTGTAAATTTTTATACAAATATCGAGTTCGCCCCCCCCCCCCTAAAAAAATTAATTTCGCCCCGCCCCCCCTACGGGGATGTTCAAGCTCCGCCACTGGTTGGGCGATAAGAAAGAACAACGAGAGAACGATCGTATGAGAGGAATATTAACGAGGTTCTTTGCGAGCCAAAGATCAAAGCCACCAAGGAGGTCCTGCGTGAGTGAAAAATAGATTGGTTCTATATGAGCCAAGAAGAAAAAAGTTATGCGGGAGTCAAAGAAGACTAAGGTTCAGTCTGAGCCAAGAAGATCATGGTCTTTATGAGCCGGAGATGATCAACCAAAGGAGAAATATCTATGTGACGGGAAAGGTCTGTGTGATTGAGACAACAATAGAAAAGAAAAGGCTAGATATGCGGCGTGAGTATGAGTTTATTCCAAAACGAAGGTAAAACGAAAGTACGTGATAATATTTAGAAATAATTATCTAAAGGTGCTTTAAGTTTAGACGACTTATTAAGGTGGCAAAGTTTTGTTTTGTAAGGCGATGAGTATTTACGTGAGTGGCAACAGAAATTTGTATCATGTGGTAGCGTTTTTAAAGAAAAAATAATATATTTGTGTGTGTTTTTTATTAAAAAAAAGAACTGCATGGTGCTTTTGTGTTGCACGTGAAGTCAAAAGCAAAGGTGTTATTGTTTTTACAGGACAATTGAATTAAAGGCATCAAGAAAAATGTGCCGGTTAAAGACAATGGTTTACGACTTTATGTGACGGAGTGGATTGAAAGGAAAAATAATGTTAAATAGACGAGAGTTTTGTTTGGGATTCAAGATCTAAGAGTATCTACAACAACAAACCTCTATTTTAAAACCAAACGTGACACATCAGCTGCCACATCAACTTTTCATTCGTCCACTTTCAAACACTAAAAACTCTTGTATTTCCTCTAATAATATGTCCAGTTTCAAACACGCCTCCATTTCCAAATCATCACCTATTTTTAATTCTAAAACATTAAATTACATATGTTTTATAGTGGTGGGTTCCACACTCCCATGTTTGCTTGGGTTTGGAATTCTGGACATGAAAAGCAAATTACAGAAGCAAACCTCATCTCCAATGGTGTGATGTTCGTTTGCTTTTTCCACCTCAGACTGGACGAAAGAAAACCTCCTTGATGTAGATGCTCTAAGAGGTACAAATGAGACAATTATTATTATTGTTATTAGTTTTATTAATTGTTTAGTTGAGTTTGTATTAAACTAGGATGGAGTTTAGTTATTTATTTGATTATATAACAGTGTTTAAGTTAGGTTAGAAATTACATAAGTTTATTATAAATAGAGATGTAGGGTTTTGTAGTTTATGTGGTTTTGTTTTTAATAAATCCAGTGGTTAACGTATTTGTTCGAAGCAATATTTCCAGCATCCTCCGCATCTTCCTTCAAGTGAGCTCATGAGCATCTTCCACATACATGTTGGAGTATGGTTATTGCATACAACAAAAGTTTTTATAAGTACACAATAACCCAAAGATTAAAGTAAATATCTTGAATTAATAGAGCCTTAAGAAAATCAATGATAAAGTTAGGATGAAATGAAATAGTAAATACGCTAATATTTCTGGAAGTAGTACCCAATGTTGTTGAGACCGGATCGGACCGGCCGGTCCGACCGGTTCGACCGCGAATCGGGGGCTGGTCCGGTCCGGTCAAGGGTGATTCGTTTTTGTGGCTTTGAACCGGCCGGTCCGAACCGAACCGGCGGTTGGACCGGCGAACCGGCCCGGTTCCGACCGGTTTTCTGATTTTTCTTTTTTTTTTATTTTAGTGGGTAAAAACGGGGTGTTAAATCATAAATTAGTACTTAGGACATACAAATATAGTTAAGTTTTATATATAACTATAAAATATATGTATAAATCATATATAATTACTTATATTTAATTACATATATAAATATCTCTTACTAATAAATAAAAATAAATCTGGACACTTGTCACCATTATAGGACATCTAATAATTAGTTTTTCCGCTTCTCTCTCCTCTTAATTATTAATGCTATAATAGTTATATATTAATTAATTAATAACTATCCATAATTAAAATTTAAATATAAACAAACAAACAAACATGTAACTTCAAATTCCATAATAAAAATTTCAAATATGTTAACCTCAAATTTTTGAATATCAAATACATGGGTTTATTCAATTCGTATAATACATAATATTTAAAACATAATTTTTTATATTATAAATCATATAACAGTAAATTTATTTGTCCCGTGTATCACACGGGATTGTAACTTAGTAATTAAAATATAGTTAAATCCTGTCCAACCGGTCCGACCGCCAAACCAGTAAGGCGTCCGATTCGACGTCCGATCCGGTTCTGAAAACATTGATAGTACAAAAAAAAAAAAAAGAATAAAAAGTCACGGAGTTAGCAGTCAAAGCATACCTCGTGCTCACGCACGTTGGCTTTGCTAACGTACGCCTCCCCGGTTCCAGCATCTTCTTCGTCTCGTATACTAACTTACGCATCCAACGTTTCCCTTGTCTTCCTCATTTATTTGCTAACTTACGCAGACACGGTTCCGTTGTCTTCCTCGTTCACTTACTAACTTAAGCCGACACTATTCCGTTGTTTTCCTCACTTATTCACTAACTTACGCAGCCAACAACTCCACCGTCCTTCTTGTTTATTTACTAACTTGCGCAGACGCGTTTCATAGTCTTTCTGAACAACAATGGCGAAATGTAGTTGGACACTGCTCTTACCGCTGTTGCTTGTAGAAATGCAGGTATCTTCTGCAATGGCAGCTTCAGGTGAATCCTCTTACCAATTTCTATACTTGTTAACTAGTTTTATTCGATTTCTGGTTTGAAAGTGTATAACAGTTGTTTAATTTCTTTCTCTTTTGATCAGTTTCAAACTATTGATAACGTTTTGTTCATGTTTATGCATCAGAGCGTTGAGGTGTAGTTATTTCCGGCCGCTGATTACTTGAGATTAGTCTAGCTATAAATGTTTGTGATTATTTAGTTAGATGTGTAGATTTAGTATTAGAATCAACGCATATTGTAGGGTTTAGGGTTTTGAATTGGCCTCTTAGTCGCATCTGGAAATCTGTAGAGCAAGTTTTGGACTTGTAGGTGAAAGTGTCCTTGTGGTTAAGGGTTTAAGCGTGGTATGACGGTTTTGTGTAAAATAGTTGCGGGTCTCAAGGGACATCTTGGTGAGTTGGTGGTAAGGTGTCTTACCTTCATACAAAAGGTCAAAGGTTCAAATCCTGCATGGTGCACCGTGAAGGTATAAGTGGTTGGACTATATGATTATTGGTATTTGAGTTGGTAGCTTAGTGGTAAAAGTCACCAGGCTCAAACTAGTTAAGAGTAGTTTAGGGGCTCCAAAATAGGGTATTATTGTTATTAAAAAATTATGGTGTAGATTAAGTGGAGTAGGATAGATGTGATGACATCTAGCTGTTAATAAAAAAGGTGCCGGAAAGAATCAGTCAGAAGTACTGTGCAAGTTATGATGTGCAGCGGAACTAAGTTGTAGTTTTCAACTTATAAACTAATTAGGGCCTAAAAATAAGAATGATCCAAATTCTTCCCTAGGGTTTATGAATATGTATTTGTGGTTGTTGGTTCTGAGAATTCTGATGACAATGTTGTTTCCTTACGAGTACCTAAAGAGATGAGTTGCAATGTTACATATTTACATTATATGTTTCCTTTTTAAAGACTTTTTCATATATGAGGTACAATTAGATTTTTTTCAAAATGTTTAAAATGCATGTTTTTCTTGTAATAAACTGATATGTATAAAGCTGATGCCCTGTTGTCAATAGCGGCTATAGCGACCGCTATAGCGCGCTATGTGGCGATGCGATCTTCCTCGCTATTTGCAGATAGCGACCAAATAGCGGAATTTTTTTATTTTTTTATTTTTTTATTTTTTTTTATTTTAATTTTTTTTTGGTAAATATGAGATTTAGATGATTAGTAATAGAGTGTTTTAGTTATTTTGGGGGTGTTTGCTTAGATTTTTTACTACTTTATTGCTAACACATGCTTATTTATTGAATGTAAAACATTCTTACATATTATCCTACTTAATCGCTAAACACGAAATAGCGGTCGTTATTTACCGCTATTCGCTACGTAGCATATAGAATGTTGGGTAATCTTGACGGGTCAACGAGTTTGTTTTACGGGTCAAGTCATTAAAAGTTTAGTATTTTATTTAGTAATTTTTAGTTTGTTTTATTTAATTAATTATGTTAGTGGTAGAACTTCTAGGAGAATTTTAACTAATGGTGGGATCATGAGTTAGTGGTGGTATGTGGATGGTTACCCACGTATGCATGACTACTCCATGAAGTCTTTATATTATGTTTTGCTTTGCAATTGATTAACGTGAGTGCTCATTTCTTTTGATAAGAATTCTCCTAAATTCCAGTAGCATATTTTGTTTACGTAAACTTTGAAGCAACCAAAAGGAACAACAAATTTCTTTTATATATTTGGGTTTTATACCAACAATTGGTATCAGAGCCCTAGGCTCATACCGGGAGGAGATCATAAGCAAGTAAAGCGGAGATTCCATGTAATCAAACCGCGAAAAAAAAAGCAAGCAGCAAGGGAATCGATTGGTGAAAACCGGTCGATTAGTAGCAAGTTAAAGCAAGACGCAGCAAGGTAAAGCAAGAGGCGCCAAGAGAAAGCAAGGAATCGAAAGAGTGGATAGCAAAAGTATTTAGCAAGAAATGGCAGAAAACGCAGGAGTCGTAACGGTTCGTGAGCAAGGAAACGTATCTCTTCAATGTCCCAAGTTGACCGAAACAAACTACACGTCATGGTCGATCCTTGTCGAGACAATACTTAAGGCATATGGTCTTTGGGAGGCGATAGATCCGGTCACCGGAGCAACCGTGGAGGAAAAGAAAAATCATACTACAAAAGCTATTATTTTTTCAACGTTACCGGAAGATATTCTTTTGCAGGTTGCTAAACATAAGGATGTTAAAGACGTATGGGAGTCGATCCGGGTTCGGTACTTAGGAGCCGATAGAGTCCAAAAGGCAAGATTGCGAACTCTTAGGAGCGAGTTGGAAATGCTAAAGATGAAGGAGAACGAGACGATTAATGACTTTTCGGGAAAGATAGGCGGTATCGTGGCAAAGTTTAAAAGTCTCGGTTCAAATCTTGAAGAGGAGGTCGTTGTGAGAAAGCTTCTAAATTCAGCCCCGAAGAAATACTTACCAATCGTTGCTTCCATCGAACAATACTCGGAGATTGAAAACATGCCTTTTGAAGAAGCGGTGGGAAGACTCAAAGCATGAAGAAAGGTTAAAGAGTCATGATGAAAAGGAAGAAGATCGAGGGCAACTTTTGTTGACCAATTGTGAGCATGATGACAAGCAATATGGACGCGGAAGAGGTCGCGGAAGAGGATCCGGTAGAGGGATAGAGGACGTGGAAGGGGCTCGGGTCGAGGAGATAAAAGCGGGTTTCGATGCTATGAATGTGGAGCATTTGGACACTTTGCATATGAGTGTACAAAATGGAAAGACAAGGAGAAAGAAGCCAACTTGATTGAATTGGATGAACCGGCTCTACTTTGAATGCACGGGTCAAGGTCAAGATTAAAGGGGTGAATGTTGGGTAATCTTGACGGGTCAACGAGTTTGTTTACGGGTCAAGTCATTAAAAGTTTAGTATTTTATTTAGTAATTTTTAGTTTGTTTTATTTAATTAATTATGTTAGTGGTAGAACTTCTAGGAGAATTTTAACTAATGGTGGGATCATGAGTTAGTGGTGGTATGTGGATGGTTACCCACGTATGCATGACTACTCCATGAAGTCTTATATTATGTTTTGCTTTGCAATTGATTAACGTGAGTGCTCATTTCTTTTGATAAGAATTCTCCTAAATATTCCAGTAGCATATTTTGTTTACGTAAACTTTGAAGCAACCAAAAGGAACAACAAATTTCTTTATATATTTTGGGTTTTATACCAACAGGCTTGTCGCTATTTACCGCTATTCGCTATTGACAACTATGAGCTGATGATGGTAATTATGATATCTATCAGTATAGTCTTGTACAAACATGAAGAATGTTTTTGGGCCATCATTGAAAGACATACAGAGTCGTTGACTAATTAATATATGGAATTTCAGAATAACAAAAGGCACTTTATAAATCGAAGAAGCATCCCGACTTTTTCTTGTTTGATATTTGGAAATTTGATAAGTAGATTGTGGTTGTGGTACAAAAGAGAGTTTAGCAACCCCAGGGTTCCTGATTGATCCTGAAAACTAGTTTTGAAATCTTGCAAATTATAGATCCAAATATGATGACATGTTTCCGGGAAGAAAGAAAAAAAAATCTTTAACTTCACAACAGAATTAAAAAGTTTTTCCTGTTCCTTTATTTTTCTATAATACGGCCCAATAAGTGCTAAATTGATAACTTCTTTTGGTGATTGGTTCACTTTATATATGTACCTTTATGTTCCATGAAGGGTTAAATTGGTCTCATATTGAATTTGCTCCCTTTTTCACTTATTGAAGCAGGTTGCCCGTTGAATATAACTGGCTCTAATCTTACACGTGCTGCCATCATTTGTTCTGATACAGAATCTAGAGCAAGTTGTTGTCGTTATATAAACGCCCTTATTGCAGTTTCAGTTGCTCATTATGCAAACACCACTAACAACTAGGGTTTCTCCAGAATTATCTGATATCTGTCTCCAAACTATATCCCAAGCTTTAGAAACATATGAATGACAAATAACGCTTCAGCTTTTTGTGGGTTTGGGACAAAAATTCTGTCAATTATGAGTGCCTTGGAATAACAACAGTCAATCAGATGCAGCAATCTCCAAAATTTTCTAATGTCACTCTAAATTGTAGAGCACCATTAGGTGAGGGACGTTGTAAAAAGTGTTTGAATGCTGGAATTTTGTTTCTAAGGAATCTAGTGGGAGCTGCAGATAATACCACACTGAGCACTTGTAGGGATGCAACATTTGTTGCTGTTGCTAGCCAAGTTAAAGATGTGGAGGCTGTTGAGATCGCTGAGTGTTTTTTTGGAGTTCAAGGACTCGGCAGCACTCCAGGTAAGGCTGGTTTCAGAGAAAATTTCATGATATTTTTCCACAGATCTTAAAAGTTTTACCCTTGTTTTACGTTGGGTGTATTGCTTGAAAAAATAAAGCAACTTTGATCTGATTTCTTTTCTGAATAACCATATTTGGGTGTGCCCCATTTCCACCTAAAGGGTTGGGTTTAGAAATTTGATAGTTCCATAACACATTCCATTCCCTCCCATACCTATAGTGATTCTCAAGTACAAACCAAAGACCACCTACCTTCATGCTTTGTGGATGACTATAATGTCAACTGATGATTTTTGCATTTATTTGTTGCTTTTACAGGATCCTCTCTCCCTACATTTTCACCTGAGTCATCTCCAAGCCCATTTGTTGCCGCGGGCCCAAGCCAACTCTCTTTGACCGTACCTGAAATTAGACACCATTCCTACCATCTGTCATTGGTTCCTGCTGTTGGCATTGCAATTACAGCACTAGCCGCTATGATGCTGGTATTTATGGTTCTCCTTATTCGCAGAAAAAGTAAAGAACTGAAAGGACATGGCATGAGCACTGATAAACCTCAATGGAAACTGCTTCTCAGTCAACAAAAAAGTTCCAAGAAGGTAATTGACTGTATAATCCTCAGGTGGCGAGTTAAGCAGTTCATGTGGACAGGTTGGGTTATGGGTTAAAACATGTTCAGTTTGTAAAATGGTACTTTTTAGAACGGTTCAAAATGGGTCGTTGGGCTACACTTTCATCTTTTCTTAAGTTACAAGTTATGATGGGAAAAGCCTAGGGGGTTTGGTTGGAAAGAATGGAATGGAATGGAATGGAATTGAGAAACTAGTATAGTTTTCAAGTAAAATTATGTTTGAGTGGGTAATGAAATGTAAAACCCAAGGGATGTTTCATCTAAAATTCCCTTGGTTGTGGGATTTCAAATTCCCTCTCTAGGTGAAAGGATTTGAAATCCCAAACAAAGGAATTTGAGGTGAAACATTCCATTGGGTTACTTTTAATTACTCCCTCAAACACAATTTTACTTGAAAATTATACTAGTTTCTCATTTCCATTCCATTCCTTCCAACCAAACCGCCCCTGAAGGGACTATGGCCACCCAAGTATTCAACTTTCTTTAAGGCCACTCAATATAAAAACACTTTATAGGACACCCAAGTATGTATGTGGTTTCATTTATACCAATTTCAACCAAAAAGTGGCTGTATGAAGAAAATGCCTTTTTTATTAGACAATAGTTCAACCTATAACACGTAACATCTCGTGAGAGGTATTTTGTATTTTCTAAAAAGTTCAAAAGCACTTTTGTCACCGGGACAACATTTTGGCCAAAATTGTTATAATGATACTAGATATATGGCCATAAAATAATTTCAATATATGGGTGGCATTAATAAAAAAAAAGTTGAATACTGGGATGAGCTCCACATACATTATCCCAAATCTTGATGATCTAATTTTGAAGTTATATAATTAAGGAGGTTTTATGCCTTTTACGTGACTTTCCACCCAGTCCACACATTTCTGTTCTAACCAAAATTTTGAACTTCAACCATTTGATTCATTAGTTGCAAATTTTGACCCACATAGACCTGTTTACCATAAACGGCTTGAAATTGCCACCTTTAGTCGAATATGACTATGAACCCTCTCTCTCTCTTTCTCTCTCCCTCTCTCTCTCTCATTTTTCTCAAATCTCTTTATAAGGATATTGGAAGTTGATGCAGGTCCATCATCTATGTTTAAAAAGTTCAGTTATAAAGAGACAAAAAAAGCAACCAACAATTTTAATACTGTTATTGGACAAGGAGGATTTGGGACTGTGTACAAAGCTCAAGTAATGACGGTCAGTGGTAGCAGTAAAACATATGGATAAAGTTTCAGAACAGGCTGTAGAAGAATTCTGCAGAGAAATTGAGCTTCTTGCTAGACTTCATCATCGTCATCTTGTTGCCTTAAAAGGATTTTGCATTGAAAAACATGAAAGGTATTATTATTGTTAAAAGACATACATCACCATGTGTTTTCTTCTGCTTTTCATTAATTAGAGTGGTTATTTCATGATGAATGGGTCGATTTGGTTGGTTTTTATCTCAGACGGATCAATTGAAATTAAATTGCTAAAAGGGTAACAAATCAAACAGGTTAAAGTCACCCAAAGTATTTTGTAAATTTGTAGTGCTCAAAGATTCAGATTACTATTGTAATTGTTGGGTTAGTTAGTAGTGTTAACATCAAATTGTTATAGTCAATGTGTAGTTGACTAAGTTTGGAAGTCTTTTGTATTTTCTGTTATAGTCCAGGGACTATATGTGTCAACTTTCTTAGTGTGTGTTTAGTTGTAAATTGGTTGTTACAATCGGTTGAGGATTAAAAGGGGCCGATTGTAGTCAAATGGATGTGAGTTGTAATTCACTTTGAATCATCATTGTGGCAATTGAATTTCTTTGAGTAATCTCTTCTTGTTCTTGTTTTCAATCTTTGGTTGATTTCGATTAGCACTCACAATTGGTATCAGAGCCTCGTGTGCTCGATCGATTATTGAAATCAATAGAGGTAGATAAGCAATCAGGTGAAGATATGGTGTCGTCAACGAAGTTCGACCTCGAGAAATTCGATGGGAAGAATGATTTCAGCCTATGGAGGTTGAAGATGAGAGCCTTGTTGGTTCATCAAGGTCTTGTGGAAGCATTGAAGGGTGCGGACGGCTTTTCCGGCGACGGTGACTGAAAAAGACAAGAAAGATGCGATGGAGAAGGCTCATTCTGCAATCATCTTGAGTCTCGGGGATAGGGTGCTCAGAGAAGTGTCCAAAGAGGCCACAACAGCGAGTTTGTGGTTGAAGCTTGAATCATCTTGAGTCTCGGGGATACCTGAATACTGATTTGGGTGTCCTCTTCCGCCTCGCCACTAAAGTTACAATGCATGTATTCTGTCTTTGAGCGACTTATCCTTAAACCTTTGCGCTCTAGTGCTGCTCTCCACTGTTCTAGCTTGTCGTTAAGCACCCTTTTAGATTCCGATATTAAGACAATATCATCCGCGAAGAGCATGCACCACGGAACTGGCTGCTGTATAGACTTGGTCATCTCATCCAACACTACTGTGAAGAGAATGGGCTCAGTGCCGATCCTTGGTGAAGTCCCACTTCCACTGTGAATGAATCTGTGTCTCCGATCGGGGCTCGCACACACGTTTTTGTCCCATCATACATATCCTTGATTATTTTGATATACCTCTCTGGTACCCTTCTAATTCGTAGACTTTCCCAAATTAGTTGACGCAGAATGCTGTCATAGCCTTTCTAGGTCGATGAATACCATATGGAGGTCCTTTTCTTTTCTCTGTATTTCTCCATTATCCTCCTTATGGCGTGTATTGCTTCAGTCGTAGAGCGTCCTGGCATAAATCCAAATTGGTTTGACGCTATCTGAGTTTCTCGTCTAATTCTCGTGTCAATAACTCTTTCCCATAATTTCATCGTGTGACTCAATAGCTTTATTCCCCTGTAATTTTCGCAACTTTGTACATCTCCTTTTTTTTTATATATGGGGACTATAACACTGGTTCTCCACTGGTCCGGCATCTTCCCTGTCGTAAAGATAGTGTTGAATAAATCTGTTAGCCATTGAGCCCTCATCTCCCAGACATTTCCACACTTCAATCGGTATGTTGTCTGGCCCCACCGCTTTAGCCCTTCCCATTTTCTTCATAGCTCTCGTAACTTCGTCTACTGTGATGCTTCTACAATAGCAATTGTTTTGTTGTGTTGTTTGGGTTGTATTATCTATCTCAGCTTGTTGATTTGGGTTCTTTATGTTGTAAAGGTTATCGAAGTAAGCTTTCCATCTCCCTTGATGTCCTTGTCGTTCACCAAACTTTCCATCCGCAGCCTTTATAAACTTCACAATTCTCAGGTCTTGTCTTCTGCTGTCTCTTGCCTTGGCTAACTTAAACATGTCATGCTCTCCTTCTTTCGTCTCTAGTCGTTTATACATCATCTCATACGCCGCGTTCTTTGCCTCTGACACCGATTTCTTCGCCTCTCTCTTAGCCTCCCTGTATTTATCTTTTAGCTCTGGGCGTTCTTCCTCATTGTTACAGCGTATAAGCTCTCTGAAACTTTGTTGTTAATTCGTATCTTCTCCTGTACATTTTCGTTCCACCACCAAGATTCCTTATGGTCGACTGTCCTCTTTGTTGTAACTCCAAGCGTTTCTTTAGCTGCTTGGATGAGCGTATTTGCCATGGCCTCCCACTTTTGGTTTGCGTCTTCCTGTGGTCCATGGTGGTTCATTGGTATGACCTTATCTCTAAAAATGGTAATGTTTTCGTGCTTGAGCTGGCTCCATTTGATCGTATGTCTAATTCTCTTGTTTTGTTGGACAATTGGTCTCTTCACGCGTATATCCGCCACTAACATATGATGTTGTGTCACAACTGACTCTTCTGGGATTGTCTTACAGTCCTTCCACGAGCTACGATCTTCTCTCCTCGTCAACAAATAGTCTATCTGCGTGTGTCTCCCGCCGCTGCTAAACGTGATTAGATGCGATTCTCTTTTCTTAAAAAACGAATTTATGATTCCTAAGTCATGCGCTACTGCAAAGTCAAGAAGCTCCTTACCGCCTTCATTCCTAAGGCCATACCCGAAGCCTCCATGCACCAACTGGAAGTGGTCATTATCCTTACCGATATGCCCATTAAAATCCCCTCCTATGCATATTTTTTCGTCTCTAGGTATGTCACCCATAACGTGATCTAAACTCTCCCAGAACTTTTTTCTTTCTGTTTCTCCTAGTCCAACATGTGGAGCATACGCACTAACTACTGCCACTACTTATCCTTGGTTTAATATATAATTATTGTTTATATAAATGGTCCTTAGATATATATTATTAATATATATATATAATATATATATATATATTAATAATATATATATAATATATATTAATATAATATATATATTATATATATAATATATATATATATATTTTTTAATTTTGTTTTTTAAGTTAGGGTATTTTAGACTTTTCACCCCACTTAACTGAAAAACTTAATAGAAGTTAGTGTCAGGGACCATCGTGTTACGGTTTGGTAAACAGTAAGGACCAAATTGTAATTTCTCAAAAGTTGGGACCAATATTGCAATATGGGCAAAGCATAAGGAACAATCGTGTAATTAACTCATTTTTAAATTTTGGAGACCAAACTTGCAATGACTACACAAAAGTCCGGAGTGTAGACTAACTTTGCAATTTTTAAAGTCTGGGGATCGAACATGCAATCTAGTCAATCATAGGGACTATCTATGCAATTTTCTCAATAAATTATTTAGTCCTAACTAATATAGAGGACCTTTCATTGAGTTTTATAAGTCAGAACCTAACCATGCAAAATAAAGTCGGACCCTTATAGGTCAATTCATGGATTTCGCCCCCAACATTTGCTCAATGTTTTATTCATAAATTTAGAATATTATAGTAACATTATAAGTTTTGTAATCAAAATTATCATATTAGTTATTTATTTAATTTAAAATGATGATAAAATGTTTGAAGGTCAACCTGACCTGCTTTGTTTTAATCATGCTAAAAAAACACCCTTTCTAACTCGAATCCATTATCTACCTCATTTTCCCACTCACTTGCCTTGCCACCTCTTTTTATCATAGATATTGTGAATGTAGAGTTTGTGTGATTGTTTGGGGCAGGTTTCTCATGTATGAATATATGGCAAATGGGAGCTTAAAGGATCATCTTCACAGTATGTTAATTTATTCTTTGATTCTTTGATTCTTTAATTCTTTAATTCTTTAATTCTTCTTCTTTCATAAATCATTATGCTTATGTACAGCTCCTGGTTTGCCTCGACTGAGTTGGCAGAAAAGAATTCAAATTGCAATTGACGTGGCAAACGCTTTGGTAACAACAACAAAAATAGTTAACTAACAAGTCTTTAATATATATTTGTAAGTGAATGTCCTCTTCTATAAAACATATATTGTTGTCCTCATTTTATGATTTTGCATTACAGGAATACCTTCACTTCTACTGTGATCCTCCTCTGTGCCATAGAGATATCAAGTCCAGCAATATATTACTTGATGAGAATTTCGTAGGAAAGGTAATGGCAGATTGACAAACATGTCCTTAAATAATATAGGGCAAATTGCACGAAAGAGAGCAAACTTTACACTTTTTCTTATTTGACACAAAATAGGAACCAACTTACCATTTATTACGTCACATAAGATGCCACATATTTAGACAATATTTCTGGATAATTAAGTATATTTACAAGTTTGAAAAAACGATGCCTTTTCTAAATTTTGATTTATACATAATTATTAAAGGGTTGTGTCACTTGACATGCACTAAAATGACAAATAAGATCCCACGTCAACAACTTTTAGATAATCTGCAACAAGAGACTTTCTACGAGTTGAAGGTAATCCATTTCTACAATAGGTGATAGATTGTAAGTTGCTTTCCAATTTGCATTTAATAAAGTTGCTGCTAAAATTAGAAAAAAGTGTAAAGTTTGTTTCTGAAATCAACTCTGTGGTGCTTATATGGAAGCAAGCTTTTGCTAAAAGCTCCAGAAGACTATTAAGAACACCTTTTTTGCAGCCTTCATGTCTTATTTGTTAAAACTTAAAATTAAATTGGAGCCCCTGTAATATAACTTCGGGACACGAATGTTTACTTTTATAAATTTCCCAGGTGTTGTGACTTCTTTTTATTAGAATTTCTATACTATAATAAAAGTTTCATATTCTAATATTTGTGATCCAGGTTGCAGACTTTGGCCTTGCATATGCATCTAAGACGGATCCATCTGTTTTGAACCAGTTAACACAGAAATCAGAGGAACTCCTGGTTAGAAAAAAAACATTTTTTTCTATAGAGCATTAAAGCTTAAAGAAGGAAACCAACTTCAGTCAACTTTCTATTTTAGGCTAGAAAAAACGGTATTTTCTTTAATCAATTTAAAGTCATTTTCCAAGTTAACCCGTTTTAGGTGCCATCTTAGGGGAAATGGTCAACATGGTCAAAGTTAATGACACGACATAAAACTCAACCGAAAGTCACAAGACTTCTATTTTTAACAAAAACAAGAGTCCTTTTTTGCATGATGATTCCCTGAAAGGACCTTTTCAGGAAGTTTTTTCAAGTCTAGGTGCTTCACATGCAAAAAACAAAATCCCCTAAGGGCATATATGTGAATTCGGTGAAAGGCCACTTTTTTGTTTTAGGAAATTTTCCTAGTAAAATTTTACCTAAGCTGATAATTTTTATGCAGCAGCACTTTTCTGCAACCATTATCCCATACTTTAAAGAGTCTAAATATTTCATGGATCACATATGTTGGGTTACCTTTTTTCTAGCCTAAAAAGAGTTTCCTACCTAGAAATATGGTTAATACCATGAAAAACCAGTGTACTACATGCTTGTGAAACTAATGATAAACGCATGGTCAGAGCATGCATAGACCTCAGATGCGGGCTTTTTTGTTAACATAAAAAAGTATTTACGTCACTAAAGAGTCTACATGATATCCACGTTAATAAAAAGCCTACAAGATGACTACTTTTGTGTTGAGCGTGCAAGCAACCAGCATTTATCATTATTTTTACAGTATGTATAGATTTAACAAGTCCAGGGACATTGATATATCAGAATCCGGCTGACAGACTTTTTCAAGCCAAATTACATACTTCAACTATTCTAATTTTTTAATTAAACTCAGGTTACATGGATCCAGAATACGTGGTGACACAAGAATTAACAGAAAAAAGTGACATCTACAGTTACGGGGTTGTATTACTAGAACTAATAACCTCTAAACGAGCCATACAAGACAACAAAAACTTAGTCGAATCATGCCAAACCCTGATGGCATCAGAATCACAAATCATAGAGCTAGTGACCCCACTATTGGCAACTCCTTTGACTTTGACCAACTGCAAATACTAGTCACAATAGTGAAATGGTGCACCCAGAGAGAAGGGCGGGCTCGGCCTTCGATTAAACAGGTGTTAAGGCTTTTATACGAATGTGTGGACCCGATGCATAATGGATTTACTGAAGCTTTAGAAGATGAGAAAGGGAGATCAAGTAAAGGTAAATTGCATAGGAGAGATGGGTTAAACCAAGTTGGGACGCAAGGGGTTTAGCATCTTCTTCTAGTACTTCGCGGTCTTATTGTAGTAGAAGTTTTCTACTCGAGCCTGGATCACCACAATCTCCTACAATATACCATCCATTTAAACCTTCAATAGTGTGACACTTAGTAAACGCTCGAGTCCTTCTAACAGGCATCTCAGGTTTGAATCGAGTTTCCATCATTTTTTTGACTTTAACCAAAGGCCACCTATCGAGCACAAGTTGTGTTTTACTTGATCCCACTGGTTTGCATGATATTTATGGGTCCTATGAGTTTGCTAGTAACAGGTATATACCATCCATTTAGGTGATTTGGTAGTTGCACAGTTCACTTATGAACCACCATCATATGGTTTCATTATTTTTTAATGTTCGTGATGCTCAAAGCCCGGTTCTCGTCATGTTGAGCTCCATGAACTATTTTGCAGGGTTTTTTCCTTTTTTCTTTTGTTAATTTGCAGTGATTTAGATGTTAAAATATTATTCATTGTAGATTTGGTGATTTTGTTGTGTTTAGGTTTTTAAGGTAGTGATTTTAGAATCAGACATGTTTAATAGTTTCTAGAGATTAAGATAGGGTTTCATTTCTTTTTCTGTATTGAAATTTTGTTGGGGTAGTGAATGTGTTCATTGCAGTTGTTTATCGTTTGTGCTTGCATTTTATATTTGATGTCCATCATTCAACATTCTTTTGGGGGTCTGCAGCTGTCCAAAATCCGACCACACTAAACTGAAACCAAATTTTAAACGTTACAACTGAAAAACTATGCATGTAATGTTGGAGAAAAGGTTAATTACAATTGTGTCAAGATGGGCAAAGTATGAGGGGGTGTTTGTACTTTTTAGTGTTAATTTTGTTTAGTTGTTAATAGCGTTTTAATTGATTCGGTTAGAGGAGTTAGGTATAAGAGGTTGAGTTCTGAGTTTCAATGAACATACACAACATTTTTGTTTGTAATCTCTCATCTTCATTAATAACAGATCAGCAATTGCTTGTTTCCTGGTACTATCATGTAATTTATAGGTGGAATTAGTGCCATCATTTATCTTAGGTAATTTGGATCGTCTCAAGTGATTGATAACAATGTGAGCTTATATTTTCAAGTTTTGAAAAGACTAGAGTTGAAAGAAACCGAAATAACCAAACTGTAACAGATTTACCCATACAACTGAAAAAAAAAAGCTAATAAGAATTGGTTATTTGGTTTGATGATTTTCAAAAACCAATTTTTTCGGTTCAGTTTTGGTTTGGCTTGTAAAAAAACTAAAAAATCAAATTGAAACCATACAACTGAACTTATAAGTTTAAAGGTGTATTTATACACTTATAAACATGGTTAGCCTATAAGTTATTTATTTAACTTATGCCGTTGAAAAAGATTGAATATTTATGTTTTAATAATAATCTTTAACCCTTTTTGTTTGGTTGATTAAATTGTTTTATTGAATTTTTTGTTATTGTATTTTATGTATTGCAAATTTGATGTCAAGTAATTTACAAGAATATGTAGATTATTTTTAAGTGTTATTAGATATTAATAATCCCAACTTTAATTTATTGGTTGAGATTAATTTTAACTCGGGAAATATTTACTGTCACTCTCAACTTTAAGCTTATTTTCCTATAATGATCTCTTGCTAACTGAGAGTTAACAACCGCTAGTTTTTTAATGAAACGTGACCAACTTTGAGCTTACCTTCAGCTCCGCAGCAGCCGCCGCCTAGCCTTCATTAGGTCCATTTTTCGGTGTCTATCCTCCATCATTGCTTAAAATCTACCTCCAAGTCTCCAACGAGTCAAATTGCTCGAATCAGGATATGGAGATTAACGGGTTTCAGAGCGCAGAAATTTCAGATTGACGGACTTATAGGTAGTTATCAACTTTTTGCTTAATATTGGCCACATAAGCAGTCTACATTATAAAAAACTAACAGGGTTAACTCTTAGATAGTAAGAGATCGTTGGAGTAAAATAAACTCAAAGTTGGTAAACATTTTCTAAGTTGAGATTAATCCCGGTCAATAAATAAAAGTTGAAATTATTAAAATCCAATTTCTCTATTTTTAAATAATAATATAATGATGTAAGCCTAAAGTTTCTTACTCAAATTTATTACTTTAAACCAGTTTTTTCTTTTAAAACTTGAAGCCAAAAAAGCGAAACCGAAAAAATCAAAAACCAAAATTAAACGATTTTAAAATCCTGAAAACAGATATATTGGTTTTAGGCTGAAACCGACCCATGTATACCCTTAATAAGAACAATTTTAAATCAGGCAACATTTTTTATATACAATACCAACCAAAAATTAAATGATGGGGAGAAAACTTCTCAAGGATGGCTCAACCGTTGACAAAATTGACTCAGAAAGATAAAAAGTATGTATGGGAGAAAACAAAATGAGGCATTTGAACTTCTTAAGAATAAATTATGTAGTGCACCTGTATTAGCTTTACCAGAAGGAACAGATAATTTCATAGTATATTGTGATGCATCTCGTCAAGGCTTTGTATGTGTTTTAATGCAGAAAGATAAGGTGATTGCATTGCATCCAGACAGCTTAGAGGTAGTGAAACAAATTACACCACCCATGATCTAGAGTTAGAAGCTGTAATATTTGCATTGAAAATTTTGGAGACAGAACCTATCTAAAAATATCCCTCTAAAGGAATCTTTCGGTTTAGAAAATCCAGTAAGCTAAACCCTAGATATATTGGTCCATTTAAAATCATTGATAGAATTGGTCCTGTAGCTTATAAGTTGAAATTACCACAGGAATTAAGTGAAGTATACAACACGTTTCATGTGTCTAAACCTCAAGAAATGCCTAACCAATGAAACCCTAGAGGTACCAATTCAAGAAATACAAGTAGATAGAAAATTGCATTTTGTGGAAGAACCAATAGCCATTGTGGGAAAAGAAATAAAGAAATTAAGAAGAAGTAAAATTCCTATAGTGAAAATTAAGTGGAATGCAAAAAGAGAACCAGAATACACCTGGGAAAGGGAAGATGAAATCAAGAAAAAGTACCCTCACCTGTTCAAAGGTAATGATTAATTAAGTTTTCTAAAGCATACTCCACTGAATTTCGGGACGAAATTCTTTTAACGGGGGGAGAATGTGACAACCCTAGAATAAAATTTATTTTACGAGCCGCAGTAATATCATTTTTAGTATGGAAATACATATGCATGGTTGCATGCATACAAATTAATTGTTAAGGTATATATAATCGGATTATTTACCTATATATATGTATATACCTTATATAAATATATATAATTTGTGTGTTCTTAAGATGATATATGTTGGGATATATGACTATATACGTATGCATGCTACATGCATGTCTATATATTAATAGTCTACGTATGCATGTATGTTATATACCGAAACTCACACCTATGTGTATATAAATACAAACTTTTACATGTGCATGTTTACATAAGTATATGTGCATGGAAAAAAATATTGAATGCAAGCATATATGTTTGGTTTGTATAAAGATCACTTGTATATATATAATACGAGTATATATATATGTATATATGTGAACACATCAAGATTCAACTAAGCTAAAATCCTAAACCTAAAAACTAAAAACCACCATACACCTCTCGGTACACCACTCGAACCACCACCATCCCTCGGTTCTCTTTTCTTATTTTGCTTCCTTCCCAAAACCACCACCCATGCACCCGATTTTCTTGCTTTCACACCTTAGAAACCGCCACCTTCACACCTCCAAATTCGATTCATTGAACCCAAAGATAATGATAACTTGATGACTTACTATCTTCCTTTGAATGCCACCTATCTCCATTGTGCCACCAAGCTAAACCAAAACTCGCCACCTAGCACCCTAAGAACCGACTAACCTAGCCTATAATCACCACATCACCCCTAAGCCTAGAGTTCATCATTGCAAAACTCACTACAATATGCAGCTCTCGGTTGGAAGATTGCACACACACAAACCACATACTTCCACCGTGATCTTTAGCTCACGGGTTCATTAGAACATCACAACTTTGTTTCCACGGTAACACAACCATCCGCCATCACAACCACCAATCTCCCTTAGTTCATTATCTATCATCCTAACACCACCATCCACACTCTCTTCGGGTTTTCAAGTCTTGGAAGTATTCGGTTTGCAAGAAAGACGAGGTTTGGAGCTTAGAGACGTTCGTTTGATCCAGTTCAACGAAGAAAGAAGCTGCCATCAGTTATCTTAACCCTCTCTTATCATCAAACTAAGGTTTTAATCTCTAATCATGACTTGTTAAACTTACCAAAACATATATATGTGTTTAGCCAACATTTACACACTATTTTTGTGATAAAACCGTAAGTTCTTCACATCATGATGTGAAGATATAATAACCTTATTGTTGGACATTAAGAAAAAGCTGTAAAAACCTGAAACAAATATTAATAACCAAGGTTTTATAGAAAACTATTAAAAAGAATATATAAACTTGTTAAATTCGGTTTAAATATATGTTTGACTGTGATTGTGGAAACAAACATATAGATATGTTCAGTATATTATGAAAAATGGTTCTGTAAAATTTGGTACTCTTATTATTAGTAAAATAATTATATAAATTATTTTATAATGAAAATAGAGGAAAATATCAAAATAGTAATAAATTCGGAAAATTCTGATAAATTCACAGGATGATTATTTTTAGGTATAAAAGCCCCTGGAATTATTTCAGAATTTTATTCCCTAGTATAATTAAGATATGAATTTTTATATGTTCTGTAGTAAATAAATCAGAATAAATACCTAACGTAAATAATAATTATGATAAAATCATAGATGCAATATTAAATCATAGAATACAGAATAAATAATTTTCATAATTTTTGGGGTAGTATAATAGTTTTTCTAAAATGATCAATTATTGTAAAAATTACAGAAACTGGTATATTATGATTTGAACTTTGAGATAATTATATGATGCTTGGTTTTGTATAATAAGTCTTCTGTAAAATTTGGGAATTTATGAATAACAGATGCTATTTTTAACCATTATGTGAATATTATAAAGTTTATAGAAAATAATCTGTTTGGATTTAGATGTTATAAAAATTAGAGATGTTACTGAATTTTTGAATAAGATTCTATGAATTTTTGAGGATTTTGGACACAGTAGGTGTTTTTGATATTTATGTAGAATTTATACTATTTTTGAACAAATTATGTATAATAATTTGTGGGAAGTTTTTGTGGTAACATTATTGGTAGAACTTCAACAGATACTTACATCTGAGATTCTAAAAATTTTAAAAAAATATTATCTGACACTATAAACTGTTTTGTTAGGTTCAGGTGGGAAGACACGGTGAGTTCATAGCTCCATTTTCAACCGTTTGGTATTCAGTAAAGTTTTAGGGGAAAAAGTATACTGTCTGGGTTGATGTATTATTTTGAAAATATTTTTATTTGCTTACTGCCATTTGCGACACAACCATTAGTTCGAACGAGGAACCGATCAATAATATTGGTAGCTCTACTTAGGAGAATATTTGCACTAACCGGATGAGGGTTACTGCTATTTTCCTGCATCTAACCGAATGGGGGTTAGGATGTAATATTATCTGATTTTATGATTATTTCGTGACAGTATGATTATGTTATGAGCAGGTTTGGTTGTAATTGATACATCAATAAAATATTTTTGTCTGGATTAACCTATGTTCTCACCAACATTTTTGTTGACTGGTTTTAGTATACTTTTTCAGAAAACAATGAGTAACACTTTTGACCTTAGCTTTGAAGTGCACAATGGTTGGGGAGAAGTGGTAGGAAGGGTTTGTGTCACACTGTCAATATTGTTGATGGTAGTGTGTATGTTGATGCACACTTCCACCGTATCTGAAGACATGCTGTAGTTTAATGATGTAGTAATAAGATTATATCTAATTTTGGAATCTATGTATAAAATGTAATCACGAATATTATGAATAAATGCATATCCTACTTTCTTGTTTTAAGCATATGTCTTTAATATTTATTCCGCTATAATTAATGTACTCTGATAAAGCAAGTCACACCCAAACCGCATTTCACGCTTCCGCCGGGATGTGACATCTGCACTCCGAAACCCCGAAATTGTCGCCTCCTGATCTGAACCACTTGACTCGTTAAAGTATATTTCAAGTAACAATAGAGGCTAAACACCGAAAACAGACCTGGTAGAGGATGGACGGCGACGGAGCTGGAAAATAACTCAAAGTTGGCCCCATTATATTAAAAAAAACTAATGGGGTTAACTCTAAGTTAGTAAGAGATCGTAAGAGGAAAATAAGTTTAAAGTTAATAGTATGTGAAATATTTTCTGAGTTAAAATTGATCCGGTCAATAAACAAAAGTTAAAATTATTAATATCCAATATCCTTAAAAAATCATTTCATCCATCATCGATAACATTAGCTTAAAGAGCTTAGTTGTATGTTCAACCATTGTGAAAGATTAATTATGTACATGATAAGAATCAAAACTAAAGATTAATTATGCATAAGATAAGAATCAAAACTATGTATGTTATATACACATTATAAGTTCATAAGTATATACATTTCAAATTTGGATCAATAGTGTTAATTCATTATTGGTGTTTTTGAAATTAAATTAATGTTTTTTTGGTGACATAAGGTTAAGGGCCAAAAACATATTATTCTTCTTTTTTTTGGCGTTACAAAATATAATTTTCTTATTTTATTTACGTTTACGACAATAAGTAAATAAAAATTGCTACCGTTGAGGTCAAACGCTATATACATACATGTATGAAGCAATGTTTTTAAAACCGGACCGGACAGTGAACCGACGCTTTACCGGTTCACGGTCGGACCGGTTCAACGGTCGGACCGTATATAAGAATCGGATAAAATTATAATTATTTTTTATAAATATATGTAAAAATTACAAAAAAATAAAAAATTTTATAAAAAAGCCGGTTCAACGGTCCGGTTCCCGGTTCAACCGGTCCGGTTCCCGGTTCAACCGGTCCGGTTTCCGGTCCGACCGCCGATTCGACCGGTTCAACCAATCTGACCACTGGTTCACTGTTAAACCGGTTTTAAGCACTGAACCGGACCCGATTGGAGTCCGGTTCCCGGTCGAATCGGTCGGACCGGCCGGTCCGGTCCGGTTTTCAAAACCATGATGAAGAGAGTTAATAGTAAAATGCAAGCGGCTCAAGCATCAAAAGTACAACTCTTCCGAACAAAAGCTAAAAGCTATAGAGGACTTTGTTTTTTATTTGTTTAGTTTTCTTAATTATAATTAGTTTAGTCATATCTTTTCCTCATATAACTATTAAATATAACTTTTATTAATTTGACTAGAACGATATACGGGACAGACTGCTGGGTCATAAAGAAATCGCACGAGAAACAATAGAGGTAGCGGAAAATGCGAATGCTGAGGTGGATGTGTGGTCACACAAGACTGGATCGGATAAGAACGAAGTGTTTCGACAGAAGCTACAAGTGACTCGTATCGCAGATAAAATACGAGAGGGAAGATTAAGATGGTTGGGCATGTCAAGAGGAGACCAATGGCGGCACCAGTTAGAGCAGTAGAGAACATCATCTTAAAGGTAGGAGAAGTAGAGGAAGACCTAGATTGACTTGGGTTGAGGTAATTAGGCGAGATATGATACACTTGCACCTCTCTGAGCACATGATCGAGGATAGGAGTGAGTGGAGGCGTAGAATTAAATTAAGGACTTTTAGTTCGACCAATAGGCAGGAAGGGTATTTGAAGTCTGGTTGCGGGCCTGATGTCTAAGTAGTCCATATCTGTCCTTTAACGGTGATTATTCCTGCTACTATGATATATGTATGCTATGTGTCGTAGGATTTATTGTATACTGTATGCTATGTGTATTATGATTTACTTGAAGGATGTATTGCATTCGGTATGGCTTTTTGTGCATTATGTGTTGTAGGATTTATTGTATGCTGTATGCTATGTGGGGTAGGATTTCTTGTATACGGTATGCTATGTGTCTTGTTTTCAGTATGGCCTTTGCTAACGAGCCGGGGGTCTCTTTGGAAGCGGTCTCTCTACCTAACAAGATAGAGGAAAGACTCGCTACACCTACCCTGCCCAGACCCTGCTCTTGAGTGGGATATACTGGGTTGTTTGTTTGTTTGTTATCACGTGTTTATTTTTATTTACATTCCGGCATTAATTTCGTTCGAAACCAACCTGAGTTAAACATGATATTGTTCTTATAAAATTTTGTTATATCGTGGCGACGTGTTTATTTATATGTTAATGCATTGAAACTAAGCCGTTGGTGAGGTACATTATCCACTATCGTGACATGTTTATTGATGTTTATAAATCCTAACTTGTCATCACAACTTACTTATTTTTATCATTGTTAATATATTTAAGAATTTATGTTTCTTCCGTTGCGACGTGCTTATTATTATCAATCTTCCGATGTGGATTTTTTAACAACTTCTTTTTTTATATAAGGTTTCAGATATTTCGTTTTTTTATACAAAGTTAAATATGTTATCAACGTCTTCTTCAAAGTAAGAATTCACAGCAACATTTCAATATTGGTTTTTTTACGGTTTACGTATCTCTCAACGCAAAGTTAATAATACTAGTTATATACAACGTAGAAGCATAATGATAGAAGTCATAGAACTATAAATGTTCTACTTTGCTTGCACAAGCAATTAAGTAAATAAATGGATTGGAGGCCCAACCAAAAATCGGGCCCACAATGTGAACTTAACAACATATTGGGCCCACAATATGTCAACTCAGATATTTTCGAAAGGACCCACAAAACTCCACATACTTTTAAATCCTATTCTCCTCCTATCCACGGGGAACCCTATCACTATCTCCCTCATTCTTCATCGTAAAATACCTCCGTAACTTCGCCGGAGATTCCTCCGCCTGTGACGACGGAGTTGTGTATCCAATGGAAAACTCAAAACAAGCACTTCAGACTCTCTCCAAACACGCTCGTGGTCGCCGGACATCCACCGCGACATAGAATGGCAGAAGCTTAAGAACAACCAGCGACGTCGTTATCGCCACCGCCGCAGCAAGAGCACCGATGCCGCTACCGACGTTGAAGTCACCGACGACGACGTGAAGGAACTAAAAGCGTGTTTCGATCTAGGTTTCGGCTTCGATCCGTCGAGTAATCTGGATCCGAAGCTTTCGCAAGCTTTTCCGGCACTCGAGTTTTTATGCCGCCGTAATCGGCAGTATAACAGTAGACTCCTGTCAAGGTCGTCGTCTCTGAGCTCCGATTCGTCGTCAAGTTCGTCAACTCCGACCACCGCCTTCATCGATCCAAGTAAGCGACACAAAAAATTACGTGATTCGATTGCTAATTTGCTAATTCATTCGATTTGTTGATCGAATTTTAAAACAATGTCATAATTACGTGATTCGAATGCTGAATTGCTAGTTGATTCGTTCTGATGATCGAATTTCAAATGAACCATTAAAATTACGTGATTCGAATTCTGAATTGCTAATTGATTCATTCTGTTGATCGAATTTCAAAACAACATCATAATTACGTAATTCGAATGCTAAATTGCTGATTAACTCGTTCTGATGAACAAATTTCAAAACATCAGAATATCGTGATTCGAATGCTAAATTGTTGCTTAACTCGTTCTATTGAACAAAGTTCAAAACATCAGAATTACTTGATTCGAAAGCTAAGTTGCTGATTAACTCGTTCTGATGATCAAATTTCAAAAAAACATCAGAATTACGTGATTCGAATGCTAAATTGCTGATTATCTCGTTCCGATGATCAAATTTCAGATCTCGATTAAATTAGTAGTGTTTTGAATTGATTCTATGTAGGTGATGATCCGCAGAAGGTGAAAACGAAGTTGAAACAATGGGCGCAGGTGGTTTCATGTTCAGTTCTAGAAAGTTCTTCACAAATAATGAATAACAAAAGTGTTGCAGAATAGATTAAAGAGGTGATTAAGGTACCATTTCGTGAAGAACAGATTTTGTAGATATTAACGAAGAACTTACTTTGCGAAAAGAAGGGGGTGAACATAATCACATTCTAATGTTCTATCTAATCTGGTCGAATATTTCTCCCACAACTTTCAGTCATTGAATAAATTGTTTATTTAACATGATTAACTTCATAAGTTTATTCTGTTTAGAAGTTTTGTCATTAAGTGATAAACCTTTATGATTAAGGGAACAAATGCCAATGTACATGATTTAAGAAAGAATGTTAATTAGAATCGTTGTAAATAATTCTCTAGAATTGCATGTATTATTACTATCATCCTTTTACAATTACAACTATGATATTGAGTTTTGCTTAAATTTTACTTTTCATCATTGAGATTCAAAAACTACAGATTTAGTCTTAATCTATACTATATATAAAGAGTTTAAGAGGGGTATTTTAAGATACCCTAAAAATAAGAACAAAACTTCTCTAAATATATAAAATATAACCAATTTTAAGGGTAAAATAGTAATTATATCATTATTTACAGATTATCCTCTTACAATTATTTACATAATAACCCTAGACTAACTATCAATTGCAATCAAAATTCTATCCTAATTTTAGCAACAAACTCCACCAAATATTTTACTTAAATAAAATTCAAATAAGTATCCACCAAATATTCCCTCCTAATTTATGTAAATAAAATTATGATATTTATTAATATTTTGATTTTGATTTTGATTTTGAAAAAAATTATCTATAATTCATGTAAATAAAATATGATATTTATTAATATTTTGATCAAATTGTCAATATTTTACTTAAATAAGATTCAAATAAGTATCCCAACGAATATTCCATCCTAATTTACGTAAATGTATCCCATCGAATATTCCATCCTAATTTACGTAAATAAAATTATGATATTATTAATATTTATTAATATTTTACGAAAAAGATCAGAATGATGTTTCGTCCTCAACTGCATCTATGTCACGACCTGCAAAATGGAAAGAATATAATATATGATACTTTTTAAACAACAAAGCAACAAAAGTTTGCACCACCAGTATCTCTCAAAATGCTCCATTTGTACCAATTACGTTTTATCAGTCACGTGAAATGATACCTTTTACTACCTTAAACCTCAGTGTTGGTCAAACATTACAAATGACAAATGAGAGTGATTATTGTAGTTTTCATGAAAAACGAAGGGAGGCTAATAGAAGATATTATGTTGCACAGAGAGATGACATCCAACATATTTCAAATGGTATACATGTTACGCAGATTCCGTTCGGTGACCAACCACCCGTACAAGACATAGAAGAGGATACATATAATTTGTTTGACCATGTACCTAAAGAGTATCTTAGACTAAAGGAACAAAATCCATGTCAGAAATGTTCAGCAAAACGATTTAAATAAGAATTCCCTACCTTTTGTTGCATTAATGGTCAAACCAAATTAGCATTTATTGAAATCCATGTTGAATTGTACAAGCTCTTCATGATGCAAAATAAAATTGACAGAATGTTTAGGGCGAACATACGAGCTTATAATGCAAGTTTTTCTTTCGCCTCGATGGGTGTCAGGTTAGATGATACACTTACCAATATGAGAGATGGTGTGTATACCTTTCGTGCGCATAAATGGATTTATCATAGAATTAACCAATTAGTCTCCGGGGATGGAATGCCCAGATATTTACAACTGTATTTTTATGATTCTGAAACAAAGTTAGAACACTGGCTCTAATGGCCAAACCTTGATCGGAATATTACTGAGATTTTGTCACGTGTACTTTCTACAAATCCTTATGTCATTACATTTCATAGTCTTGCGAACCTAGGTCCTTCAGACAACTATAAAGTCACCTTGAACGCTTCAGCTACCGTTGAGTAGAGGATGTACAACATAGTCGAGATTAGTCGGATGTGCGAGCATTTCGATTAAATTGATCTCATCGTTATTAGATTACTTCATCATTGAATAAAACGTGTACCAATTTTTTTTCTTAAATTCTTATGTTTAAAAGTTATATTTGTTTATTTGTGTATTATTTTAATGCATTAATGATCTTTTGAACTATTTAATGATTTTAAATTTTTTTACGCCCGTCGCATCGCGAAGGTACCGTGCTAGTATTTGAAAAAACATAACACGATTCGTATTTGGGTCAAACGACCATTAAATTATTCCATTAAGTAGCTGTAAATTGATTATTTTACTCTTCTTCTTCCTCATTTTCTTTTTTGATCAACCTCATCTCAACGATCATTACCACCAATCAACCATCACTCCTTGTTACAACCACCATCCAAACCACCACCATCACGCACACCATCTCCACCACCACATAACACACCCCATCACCACCGCACCCCATCTCCACCACCACATAACACACCCCATCACCACCGCTCGACCCCACCACCACCATCACCACCTAACACATGAAATTAAGTTCTGTCATAACATGATATATGCATGCTAACAATATGTTTCTGTTAGATTTTTGTTTCACGTAACAAACAAATATTATGCAAATTAGAATTAAAAATATGCCCTTTTACATGATATAATTCTGATAATAAGAATTATAGTCTTATAAGGGTTTGAGATTTATGTATCTGAACTACTTATGTGATTATTGTTTGTCTTTAAAAATTATAAAATTTTATCACATATTATTTACTCGTGTCCATATGTTACTAGCATAGTAGACCAATCATTTAATGATTAAATGTTAATGATATTATTTATATGATTTTCAAATTACAAAAAAATTTTGATAATTAATTAAGAACATGTTTCTTTTTATTAAAAAATATAATTTTTTTAAAACAAAATTATATAAATATAAACTTTTTAATACAAAAAACTATTGTTAAAAAAATAAAGTTGCTTAAAAACTATTTAAAAAATTGATATGTTTAAAAAGCAATTCTTAAAACGAATTTTTTTTATAGATGATAGTTTTAAAAAATATTGTTATTGCATAATTACTTAATATAGTTAATATACATAATTTCAATCGTATATTATTAAAAAATTATTTTTATAATTATAAATATTAGTTACTAATGTTAATGTATTATTTTCATTCAACTCGTGTAGTACATGAGTTTCTAAACTAGTATAGATATAAACTAGTATTAAGTCTCACGCGTTATGATGACGGTGTAAAATCATGTCAAGTAGCATTGATGTCACACCGTCACTAGCGACCACCAACACCAAAATAGCTAGTAAAACAAAAAATAAAAACAAAAAAATAATAAAACCAAGCGAAGTGTAAAAGTAAAAACATTGACCCATGCACACCCGCTGTCGTGTGTTAATGGGAAAAAATGATGGAAACGTAACACAAAGCAACCGTTAAAAGGGAAAAAGAGAGGTAAATACATGACACTACATACGCATCTTGTGGCATGTTAACTTGAAATTTTTAGACCGAAGCATCAAACAAAATTTTTGTAAAAAGATGAAAAGTATATGTATCCAAAGTTGAAAGTGAAAAAAGTGGTAGGGTTAAGTACAGAAGATGAAAACTATTAGGGTTTAAAGTTAAAAAACAAGTATGGTACAACATATAAAGCATGAGGTACGAATTATAATGCATAACGAAGTTACAAATTAGTAACATATATAATAATTGTCTAGCATGATAGTTATTCGGTTTTAAATTCCGTTGCTTTGTTATTTTATTTAAACAAATTAGATTTTAATAATCCAAATGATTACTCGTTGGCCACTCTCAGCTTTTACCTTACCAACAATAGTCCTAGTGACATAATTATCAAATATTTACGCTTAATCTGCACTCAATTTCATTTAAACTAATGATTATGAACGAAATGAAAAAAACATACAAGCTAAATTGAGCCTAAAATAAACACAAGTGGAGAGTAAATATTTGATAATTATGTAAATAAGACTATAGTTTGTAATGAAAATGAAAGTTATAAGTATTACCTGACAAATTAATAGTATGGATTATTATCGATCAATAATAGTTTGAATTATTGAAATCAATTTTGACTTTTATTAAATCCTAAAAACCAGGAATCTAGGATATATTTGCATCCATTAATTATTCAATAAACTTATCAATAATTGTAAAAGCTGGAAACTAGGATTTACGGTTTGAAATTAATGAACTCGAACACCATCCACATATTTATTTATGTTAAAGATTTCAATCTTAATCTAGACATGCTTAAAATCGTATAACATAGTTAGCACTTGGATAATCAGTTTATCTAAACAGAGATAAGAAGTTGTAAATGAGTTTAAGGATCACTTGATTATAATCATATTTTAAATTGGTTAAATGGCTTAATAGGAGTTAAATGAATCAATGATTTCTCTTTGACAAACTTTTAATGAGTTAAACTGGTTATAATCAAGTTAAATGAATCAAAGTGGTTCCTCTATAACTCAATTTAAACACGACACATTCATTAAATGGATTAATTATAGTCAAAGGTCTACATCCTTAAATAGTCATGTTTCCAATTTTGTACTATGCACACAAAAACAGGCAACTGTTTTGAATAAATGAGATCTAAAAAATGAAAACAGTTTTCTTTTACACAAGAATTGCAAGGAGATTTTCACTTTCACGTGAAAATAGTTGCCAAAATTTCATTTAATTTTTGTATTTAATCATTATTATCCAAGAAATAGGAGGACCACTCTTTTTTGCTTGCCTTAAATAATTCCCAAACAAATTTTCATTTTCTTTTTACCTTTCTAAGTTGCCAAATGGTGTCACGCATTTGCACGTCAGTTAACTTTTCCATAAAATATCGTGATTTAATACTTTTTGTTATTCTTTATAAATTGAGATGTGTTTTTTTTCATGTTATTAAAATAAAGTTTTCTTCATATGTAATTGTACAAATAAACTAAATAGATTCGAAATTTTGTTTTCTAAACAAACAAGTTTCTTGTAATTTATTGATGTGAATAAGTTTTTAAAAAAAACCTTGATATTTTTATGAAATCTAGTTCCTTAAATCTAGTTATTTTGTGATTAAGTAGTGAAGTTTTTAACTAACAAAAGATACTTTGGTCTTTCAAATAACATTGTGATGGTAAAATGGTATACTCCTCTGTCAAGAGGTTATGAATTAAAATCATATATAGTGCAGGTTTGATTTCTTTAGAAGTAAAGTAAAGTGTGTCCGGTAAAAAAAAAAAGATTTGTTAAAGTAAAGAAAAATGTAACTTTTACCTAACCACAAATTTCATGCACAACCATCGAGTACATAAATGCCACTCGAATAAGTTTATGTTGTGGCTCCGAGGTAAAAAAGAATTGTGTTCTGATTTATTTTTAACAAGGGAAACGGAATTATTCCCGAGTTTTTTAAAAGATTGTAGTGGAAAGAATTGAAAGGAAAATATAAAAACAACTAAAGAATTGTTGATTTAGCATATTAAAGGAGTGATATGTTCAATAAAAAAGTGTTAAAAAATAATAAAACATAAAATAAAAAGATAAGAAGACAAAATAAAATATAAAAAGAACATCTTTGTTGATTTAACATCTTTGTTTATAGGTAACAATATTGATACCATATTATAATAATAATAATAATAATAATAATAATATAATAATAATAATAATAATAATAATAATAATAATAATAATAATAAATAATGATAATAATAATAATAATAATAATAATAATATATTATTATTATTATTATTATTATTTATTATTATAAAAGTAACAAATAATAAAACATAAAATAAAAATGATATGTTAAATAAAATTGTTGATTTAACATCTTTGTTTATAGGTAATAATATTGATACCATACTATAATAATAATAATAATAATAATAATAATAATAATAATAATAATAATAATAATAATATATTATTATTATTATTATTATTATTATTATTACAAAAGTAAAAAAAATAATAAAACATAAAATAAAAGATAAGAAAACAAAATAAAATATAAAAAGAACTAAAGAATTGTTGATTTAACATATTAAAGGAGTGATATGTTAAATAAAAAGTGTTAAAAGAAAATAGTAGTTATTTTCTAAAGTTAAAGGGAGTGTATAACAAATAAAATAAATATGAATGGGGTATGTATAGTAACACTCTAGTTTTACTAACACAAATGTAATATATGACCTGAACTAGAAAGTAGGTTGGACCAGTTTCAATTGGAAGCTATATACACAATAGGACTAACCGCGAGTATTCCTAAACAATGTCCGTCTATGTTGGCTAGTTATGATGTCGATTTGTTGATGTGGCGAACTGAGACAATGGTTGGGCTAGTTTAATGATTCATTTGCTATTTAAGTTTTCGTATTTTGTTTATTTCATTTTTCATATATGTTAACATTAAAATTCCACACAAAAAATGGTCTTTTAAACCGGTTTGATAGGTTCAAACAGTGGAACATTGAGGCAATTTATTCGATAACCCGTTTAATTATGAGAACTCGAGGTGTTCATCGTCTGGTTTGCCCAGTTTCAACGGAACTTGGACTAAATTGGTGATAAAAGTAAACCGAATTAACCAGTCTGGTTGGGTCAATCAGACCGGCTAAACTAGTGATGTCAACCATGTTTTAAGTAAAAAAATCTAATCGTTTATGATTTAAGATGAAAAATCAAATTACCATCATTATGCACGAAACTAGTTAGAAATAAACTCCATAGCATATAAGTATTACACATCATGAATGATGAAACTAAGGTATGTTTATATAACTAGAAGCTTGTTTGAAATTTGTTTGGTTGTAAATGAGTCGGCTTGGGCCGTCTCGGATCAGATAAATTTGTACGCGTGACGAGTTTGATTTGACCCACCTCAAACTGGATGGGATGTTTTTATTTAAAACTAAATTTTAATACGTAATGTTGGATTCTATTCTTACCTTTTCTCACCTCACACCTTACAATTCAGGTGTCCAGCCTCAAAACTTACAACCAACCCCCAATACTTTCATATTGATCTATAACTGACTTGGTGATGTGTGACCTAGTTTTTTTCACTATTCTACTGATTGTGTGATTTAATTTTCAATTTCTTGAGTAACTTGTTAAACTTTAATAATATGTGTATTTTGTATTTCAAAAATTATAATAATATGTATTATTTGCTTTGGTCGGTGGCTACAGTGCCACCTACCAAGGGTATTTTAGGTATTTTGCACACTAGCCACCGTCATCTCCGATTTCATCTTCTTCCTCCTTTCATCACCGCTTATTTTGTCTTCTTCCTTCTAATCACCACTGGACTATCATTTTGTGTTTTTTGTTTTCCTTTTTTTTTGCTACCACGAACCCTACAAAAACAGGTTTGTAACATCATATCTTATATGTTATAGCTCTTTCCTATGACATCCATCTCATCTCAACTTTCTGATCTTTTTGAAATTTTTTATTGTATATACCTCAAAACTGTAACATCCAAAAAATTTAATATTCGTTTAATGGTTAAGAGTAGTGTTCAATCGCATAACCTGCGTGCGAATGAACCTCAGTCGCACGATTGACGTGCGTATGAGGCTCAATCGCACGAACCATGGGCGTATGGGCTCCAGTCGCATGGTCCTCAATCGTGCGACTGAGGCCCAGTCGCATGAGAGGCGGTTAATAGAAATAATATATATATTATGTATGTGTATGTGTGCAAAAGAGATCAGATTGCACACACATACACACCAAACACACACATCCCGCACACCCTTCCTGAACTCAAACAAACTTCGATTAATCAATGATTTTGCTCCGTTTCGGTAAGTTTCGCTTGGTACGGATCAATTCTTGAATATGTAAGCTGCGTGGTTGAAATTGATCCAAAAAAATGTTTAAATCTAAGCTTTTATTCAATTTTTCTGTTAAGTTGAAAACCGAGGATTCGGATCCTAGTTTTCGCGAAGTTTGACAAAATAAGGACCCGAAACGGTTGTAAATGAGGTGTATATGTTCTGTTTTGAATATGGCATAATCCGAATGGTTAAAACTTGAGTTTTTGGATCAAATACGTCAAGAACACAGCTGCTGGTCCGTTTCAGGCGAATGAGCCCAGTCGCATGACCCATTCGTGCGAATGAGCCAGTCGCGTTGCTTAATCGTGCGACTGAAGTTCAGTCGCATGAGCCAATCGCATGAATGAAGGTCATTCGCACAACCCCTGTTATAGCTCATTCGCACCCCTATCGTATGATTCATTCGTATGACTAAGCTCAGTCGCATGTTCAGTCATATGAATGAGTCCAGCTGTATAGCCTCAGTTGCATGAAGTGATCAGCTAGGAATTGATTTGACTAAGTTAAGGTTATTGTTTTAGATTTGCATTGAAGAGGAGAGTTTTAGCTACCTAGTGTATTTGGATTGGTAAACATTTACTGAAAACATTAAGGTGAGTTCTAATTGTCCTTTTAATGTGTTAATATTGTTTGACAAAACGGGGCACTGGCATGCGTATAAATAATAAAGATATGAATAAGAGTTTGAAATTGGTAACTTGTGGTGAATGGCGAGGTGGAGTTTTGACCCACCAATTATAGACGGAGTTTTGACCCATCAACGCCAGTTATAGATGGAGTTTTGACCCGTCCGCGCGAGGTGGAGTTTTGACCCACCAATTATAGACAGAGTTTTGACCCGTCAGCGCGAGGTGGAGTTTTGACCCACCAATTAAGTTGATAAAAAGGTCCATAACTACCTTGTGGGTATTCGATATGCATATCATATAGGTTTGTCCTTGAATTGAATGTCAGGACAAATAAATGGACAAATTAATGTTTGTGGATTATTTGATTCTATAACAGTTGATAAATTGTTATTATTAAAATGTGGTATATGTTAGAACACACCAGTTTATCTGACCTAGTGTTTTATTTTCTTATGCATGCCAGGTAATAATAATACAGATGTTCATGGAAGTGTTCCACGGGATTAAGAATCCGGCTTTGGTGTGTGATACTGGCAAGGATGTTGGGTTTTAGGAGTTATACGAGTTGTATAAGACTTATAATGTGTCGGTTAATGTATTGTAACAAATTTGGTTGTATAATAACAGTTTTAATACAAAATATGTATACAATTCCGCTGTGTTTGTAATCTCTGAATTGTTTTGATAACCCAACTCGTAGTACCCTCCTTATTATATTTAATAGAGAAGGGGTGTTACAAGTTGGTATCAGAGCTCTAGTTAAAGAGATTTGAACATTAATTGTTTCAAACTTTAACTGAACATGTGGGAATTGCCAGTATCTATAGCCGGAAGTGGGGTGAAATATTGTGTAGATGAGAATTTAAATTGTTAGTGATATTTCGGTTAATTGTTAAATGAAAGTAGTTTGTATAATTTGAAACTAGTATTATGTGTATACATAATTCTGTGGTTTAGAGAGAAAGTTAGAAATAAACTATGAAAGGATAATGAGAAAAGGCAGGATGATGTGAATAAGTAAATAATTGATAACACCTGGCCAATGTTATGAGCAATTTACATTATATGCAGCATCCTGATATCACTCATTATCTGATTATGGATTATTTCTTATCGTAGATGGAGGAATCTGGTAATACAAACCCTAGGCTTGAAGCTAGAATCTCAGGTGATGAACTTAAGGCGGCTAAAGGTGATGAAGTCGCCCATGTGTTGCGTACTACCTTACCTGAGATGATGAATGATCTTAGGAGAGGTGGTGAATCATCCTCTCAACCAACTCCTCCACCTATTGTTGTTGAGCCTGTAGTGGAGAAATCAGTGTCATATAAGCATTTTTAAGGAATGTGATCCGCCTAAGTTTGAAGGTCAAAAAGATGTAGTAGTAAGTGGCTACAAGAGATGGAAGCGGCGTTTAAACTTAGTAGATGCAAGGAAGACCAGAAGGTGAACTTTGCAGTGCATTTGTTTCAAGCAGAAGCTTTGTATTGGTGGGATACAGTAGAACAGTCCATGAGTGAGGCCGCCGTGAGTCAGATGACGTGGGAAACTTTTAAAGCATTGGTAATAGAAAAGTTCTGTCCAAAAGGCGAGATGGACAAAATTGAAATTAAGTTTTTACAATTTCAGGCAGGCAGTTTAAGCCATAAAGAGTATACCTCCAGATTTGAAGAAATGGCTCGTTTGGTACCTCATTTAGTAACCCCTGAGGCGAAGAGGATTACTAGGTATATCCAGGGATTACCCCCTAAAGTTAGAATGCTGGTGAAGTCCAATTCTCCTTATACTTACCAAGCCATGGTGAATTTGGCTGCAGATATGTGTGAAGAAGTCGCTGAATCAGAGAAACCAGTGGTAAAAGAGGAAGTGGTTACTCGTCTGGAGACTCCACTGAGCTCTAGGCCTACGTATGGGCTAAGTGGTCCACAGAAAAGAAAGTTCAATGCTAGAGGTTTTGTAGGTCCCCCTCCTTGATGTAATAGATGTGGGAAATTTTATAGGGGAGAATGTAGATTGAATCACCCAGCATGTCATAAATGCAGGAAGCCTGGGCATTTTGTTTCTAGGTGTCCAGAAATTCGGTGTCATGAATGCGGTAAGATGGGACATATGAAATCTGAGTGTCCAAAGTTTAGACCTGGACCTGTTCCTATTCGTGTCGTGGGAGGACCGAGTAAAATCAGTACGAGTGGTAGTAGCGGTACTGCGGGGAGAGCATTTACAATGACTACGGAGGAGGCTAAGGCATTACCGGACGTTGTGTCGGGTACGTTTCTTGTTAATGATGTGCCTGCTAGAATTTTATTTGATTCGGGGCTAATAGAAGTTTTACATCAATAAAATTCCATGCCTTAATAAAAGTTAGACCATTAAAGCTGGATGTTGCTTTTTCGGTAGAAACTGCCTCTAATGAATTTATAATTTTTAGTGAAGTAGTAGATGATTGTCTTGTTGAATTAGAAGGTGTGAAATTTCCCGCTAGATTACACCTGATGAAGTTAGGAGGTTTTGATGTAGTATGGGAATGGACTGGTTATCTATGTTTGAGGCTCAGATAATATGCAAAAGAAAGATGATTGTGTTGCGAGCGCCAAAAGGTAATTCGGTGACAATTTTTGGTGATAATCACGATAGTGTAGTGAGAATTATATCTATGATTAAGGCCGAGAAATTATTGAGTAGGGGTTGTGAATCATTTTTGGCATATGCAATTGATACTGTTAAAGAGACAAGAACATTAGAAGAAGTTCCAGTAGTTTGTGACTTCCCTGATGTATTTCCTGAGGATCTACCAGGTATACCTCCTGATAGAGAAGTTGAGTTTAGAATTGACTTGATACCCGAGGCAAAACCTGTCGCTAAAACCCCTTATAGACAGGCACCAGCTGAATTAAAGGAACTTTTGAAACAATTGCAGGAATTATTAGACAAGGGTTTTATTCGACCAAGCTCTTCGCCGTGGGGTGCTCCAGTTCTGTTTGTAAAGAAGAAAGATGGCAGTTTGAGTATGTGCATAGATTATAGAGAACTAAACAAACTAACTGTCAAGAATAAATATCCGTTACCCCGTATAGACGATTTGTTTGATCAACTTCAAGGTGCTAATTGGTTCTCAAAGATAGATCATAGATCTGGATACCATCAGTTAAAGGTGAAAGAAGAGGACATACCAAAGACAGCTTTTCGTACGTGATATGGGCATTATGAATTTTTGGTGATGTCGTTCGGATTAACGAATGCTCCTGCTGCATTCATGGATTTGATGAATAGAGTATGTAGACCGATGTTGGATAAATCGATAATTGTGTTTATAGATGATATTCTGATCTATTCTAAGAGCGAAAGAGATCATGCTTGTCACATTCGAGAAGTATTGTGTTGGAGCATATATTGTCATATATAGTGTGTCCGTCGCTTGACGAATAGTCTAGGCTTAATGTTATACACTTTGTAAACATGAAACTGGGTCATTCGCAGGAGCATATGCGAATGAGACTCAGTCGTACGACTGAGCCATGCTAATGGACCAGTCGTGCGACTGAGAGATGCGATTAGGGCATTCATAAGACTGAACCATAAGAATGGTCCAGTCGTACGATTGAACCATACGCATGGTCCAGTCGTACGATTGAACCATACGCATGGTCCACTCGCACGAATGGGCCAGTCGCATCTAATATGGGGCGAAGCCTATATATACCAGTTTCAATGTGTAGAAACCTAAGGGTTTTTGATATTGTGACCGGGGCCTAGGTGCTGCCGGATGAGAGGGGAGATCATGCTCGATCTCCCCTTGCCAAGAGTCTTGATTCTTAAGTTGTAACGAGCTTAAAATCGTTAGGTTTTATCAATGAAATCATTCGATTATTGTTCATGTTATTGATTGACTTTTGGTTTATGCTGTTATTTATCCTTCCGTCAAGAACATGCTCGGATGTTTACCGATCCAGTGGCTTCACATTTGTTGGAGCATATATTGTCATATATAGTGTGTCCGTCGCTTGACGAATAGTCTAGGCTTAATGTTATACACCTTGTAAACACATGAAACTGGGCCAGTCGCAGGAGCATATACGAATGAGACTCAGTCGTACGACTGAGCCATGCTAATGGACCAGTCGTGCGACTGAGAGATGCGATTGGGGCATTCGTAAGATTGAACCATAAGAATGGTCCAGTCGTACGATTGAACCATACGCATGGTCCAGTCGTACGATTGAACCATACGCATGGTCTAATCGCACGAATGGGCCCAGTCGCATCTAATATGGGCCGAAGCCTATATATACCAGTTTTAATGTGTGGGTGGTTCAAAGAACAACCCTTTATGATGTTAAAACGCGTAACATTCTCTCATTTAATCATGTAATTATCTTGAATTAGATAACTACAGTTGCTTATGTTTCAGGTATGTTGGGAGCTAAAAATGGAGAAAACGTTGCTAGCGTGGAACGGAGTGGACGTGTATGGAAAGAAGAAAAGAAGAAACAGAATGTTCAGGGCTCCACCGTAATTTACGGTGGCCACCGTAAATTACGGTGGACCCCAAATCCTAAATTTTGCCACCGTAACACAGAAGCTTTCCACCGTACAAACCTTGTGGCTACTGTAACTTACGGTGGCTACCGTAAGTTACGGTAGAGGTAACTTTCTGGCAAGTGGATTCACTTATTAAAATCACAAGTGGATGTGCTTTTGAGGGAAATATGGAAAGGTGACGAGTTTTTGGCAGAAAAGAGGGAACTTTTGGCTGGCATTGTTTTGATATAAAACATTGAAAGACAATGGATTTAGGGAGTGAATCTCCTTGGAACAAAAACATTCGGGTGATGAGAATTGAAGTCTTGTTTGGCTAAGCTTTTGGCAATCTTCTTAGATGTGTTGAAGAACAAGATCTTTTGGTACTTTAATCCTTGCTATTTCATTTTGATTGTTATGAGTTGTATCTTGAATCTTGTTTTCATGCATAAAACTATGAGTGGCTAGTCTTCTTGTGTGTTTCCTTTTGGTTTGAAGGATTTGCAACTTTGATCATGTTGGTGTTTTCTATTTATGGGATGATGAAATTGATCTTGTGATTGTTTTGTCATGATGATTGTGTATTATGGTGTAATGGGTCATTCATGGATTGCTTAACTTTAACCATACGTTCTTGATGCCATAGGCAAATCTTGATTTAGTGGAAGGGTTGGGTAATTCAATAGTGATACTGATTATCGAGAGATAACCTTGCTAATACAAGTACTTAGTCCTCTTTAATCACACATAAGCACACACTCATGAATCATGTCTATGTGGTTCTTCCTAATTAACACCAATATCATCATTTGTTAAAATCCGGATACCAAAGGGAAACATATCTCTCATTACTGATTTTTACAAACCAATTTACTTTGTTTTCTTGCTTTAAGCTACTTGAACAAATCAAAAGACTATTGAATTTTACTTTCTCGTCATTTTAGTTAAAGTTAGGTAATTGCAATTTGATTGAGTTAACACATATTCCACAAACTCCCTGTGTTCGATAACCCACTTACCGCTAGCTAATTAGTAGTATTTGGTTTTAAATTTGATTGAGAATTCGACCTCACGTCAAATTTTTGGCGCCGTTGCCGGGGAGTTGTGCGCAACGTGTGTTTGCTTATTAGTTTTGTTTTGTTATTTTGGTGTTACGCTGGTTATGTGTAGTGTGCAGGTTTTGTTTCAGGGGTATGCATACCAGGAATTCGAGCTCATCATCACCATTAGTGTTTGATCCAGAAATTGAACGAGCTGCTGGCAGGAACAGAGTCTTACATCGACAAAACAAAATCAGTGGTTCACCAATAGCACCTACATCACCCGTTACACCACGAAACACAATGGATCCGCTTTCACCGCCTCCTACTGCGGGTCAAACAACACCATCCGAGCCTATACCCAATCCTACATTATCACCGAAGACTAAACCAACCCATACCCCATTACCTGCAAGTACCCAAACCGAACATTCTTTTAGCTTTGACCCATCAGCACCCATTTCGCCCTTTTCATATTTCTTCCTAACAACCGGTCAATCATCATCGTCTAGACCAGTACCAACACCACAACCATATCAATCCAACCCATCCATATTTCATACTCCCTCTCCTTCTCAAATGCAACCGGATACACAAGACCAAAAACCTCAAGTTGTACAAACATCGGGATCAGGAGGAGCTGGTGTTGATGGTGGTTATGGTGATGAATTTAGGAGATATGAGGAAGAAGGGTACACGTACGAAGGAGATGCCGATCAAGGAAATTATGTTTATAGTCAAGGACAAGCTATGCGAGGATATGGGAGACCACAACCACAAGTTGTGCAACAACAAATTATACCACCACAAATACAACCCCAAGTGAGGCCACATGGGCCACAGTTTCAAAAGCAGATTCCTCCACAACATGGGGGAGCAATCTTTCAACCACCGTTTCAGCAATTCATGCCTCCAGGACCACAAGTTCAAAGACCAATGGGTCCTCAGCGACCAAGAGTTAGGTTGGGTGTTCCACGAAGGCATAATTGGGATGCTGCTAGGGGTATTGAGGCACACTTTCGTCCAATCATCATAAATAATCCTTCACCAGTGGTCATTCCTCAAAACAACCAAGGGAGAACGTTTGAAGTCCGAACAAATTCACTTCAAAGTTTGCCAAAGTACAAAGGGTTAGCAACGGAAGAACCTTATTTTCATTTGGAAGCTTATGACTCAATTTGTAACATAATTGGTGGACAAGGATTTTCTGCGGATGATGTCAAGTTGGTGTTATTTCAGTTTTCATTGGAGGAAAGACAAAGAGGTGGTTCTACACTTTGCCATCCGCTTCAATTTACATATGGGCTGAGATGCAACAAAGGTTTTTGGAAGAGTTTTTCACAGCCCAAAAGACTAACGATGCTAGGAGAAGCTTGAGAAGCTTCCAACAACAACAAGGTGAGTTGTTTCATGAGGCTTTTGAGTGGTTTAACATGATGATCAAGAATTGTTCTCATCATGGAATTGAGTTATGGGAGTTGTTGAACGCTTTTCACGAGGGGCTTCATTCTGAAGATGCCCCGGATTTAATGTCTATCACAAATGGTACATTTGGTACAAATTACGAGCAAGACGATTGGGCATTTTTGGAACAAATGGCGTTACATCAAAGAGGAAGGCTCAATCAGCAAGACGAGCACGACCGGTCATTACACGAGCTCCAGTTCATGCGGTGGATGATGGTAATGTACAAGCTACAGATCAAGTTTACAATGTTTGTACAAATTGCAATGAGTTAGGGCATACTGTGGGTTCTTGCACGGTAACTTTTGAACAAGTAGAGGAAGTGAATGCTATTCAAGGTCAAGGGTTTGGTGGAAGAAATTACAACATGAATTCAAATACCTATCATCCGGGTTTGAGAAATCATCCCAACTTCAGTTATGGGAATCCGGCCAATCAATCCAACCCGAACTTTCAAGGAAACACCCAAGGTAACTATGTGCCTCGCCAACAATTCAATAGTCAAGGCAATTACTGGGGTGGAAACAATCAAGGTTTCCAAAGGCAATCCCAACAATCGGGTAATGAGCAAGGTGGTTTATCGGGTCATGTTACTTCAAGCGGGAATGAAGTTATGGATATTCTTATGATGATGCAACAGGAGATGCAAAAGAGAAATCAGTTGGATGATGCTCGGGCCCAAAAAGATGAAATTCGTGACAAGGCCATTTAATCTTTGAGCATCCAAATGGGCCAACTCGCAACAGAAGTAGCAAACTTGAAGAAGAACAAAGGAGAGCTGTCAAGTGATACTATGGTGAATCCTAATCACCAATCTAGTTCCAAGAGCTCAAAACAAGTACATATTAATGCTTTGGAATTCACATCTCAGGTAAGTGTTCCTTTGTTAGATAAATTACCCCTAAAACTCCCAGATCCAGGAGTGCCCTTGATTCCAATTCATATAGGAGACCTTAAAATTGACCGTGCACTTTTAGATCTAGGAGCATGTGTTAGCATCCTCCCCGGGCATTTATATGACAAATTTGATTTTGGTCCATTGAAATATGTTGATACCCTAATAATGTTGGCTAACCAAACACCCATTAGGCCCAGGGGTATGCTAACAGATGTCATTGTAAAGGTGAGAGATTGCTACTACCTAGTGGATTTTCTTGTACTGGATTACACTTCTTCTATTGAGAATGCACGACATTCAGTCATCTTGGGTAGGCCGTTTCTAGCTACTGCACAGGCAGTCCTAGATTGTGAGCTAGGAATGGTGAACATGAAGTTTGGTGAGAAGGTTTTGAACTTAAATATGTTTTCTATTGTTACTAACCCTTCCATCAAGAAAGCATGTTTTGCTGTTGACATGTTAAAGGAAGTGAAAGAGGTTGCAGCTAAAGAAAAGAAGAGAAAGAGAAAGAGAAGAGCGAAGAAAAAGAAGGTGGAGAAGACGGTTGAACAAATTGAGATGGATAGTTTGAAGGTAAGAAGACTGGATGCAGCACACTTGTTTCACAAGTGTGGGGATGCGGGAAGGTGTGTCAAGTTTTCCGGCAAGAGTTGAAACATCCCATAAGGCCACCTTAAGTCAAGCTATTCAGGTTGCATCTTCTCTTGTATAGTTTGTTTCTTGTTTTCTTTTGAGTAGTTTGGTTGGGTGGTAGGGTGGAGCTTATGATATGTTAATGTTTATGTGTCGGGGTTGAATTAAAGAGGTGTTAGTGTCATAAAAACAATAAAAAATATTTTCAATTTTGTGAGTCTTTTGTTTTGTTTATTTTGTTCCTTTCAAAACCATACATTGGGGACAATGTATCTCAAGTGTGGGGATGGGGAGAAATTTTGAAGTTTTTAAAAAAAAATTCAAGCAAAACATTGTGAGAATTTGAACACCTTGGATTAACTCCAAATGATACATCGGCAACCTTTAATCATTCTTATTCTTGGTGAGAGTTGAAGCCACACTTGTAGATAAATAACACATTTCTTTGTGAGAGTGGCAACAGGTGGGGGTGCATTAGAACTTGTGCTTGAATACGATTCGAGACTTTAGTTGGATGTGAATGTGAAAGGAATAAGGGCATTTAGGTAGCCTCGTCTTTGATGTGTGCGAGTGTGGGATTTGGGAGGTTGGACCTCATAAATTATATATATGAGCTTGGTTGCAAGAGGGGCGGGGGTTTGGACATTTAGTTGCCCAATTTTGTGCCTAAAAGCCTATCGTTGTTACCCCTTAGCTAGTTACTTCAAAATTTACCTAACTTGACCTGGTCTTATAGTGTTATTAGTTGTTTAGTAATTGTAATCATCTTCAATGCTATGTTGAAGATTTGCGTGAAGATTTCGTGTTTGTTTTATTGTTATTAAAAAATATATATATATATATATATATATATATATATATATATATATATATATATATATAAATTTTGGAAAAGCGATGAAAAAAAAAAGAGAAAAATGAAAAGAAGAAAAGAAAGAGAAAAATTAAGAAAAAAAGAAAAAAAGGGGGATTGAAGTTGAGTGCCTTGTTCATAGTATTAGGTTTAGTAGCTAGTTGTTTATGTTATTGTGTAATAAAAGACCAGGTTAAGTTTTCGCTTCTTCATATATATTCCATTTCCTACCCATATACCTAGCCACGTTACAACCTTGAAGTCCCTTTGATATGCATTCATGTTTGGCAATTGTTAAGAGAAGGGTCGATTTAGGTACAAGCTTATAGTTGTGCAACCGTCGTTTGCCTTTTGTGTGTCTAGCTCATGGACGCTAGTGCTTACTTGTCACCGAGAGGAGGGATATAGCGAGGGGTGTGTCATTTTGGTTGTTACGAAAGGGTTAGTAAAAAGTATTACATGTTTATGCTTGGGTTACATTGATCGGTTGTTTGAAATTGATTTGATATGTTGCTTGGGACAAGCAACGGTTAAGTGTGGGGATGTGACGGGTGGTTCAAAGAACAACCCTTTATGATGTTAAAACGCGTAACATTCTCTCATTTAATCATGTAATTATCTTGAATTAGATAACTACAGTTGCTTATGTTTCAGGTATGTTGGGAGCTAAAAATGGAGAAAACGTTGCTAGTGTGGAACGGAGTGGACGTGTGTGGAAAGAAGAAAAGAAGAAAAGAAGAAACAGAATGTTCAGGGCTCCACCGTAATTTACGGTGGCCACCGTAAATTACGGTGGACCCCAAATTCTAAATTTTACCACCGTAACACAGAAGCTTTCCACTGTACAAACCTTGTGGCTACCGTAAGTTACGGTAGAGGTAACTTTCTGGCAAGTGGATTCACTTATTAAAATCACAAGTGGATGTGCTTTTGAGGGAAATATGGAAAGGTGACGAGTTTTTGGCAGAAAAGAGGGAACTTTTGGCTGGCATTGTTTTGATATAAAACATTAAAGACAATGGATTTAGGGAGTGAATCTCCTTGGAACAAAAACATTCGGGTGATGAGAATTGAAGTCTTGTTTGGCTAAGCTTTTGGCAATCTTCTTAGATGTGTTGAAGAACAAGATCTTTTGGTACTTTAATCCTTGCTATTTCATTTTGATTGTTATGAGTTGTATCTTGAATCTTGTTTTCATGCATAAAACTATGAGTGGCTAGTCTTCTTGTGTGTTTCCTTTTGGTTTGAAGGATTTGCAACTTTGATCATGTTGGTGTTTTCTATTTATGGGATGATGAAATTGATCTTGTGATTGTTTTGTCATGATGATTGTGTATTATGGTGTAATGGGTCATTCATGGATTGCTTAACTTTAACCATACGTTCTTGATGCCATAGGCAAATCTTGATTTAGTGGAAGGGTTGGGTAATTCAATAGTGATACTGATTATTGAGAGATAACCTTGCTAATACAAGTACTTAGTCATCTTTAATCACACATAAGCACACACTCATGAATCATGTCTATGTGGTTCTTCCTAATTAACACCAATATCATCATTTGTTAAAATCCGGATACCAAAGGGAAACATATCTCTCATTACTGATTTTTACAAACCAATTTACTTTGTTTTCTTGCTTTAAGCTACTTGAACAAATCAAAAGACTATTGAATTTTACTTTCTCGTCATTTTAGTTAAAGTTAGGTAATTGCAATTTGATTGAGTTAACACATATTCCACAAACTCCCTGTGTTCCATAACCCACTTACCGCTAGCTAATTAGTAGTATTTGGTTTTAAATTTGATTGAGAATTCGACCTCACGTCAAGAAACCTAAGGGTTTTTGATATTGTGCCCGGGGCCTAGGTGCTGCCGGATGAGAGGTGAGATCATGCTCGATCTTCCCTTGCCAAAAGTCTTGATTCTTATGTTGTAACGAGCTTGTAATCGTTAGGTTTTATCAATGAAATCATTCGATTATTGTTCATACTATTATTCGTCTTTTGGTTTATCACCTTCCGTCAAGAACACGCTCGGATGTTTACCGATCCAGTGAGTTTACATATTGGAAACTCTAAGAAAGAATAAGTTGTATGCAAAATTCTCGAAGTGTGAATTCTGGTTAAGGGAAGTGCAATTTTTGAGCCATGTGGTGAATGCGGATGGAATATTGGTAGATCCTGCAAAGATTGAAGCTGTGATGAATTGGGAAATTCCTAAAAGTCCTTCAGAAATTTGTAGTTTCTTAGGACTGGCAGGATACTATAGAAGATTCATTCATGATTTTGCCAAAATTGCTTCTCCGTTGACAAAATTAACTCGAAAAGATGTTAAATATGAATGGAATAAGGAACATGAAGTTGCTTTTCAGGAACTAAAGAATCGATTAACACAAACTCCAGTATTGGCAATACCAGAAGGTGCAGATGATTTAGTGATATATTCTGATGTATCATATCAGGGATTAGGATGTGTTTTGATGCAACGTGGGAGAGTTATTGCTTATGCTTCTAGACAGTTTAAGACCTATGAAGTTAATTACCCAACCCATGATTTAGAATTAGCAGCTGTAATTTTTGCTCTTAAAATATGGCGACATTACCTATATGGAGTGAGATGTACCATCTTTACCGATCATAAGAGCCTGAAGTATTTCTTTGAGCAAAAAGATCTGAATATGAGACAAAGACGATGGTTAGAATTAATTAAAGATTATGATTGTGAAATTCTGTATCACCCCGGAAAAGCAAATGTGGTCGCTGATGCATTAAGCAGAAGGAGAAGTATGAACCAATTAAAGTTAAAGCATATAAACTTGTAATTACTCCTGACTTTATGCAACAATTAAGAGAAGCCCAATTAGAAGCACTAAAGGAAGGAGATATAAAGAAGGAGAGAATGGTTGGTCAGGAAAAGTATTTAGAAGAAAATAGTTATGGTGTTAAAATCAGATTTGGGCGAATGTGGGTTCCAATAGCATTACATGATATGGTACTTGATGAAGCTCATAAATCCAGGTACTCCATTCACCCAGGCATGACTAAGATGTATCAAGATTTGAAGCATGATTAATGGTGGCCAGGAATAAAATTTAATGTAATGCAATATGTAAATAGATGTCTGACGTGTGCCCAAGTGAAAGCTGAACATCAGAAACCGTATGGATTATTGCAACCCTTAGCTATTCCAGCCTGGAAGTGGGATGATCTGACCATGGATTTTATAACTAAACTACCTCATACACCAAAAGGTTATGATACTATTTGGGTAGTGGTAGACCAACTAACCAAGAGTGCTTTATTTTTACCTATAAGAGAAACCTATTCGGTGGAAAGGCTAGCTGATATTTTTACCAAAGAGATAGTTAGATTGCATGGAGTCCCAAAAAGTATCACGTCTGATAGAGATGCCAGGTTTACCTCCAGGTATTGGAGAAAATTTCATGAAGCAATGGGGACTAAACTTTACTTTAGTACAACTTATCACCCTCAGACAGATGACCAAAGTGAAAGAACTATTCAGACATTAGAGGATATGCTACGGGCATGTAGCGTTGATTTTGGAGGTAGCTGGGATAGTCATCTTCCTTTAGCTGAATTTGCATACAAAAATAGTTATCAAGCTACCCTTCAGATGTCTCCGTTTAAGATGTTGTATGGAAGGAAGTGCAGAACTCCACTTTATTAGGGAGATATGGGGCAACGTGAATTGGAGAATAGTGAAATAGTTGAGGAAACAATGACAAAATTTAAAATAGTTAAAAATCGTATTAGAGAGGCGAAAAGCAGACAGAAATCATATGCAGATCGTAGAAGGAAATTATTAGAGTTTAAAGTTGGGGATTTTGTTTTGTTAAAAGTTTCCCCATGGAAGGGCATTATTCGATTTAGAAAGAGGGGTAAATTAAGTCCATGTTTTATTGGACCTTTCCGAATAATAGAGAAAGTAGGATATGTAGCATATAAGTTAGACTTACCAGAAGAACTAAGTGCTATTCATCCAACCTTTCACGTCTCTCAGTTACAGAAGTGTCTAGCTAATGAAACTCAATATATACCTTTAGATGATATTGAGGTCGATGAGAGACTCAATTATGTTGAACAGCCTGTGGCCATCTTAGATCGTAAAGAGAAGAAACTTAGAAATAAGAGCATTAGTTTGGTAAGAGTGCAGTGGGCCCATCGCCAAGGATCTGAGTCAACTTGGGAGTCGCAAGAAGAGATGAGACGAAACTACCCCTATTTGTTTTAATCAGGTTTCAAGGACGAAACCCCAAATAAGGTGGATAGACTTGTAACATCTGAAAATTTTAATATTCGTTTAATGGTTAAGAGTAGTGTTCAATCGCATAACCTGCGTGCGAATGAACCTCAGTCGCACGATTGACGTGCGTATGAGGCTCAATCGCACGAACCATGGGCGTATGGGCTCCAGTCGCATGGTCCTCAATCGTGCGACTGAGGCCCAGTCGCATGAGAGGCGGTTATTAGAAATAATATATATATTATGTATGTGTATGTGTGCAAAAGAGATCAGATTGCACACACATACACACCAAACACACACATCCCGCACACCCTTCCTGAACTCAAACAAACTTCGATTAATCAATGATTTGGCTCCGTTTCGGTAAGTTTCGCTTGGTACGGATCGATTCTTGAATATGTTAAGCTATGTATGTGGTTGAAATTGATCCAAAAGCATGTTTAAATCTAAGCTTTTATTCAATTTTTCTGTTAAGTTGAAAACCGAGGATTCGGATCCTAGTTTTCGCGAAGTTTGATGAAATAAGGACCCGAAATGGTTGTAAATGAGGTGTATATGTTCTGTTTTGAATATGGCATAATCCGAATGGTTAAAACTTGAGTTTTTGGATCAAATACGTCAAGAACACAGCTGCTGATCCGTTTCAGGCGAATGAGCCCAGTCGCATGACCCATTCGTGCGAATGAGCCAGTCGCGTTGCTTAATCATGCGACTGAAGTTCAGTCGCATGAGCCAATCGCACGAATGAAGGTCATTCGCACAAACCCTGTTATAGCTCATTCGCACCCCTGTCATATGATTCATTCGTATGACTAAGCTCAGTCGCATGTTCAGTCGTACGAATGAGTCCAGCTGTATAGCCTCAGTTGCATGAAGTGATCTGCTAGGAATTGATTTGACTAAGTTAAGGTTATTGTTTTAGATTTGTATTGAAGAGGAGAGTTTTAGCTGCCTACTGTATTTGGATTGGTAAAAATTTACTGAAAACATTAAGGTGAGTTCTAATTGCCCTTTTAATGTGTTAATAACGTTTGACAAAACCGGGCACTGGCATGCGTATAAATAAATAAAGATGTGAATAAGAGTTTGAAATTGGTAACTTGTGATGAATGGCGAGGTGGAGTTTTGACCCACCAATTATAGACGGAGTTTTGACCCGTCAACGCCAGTTATAGACGGAGTTTTGACCCACCAATTATAGACGGAGTTTTGACCCGTCCGCGCGAGGTGTAGTTTTGACCCACCAATTAAGTTGATAAAAAGGTCCATAACTACCTTGTGGGTATTCGATATGCATATCGTATAGGTTTGTCCTTGAATTGAATGTCAGGACAAATAAATGGACAAATTAATGTTTGTGGATTATTTGATTCTATAACAGTTGATAAATTGTTATTATTAAAATGGGGTATATGTTAGAACTCACCAGTTTATCTGACCTAGTGTTTTATTTTCTTATGCATGTCAGGTAATAATAATACAGATGTTCGTGGAAGCGTTCCACGGGATTAAGAATCCGGCTTTGGTGTGTGATACTGGCAAGGATGTTGGGTTTTGGGAGTTATACGAGTTGTATAAGACTTATAATGTGTCGGTTAATGTATTGTAACAAATTTGACTGTATAATAACAGTTTTAATACAAAATATGTATACAATTCCGCTGTGTTTGTAATCTCTGAATTGTTTTGATAACCCAACTCGTAGTACCCTCCTTATTATATTTAATAAAGAAGGGGGTGTTACAAAAACTAACCGATCGATTATGAACTTAAGAGCAAGGAATATATGACCCGGAAGGCGCGTGCTTATTGCTAAAATCAGAGCTATTGTAGAGTTGACACCATTGGAGTCTCGATTTACCAGTTGTTTCTACCTAAAAAAAATAATCTCAATCGTTCTTAATTGCATCGAGCATCAATGGAGTTCTGGAGTGTGAATTGTCTTTTTTTTCATTTTTCTGTTTTTATCTTTTAGTGTTATTTAGAAATGCCTAAAACTAAGGTTTTGTTCTGTTAAGATTTTGTTGGAAAGATGGATCTATTTGAGAACTTTATATTTCATGTTATTGACATAGATAAAAACAATCTGGGTTTGAATTTGGCTGGCTTTTTAATTGTGCACAATTTCATTCATAACTTCTTGTGTTTGTTATGAGAGTTTTAGATTTTCAAACACTAATTCAATTTCATGTGCACCAAATTGTTGTGGCTGCAAGATATTCTCTTTAGGTATTTTTTGATGCGTCCTCTATTGTTCTTGAATAAACAAGGCTTTTCAACCTTTATGATTCCTTTTCAAGGGAGAAATGTTTACAATGGTTGCTGCCAACAAGGTGCTCAGTTCTTAAGATAGATATCAATAAATTTATACCAGCTGGACTTTTGTGCTTATATTTTTTCTCATATCCCCCTGAAATAATTCTTGAATAGTTGTTTTTACTATAATTCTTGGAGGGTTATATGAAATTCCAGAGTTTAAAACCAATCTTTAAAGGTTATATGGTTGTTTCTTTGATCCTTAAAATATTATTCAGCCGAAAGTCTCTAATTTTTTGGTTGATTTTTGATGATAAGGAGTCATTTGTTTGTAAATATTTGTTGTTTTAAACTTTAACCACATTAAAGACCCTAATTTGAGTAAATTATTACCTAACTGTTCAAATTGTAGCCGGTAGGATCAATTAAATTGGTGTCATTTTTTGTAATCTTGCATTTGGGTAATCTATATGCTGCAATTTCAAATAAAATGGCTACATCTTTTTTATTTGTTGTTATAACAAGAGCTTCTGATATGGATTACACATTGAAGTAAACAATATTATGTTTCTAGAATTTAATAAGAATTTTTTTATATGTAGAAGAATATATAAAAAAAGCCCACTTTCACATTTATTTGAAATTAAGTTCTAACATTTTACCAATTTGATTTTCAAATTCTATATAGGTTTTCTTTTGCTTAAACAAAAGAAGTACTTAGTCACTTAGTCCCACTTGTTATAGTTGCAAATACTCTAGGCATTAATTTAAGATTTATTTTGTTTGTTGGCCAGGTTTGGTTGTAATTAAACCAGTCAATTCTTACACATGCTATTCTATGTTTTTTAGGAACATCTTAGAAAATCCGAATACTTGCAGATCATCTCTTTTGCTCTGATTGTCCTAGAATGAAATTGAAAAGCAGCAATGACGATCAAAAGCGATGTAAGCATATGAAGAGATCAGAGTGCTTGAAGCTATAAGTTTTAACTATGAGTGGCACCCTAAATGGTCTGCTTTGTTGTCTAAATAAAGCAAAACGTAGCGCTTAGAAAAACTGTTGTTATGGCTAAACATAAAAGGAAAAACAAATGCACATTGATTTAAAAATAAAGCAACCAAGCACAACTATTTAACATGTTATGATTACCCGAAAAACACAATTGCACTTTGACTGACCGTTTGACAAATCACTATAAGTGAATTAAGCTTGCCATAATAGCTTAGGCTGATCTTCAATATGATGCCGAAACATTATATGTTAAAAGTTATATGAGAAAACTGTGTATATGTAAAAGTTTTATTAAAGTAATAAATAAATAAACCTTGGAAGAATTGTGGTCAGCTAGAATCTATAAAAAAGAGGTGTTTGGTTGGTTGTTTTATTCATTGATCTTAATGTGGGGACCTAAAAGGCCAATTCACCAATAACCAGATGCCAAAACAAAAAAAGGACGCAATAGGACTAAAAACAAAAACACAAAGTTTACACTAGCACTTAAGTTACATTTTAATATATATAATAATTTACAATAAAAAAAGGTGTCCACCATATATACACAACTAAAGATGTGTACGGCCGGCTTTGCACCTAGAATGCTAGTCAAACTGGGTAACCCGTAAGGAGTTGGGTGTTAGTGATAAATGATGTTCTCATAATTAAAAAATTAGAGAGTTTTAGTTCTACATTCTATTGGTGAGGTGATTTAGAAAATCTATGTGGTGTGTTAATATAAAGATGTCAGATCAAATCAATAACTATTCTCTAAATTGAATGTATAGATTTAGTTTTCAAATTGAACTTTCCAAAACTTCTTTGCTTTGAGAGTTTATGGTTTCACTCTATTTGTATCTTTTTAAGTGAAAAGCATCTTATCATTTATGATTTTAGATGAAACATCAAATTTTAATATTTGTATACAAAACTAGTTACAAATTAGCTATACAACATATAGGAATTACATATCATGAATGATGATAACTAGGGGGTGTTCAAATAATTCAAAACTTAATGTTCGCTTGAAATCGACTCAGTTATGAATGACTCAGTTTAGCTTATCAGAACGGATTGGTTTGTAAGCGAGTCGAGTTTGAGCTAGCTCATCTATATCTGGATTGGAATCTTTTAAAGTAAGCCTCAATTTTGATATTTAATATCCGACTCAATTCTTACTTTTTCTTACAACACATTTTACAAATTTAGGAGCCCAAAGTCACATAATCTTAATTTTTTTGAACAACAAACTACTATTTATTAATTAAAATATATCATGCTTTATGTTTAAACTCAAACCTATTCTTTAAAAGACAAAGTTTCTACCAAATAAAATACGCTATATAACTTTAATTGATATGCTTATAATGTCAAAGAATCAATTTTCTTAATATATAAATAACTAAAATCTCAAATTGGTTACACATCACTACATAACTACGTAAGTGTCAGCCCCACCCCTAAGTGGTGTGGTGGTAGTGGTTTCGGTTTCAACAGGGAGGTCAGGGTTCGAACCCTACTAACAACAACTAACTTGGTATTGGTATTGGTATGGAATGAAATTCATATTTAAAAAAAAAAAACTACGTAAGTGTCAAATTTAAGTCATTTCAATGCAAATTAAAAAAGAAAATTCTGTTCACCAAACTCCACATTGGGCTCATCTTTTAGGTTGAACACCATTGAATATTCTACCTTCAACCGCAGACCCGTAGACTTTTTCTCTGATCGATCATCCCAAACCTTTAACCCTAATTCTCCTCTACCTCTGCTTTGCAGATTCACTTCAAATCTTCTGATTCACAATATCATATATGAGTCTGTTAAACCCTAATCAAAGGCCCTCAAGAGGCACTACATTAGATCATCATGCACCTTCAACCAGCACCGCATCAACTTCATCATCATCATCACAATCAAGCATTTTTCATAATTCGAGGAGAAAATGGTCCAATCTGTTGCCTCTGTTTCTAGTCATAGTATTTATAGCCGAGATCAGTTTCTTAGGTCGATTAGATTTGAGTAAGAATGCTGATCTCCTCAATTCGTGGACTGAATCGTTCTACCAGTTTCAGACGTCGTCGTTTTCATCTTCTGTTGTTGATACTGCCGATGAGGGTTCAATTGTGGGGGTTTCCGGTGCCGTTGATTTGGTGGATTCCGGTGATGGTGGAGAGAGTTGTGAAGAGTGGTTGGAGAGAGTAGACTCTGTGGTGTATCCTAGGGATTTTAAAAAGGAACCTGTGCTTGTTACTGGTGCTGAGCAGGTTTGTGATTCTCAGTGTTTTTAATTGATGCACCTCATATGTATGCTCTAATTTGTGTGTTCTTTTGGTAATCGGTGCTGCTTGGGTTCAGGTTTTTGATCTTATCGTCTGAGTAATGAAAGAAATTGTAGTTAATTTCAGTGTTCAATTTTTTTGAAAGAACCTTCCTCAATAGCTTAATTTGACCAAATGATACTTCACATCTGTAAGTTGTCATGTTGGACCTATGTAGACATTTGAAGCCATTATCCCCATAGGTGATGGTCAAAATGCATTTTAGAGAATCAAACCCAATGTTGCAAGATCTTGGGGGAGTACAAGCGTGTGATCTGTAAATACCGGTACTCTCAAATTCTGGAATACTGATTATACAGTAGGTTTACGTGTCGTCTGTATGTATGTATGTTCTGTGAGTTTGTATATTTAGAAAATAAGGACTGACAGATGGATTAAGCTTGGGAGATGTTAATCATGTGAAATACTTTATTACTCTCTAGTCCACTTAGATGAATCCAGTGTCCCAGAAGTGTTATTATTATTATTATTATTATTATTCTTATTATTGTTTTTAAATTAGATTTCGGTTTGCAATAAGGTCTTGCTCTTGCTCAACTTGCAACACCAACAATAAGCTCCTTTTTTAATTCTTCTTGTTTAAAATGTTTTTTTTTTCTGTTTTTTTTGTAAATTTGTAGTACACCATTATTTAGCAACATTAGTCAAGTTTCATGCTTGTTACTGAACAGGAATCTGGTATCGATAGGATCCAAAAATCTTCAATTTGTGTAGGATATAATCTGTTTCTGTTCGTTAGACATCTTAGCTAAATCTGATTTGAAACCTTTTTGCTTCAAAATTTGTTACAAGTTAGTGTTTTTTGAATACATGTTAATATTGTTTAATATTTTGTTTCCGGAAGGAATGGAGGTCTTGTGCTGTGGAATGCAAGTTTGGGTTTGACAATAAAAAGGCTGATGCGGCATTTGGGTTGCCCCATGGAGCTGGTACTGTTGGCGTTCTTCGATCAATGGAATCAGCTCAATACTACCCTGAGAACAATATTGCTTTGGCACGACGGTGGGTAAGAACTATCTGAGATAACTCATCAAATAATTATATTAAATTGACACTGTATTAACCTTATAATCTCTAGATATTTTATTTCAGGATATAATTTTTTTGAGTCCTTAGGAGTCACATTTACAAGGCATGTAAGTTAAGTCGGGCAATAGGCAGTGGTTTTGAACATTTTATGAATGTGGATAAATGGCCAATTGTCGAAAAAAACTCTATGGACTTTTGTTGAATTCTGTCATAAGCTCTTGGACTTTATTTTTGCATGATTAAATTCTTTGGTTTTTAAAACCTAATGATAAGTTGCACACTTATTGTTTACATAAAAGTCATTTTTTGCATGTGAGAATAAAAAAAACAATGAATTATATATTTGAATATGATCCCCAAGTAGCTTTAAGGATCAGATGGTTCACCATATAATTGATCCCACATTGCTTCATGTAAAGAATATTGAGAAGTGAGATGGCTATATATGGGAGCCAAGTCAAAACAAGGAAGCACAAGTTGGTTCAAGCCTTTTATAGGTTGGCTAAGCTCATTTCAGGCTGGTTTACCAGCTTTTAGTCAGTTCAGACCCATTTTTGGTTGCCTAAACGCTTGGGACAGACTGAGGCACCTAGGCCTCACCTCACCCAAGTGACTGGAGGCCAGCGCCTTGTGCGACTTTGCCCACTCTTGTTATTATGCCGCAAGTAATTGTTATGAAAAATATATTTAATAGGGTATTAGGGTTAGGGGATTGTAGATGAATAATGCTGGAATCTGATTTCTTAAAGATGTGAAAAAATTAAATTAGGCATCACCTGAGAGCTGGCTAATATCTCAACATCAACCAATTCAAACTAAGTGTTTTTATTTAGTAAAATGATTCAGGTTTTAACTTTAGTAATTCATTTAAAGTTAAGGACAACACTAACGTTGAATAGGTAAAAAATTGTCAAACCAAGCTCAAGTGGTTGGCTTTCAAGGTATTTGATAACCATCTTAGTCATCCTGTAACAATCTTGATCAATTGTCTGATTTCAATTGTAAATCGCGGATGGTGGCTGTAAATTGTAGATATAGCACTGGTTGATCTTTGCTACCTATGCAAAAATGCTAAATTGAATAACTTTAATGTAAATTTATATACAAGTTTGCAAAAAAATAATATATATCTACGGACTTATATTTAATATCGAGTCCCATTACATCTGCAAGGCAAAAATTTGATCCATGTTCTTGCATAAGGTGGAATTTCATATTTCCAAAACACCATCATTCCATGCACATGGTACAATGCGTCTAAAGCATGTTTTAGACTTATATTAACTTCCTGCTCTTGCAAAGACACATTAAATTGCCCCCAAAATAATAATTACTTGATTTCACACTAGATATTGCTTGGCATATACAGATACACTAAAATGACAAATAAGATGCCAGGTCACCAAATCTTGAATGATTACCCAAATTGATCTGCTGCCAATTCAGGTCATTCACTGTTGTTACAGTCGGTAATAAAATGTAAGGTGCTTTCCATTTTGCACAGTGTCAAGTAGGTTGGCTGAAATTGGAAAAAAAGTGTTTAGTTAGTTTCTATTTCATGCTGTTTGCTCATAGCAAGTATATTGGATTAGTATATTTGCATGCAATACAGTACCTTCTCGCTTCATAAAAAAAATGTAGAAAATATCACCTCAGATGATGCTTGGTATATGCATATACGCTAACTTGACATCTACGTTGCCACCTCAGCAAAATCTGAAAAAAGAAAACAGCAAAAAATGACTTGTGTTAAATTTTGTTGAACAGTTTATTCATTGTTATAATTGGTAATAAAATGCAACTTGGTTGTTAAGATTGTAATAAATTGTAAGTTGGTTTTGATTTTATACATCATTTAAAGTTGGTTAAATGTGAGCTTGGTTTCTATTTGTCAAGTTTGTTCATATGTCAGATTACTACACATGTATACAAAATATTACCTTCTTGCTTTATATGGTTAATAAAATTTATTATCTTTCAGAAAAGGATACAACATCATCATGACGACCAGTCTCTCCTCAGATGTCCCTGTTGGTTATTTTTCATGGGCGGAGTATGATATAATGGGGCCAGTTCAGCCCAAAACTGAAAAAGCATTGGCAGCTGCGTTTATTTCAAATTGTGCGGCACGTAATTTCCGTTTACAAGCCCTTGAAGGACTTGAAAAGTCAAATATCAAGATTGACTCTTACGGTGGTTGTCACCGTAATCGTGATGGGAATGGTAAGCGTTTAGGTGGTGTTTAGTTTGCACCCAGAATCACTAGGGATCTGGTTTTGATAAATAATAGGGATAGTTATCAAGTTCATTCACTTGAAACTTAACATACTAAAACACCATCAAACCCATACCTCTATCCCAAACACCCCCTTAAGTTTTCAATGTTTCATACATATCCTTTAAAATTTCATTATATCAGATTTACCCTCACAGAACACTAAAAAATCATATTTATCTTTTCAAATCACTTAAAGTACCATAGTTACACCTTCCATGGTAAATAAATAAAGCCAGATACTTATATCAAGTTGTTTCATCTAATGAACAGATAGATCATTATGCATTGAGATGGTTCACTGGTAATAATTATGTTTTCCTATATTAGACTAGTTATGTATTGTACTGTAAATCTAGGAGGTTTCTATGTGTAATATCTAATCTATATAGAGCCCCCATGTAGCCCTATTATACACAATTAATATACAATACCTTTATGGTTTGACTTCCTACTTGTTTATTCACAGAAACATACTGTAACAAGTATGGAATGGATATATATCTGCATGTGTGTATGTATATATATATGATATGATATATAGTGTTTTGAAAGGATAAGTATGATATTATGAAATAAATTTAGAAGGATATCTTTAAACTAATCCTAAAAGAAAATTAGTTACAGCAATATATCATTGTATAAACGAAGAGAACATTATTGGTTGAGATGATCACAACAATAATGTTGTTTCCTAACTCCTTCCTATCTGTTTGTTCAGTGTATCACTGCTGTAAGTAATTGATTCTATTTATTGATTATACAATAGGTAAGCATGATAACATTGTTTTTCTACATGTGAATGCTATTCTTTCATTTTTGCTTCTTGGCAGTGAACAAAGTTGAAGCATTGAAGCGTTACAAGTTCAGTTTGGCTTTTGAAAATTCCAATGAAGAAGACTACGTCACTGAAAAATTCTTCCAGTCCCTTGTTGCAGGTATATAAATTAGATTATATTTGTGCAATATGCTCTCTATTTTAGGCTAAAGAGAACCCACCTTGAAGTTTTTCTTATCATTTTCCTGTGACTTCTGAGTATTATGAGCAAATCGCTCGACTGAAACCAAAATTTACATTCAGGTTTCTGCAACCAACTATAAATTAGGCGTAAAACAAAGACCAAGTCACATTTGTGATTTTAGAAAGCAAGCTACTTTCTATTAATGATATTAGCAACCAAGTTATCTTATGGCCAATTGTAGCTACAATGTCCTGTTCAATCAGTAATTATTAATTTCTTTCTAATTATTTAAAAAATCAGTTATGCAGCACAACGGCACCCTAATTCTTATCTGTGATTTTAGTTTATATGTATATGCCATCATTTCTAATATAGGTTTGAAAAATATCACCTTTTCAAACTTGTAAATAGATTTATTGCTATAGTTTTTCACAAAAGCATTTTTGCATATGTGCATCTGATGTGGTGGTTGGCATGGCATCTACCAATGCTACATTGGTATATTACATTTAAAATTATTTAAAGAGAGGTTGGTTGCTAAAATTGATGAAATTATGGATTTGTATGATACAATTTTAGACTAGAGAAATTTTTTTATACATGATAATCTACAAGCTAAATTGTAATTTGCAGGATCTATTCCTGTTGTTGTTGGTGCTCCAAATATTCAGGATTTTGCTCCTGCACCTGGTTCTATTTTACATATTAAGGAATTAAAAGATGTTGCATCAGTCGCAAAGACCATGAAACATCTTGGAGAGGATCCCATTGCCTACAATGAATCACTGAGGCAAGTTGTTCTTTTCACGAGAATTTATTAAAAACATTTAGTTTTTCTGGTTTGTAGTTATTTTTTACATAAAACATAAAATTGGGATTATTTATGTCGAGGCCACCCAAGTATTCAAAATCTTTTATTACGGCATGTATTCAAACCACTTTAACTTTATACCACAACCAAGTATGCATCATTTTCGCTTAGCCAAAAGTATGCTGAGATATTGTAAAAGACAAACAAACACCCTTGTTTGATGTAAATTAAATCATTGTTTTGAAAAAAAAACAAGGATGTTTTTGTCTTTCCAGAAATTTTAAATGCCAATTTTAAAGGCATTTTTGTCATCAGGTGGTTTTTAGGGTGGATTTGGTATAAACAGAATATCTAGGTGCCCTATAAAGCAGTGTTAATAAATGGGTGGCCTTAATGAGAAAAGTTGGATTACTTGAGTGGCCTTTACATACACTATCCTAAAAGGGAAAAACAAGGTTTTTATCTTTAGCTGTGAGTTTTTTCTCCTCTTATGCTTTGTTGTTTGATATTTTCTTAGTTGGAATTGGTGTACATGAAATCTGATGCTGTGATATATACTTGGTCGGTCTATAAAGTAGTTTAAATGTATGGGTGGCCTATCTACATATTTTATCCTTGCAAAATAATTAGACAAGAGAATTTGAAAGTTATTTAACTTGTTTGTGATGGTTATCGTGGGATTGATATGACATATGTTTCATGACCACATGTATTTGACTTAATTTTTATACAGATGGAAATATGACGGGCCCTCTGATTCTTTCAAGGCCCTTGTAGACATGGCTGCTGTTCATTCATCTTGTCGACTATGCATTTTTTTAGCAACAAGAATCCGTGAGAAAGAAGAAAGTTCTTTATCCCGAAAACGTCCTTGCAAGTGTAAAAGAGGGGCTGAAACTGTATACCACATCTATGTACGAGAAAGAGGGAGGTTTGAGATGGAGTCTGTTTTTATAAGGTAAAATCAAATGATTTTTTTGCATAAAATGCCATCAAAGTTTCATTTTCTTTTCCTGTTTGTCATTGTATGGTTTTGAACATATTAGTTAAAAGATGGGTTTTTGCCGTGTTTGGGTCATTGTAATTACTGCAAGTCCACGTAATGACCCAAACGGTAGAAAAAGTCTGCATGGTGACCCAAGCGGTAGAAAAAGCCCGCATGGTGACCCAAACTGGACAAAAAAGATTAGAATGATGTCTAAACTCTAATGTACAATGACCTAAACAAGACAAAAGTGAAAATACATTGGTATATTATAGAAAAGTCCCAAAACAAAATACTTAAAGTGATATGTAACGTGCTTTATCCTCTTTATTCTTATTTTTAGGGAGCGTATCAATTTGTTTCATTCTGATAAAAGAACTGAAAATTGCAGAATGACAATAGTAAACCCCGTATATGTGGTATATTGAAAATTATGGATTTAGTCCCAAAATATCAGTTAAGGTTTCTGTCCCTACCTTGGAGTTTTGGTTATGAATTTGGTCTGTGGCATGGATGCCACTAGCATTTATCAGTTAAGTGCCATCTTGTGCTTATCATTTATATATTCGTCTTTTTTGGTCCGTAAAATGTCCAAAGGGACCAAAGATGCCCTCATGTGCATTTTGTGGTTGAATGCTAACAGGAATCCATGTTGGGACTAGATCCATAACAAGAACTACAAAGTAGGGATGAAAGATTAGAGACCAAATTGATAGCCTACGATGTTGATAGGCTATGATGTTAGGCTACGATGTTGATAGCTAGATGTTGATAGCCTATGATGTTGTTTTGATATCCAAAGGGCCTTTAACTTACCCTTTTGAATACTTGGGTGACCGATCTATACATTTTCCTTTTATTTCAATAAATCTGAAATTCTCTTTCGTTATTAATGTGCAGGTCTGGGAACTTGACAATGGAAGCCTTAGAAACTGCTATTTTGCTGAAATTCAAATCTCTAAAACATGAACCCATTTGGAGAAACGAAAGGCCTGAAAGTATAAGAGGTGACACAAACGTGCTCAAAATTTACAAAGTATACCCTGTTGGCATGACACAAAGGCAAGCATTATACACATTTAGTTTCAAAACTAGTACTGCATTTATGAGTCACATAAAAAGTAACCCGTGTCCTAAATTTGAGGTCATTTTTGTGTAATTGAGCCCATTGGTCTCCCTTAATTTTGATTTCTTAGAATGAAATCATAATCTGTAATTGTCGACCCTACATAGAAACTTTGAGCGTATCAACAAGGGATTTGATAGTATCTGCTGGTGGCAGGTACTACGAGTGATTAGGGAGGATAGATGATTATGCAACTTTCATATGTTTTTGTTTTCTTGTCCTGACTATTTGTTATGTAAAATTGTAGTATTTGATCTTTAAATGATTAAAAATCTCAAGTCCGATAAGGACCCGTTAAAGCCGAGTTGAGGCATGTGTTATGTTGAAATTTTGCCGATTCTTTGATCGGTTCCAGTTGGGGCAAGTGTTTCTGCTTCCAAAATCTTTTTCCTGCACCTCTACTTGAGCCTGGCTGAAATCTAGATCTGGCCGGATTGGCCATAAGTGGGTTTTTATGGTTTTGCATACTTATTTATTATTTATTATTACTACTACCGCTATTTTTAACCAGTGAACACAATCTACTTTACATCCACCATCACTCCTCGTCACCACTACCTCCCAACGCCACTAGGTGATTGTGCTGCTTTCACACTCACCTCCGGTGACTTATTTCGACTCATTTTGTAACAGATGGTGGCCATAAGTGGGTTTTTATGGTTTTGCATACCTATTTATTATTTATTATTACTACTACCGCTATTTTTAACCAGTGAACACAATCTACTTTACATCCACCATCACTCCTCGTCACCACTACCTCCCAACGCCACTAGGGATTGTGCTGCTTTCACACTCACCTCCGGTGACTTATTTCGACTCATTTGTAACAGATGGTTGATAATGCGATTAATGTGCATAATAACAAAAATTCACTTAGAGAACCTGCTATTATAATAATATTCTTGGTTTTTTGGTGACGATGAGGTTTCCGGTGTAAACTCATTGGAGAAGAAGACGAAGATGGAGGTAAACTACATGGGATATTAATCTCAGCCCTTATAACTCCACATTACCTATGATGTTCATATTTGCTCCAAATTGCAATGGAGATTGAGTGGTGCCGTGGTGGTGGTGTGGTGGAACAATGGTGGAGATGGGGTGTGTTGTGTGGTGGTGAAGATGGGGTATGTTGTGTGGTGGTGGAGATGGGGGTGTGTGGTGGTGGAGATGGGGTGTGTGGTGGTGGAGATGGGGGTGTGGTGGTGGAGATGGGGGTGTGGTGGTGGAGATGGGGGTGTGTGGTGGTGGAGATGGGGGTGTGTGATGGTGGTGGCGATGAGAGATGGTGCTGGTTGAGATTGGGTTGAATGGGGAAAAAGAACGATAAAATGGTTAATTTACAGCCACTTAACAAAATAAATTAACGGTCGTTTGCCCCAACAACGAAACGTGTTATTTTTTCAAACCTTAGGATTAAACTTTTAATTTTTTAATTCTAGGGACGAACGATGAAATTTGAGCAAAAACCTCGGGACGATTCGTATAATTCACTCTGAAAAATGAAAACTCAATCTAATCCCAACAACGCACACCTAACCTTCTTGTCATACCAAACAATGGAACCATCTTCCCTAATAAGAAAGGAACACAGACACAGGTGGAGGATTAGTTATCTATACTATTATATAAAACATTTAGGAATGATACAATTATAATTTTATTTAAAATGTAAGATACTAAGACAACTTTTTAAGCATAATATACAAATGTGTTATGCATTAATTCCTAAATTACTCTCATTAAGTATACTTTTTCTAATTAATATATTATTTAATTAAGAAAGGAACATAGAAGACATGTGGAGGATTAGTTATCTATACTACTATATAAAACATTTAGGGAGGATACAATTATAATTTTATTCAAAATGTAAGATACTAAGACAACTTTTTAAGCACAATATACAAGTGTGTTATGCATTAATTCCTAAATTACTCTCATTAAGTATACTTTTTCTAATTAATACATTATTTAATTCACTAAATTGAGTACTGTTTTATTAATAATGCTTTTAAAATAATAATTAAATTCACATTTACTATTTATATATCTATAACTATATCTTATTAAAATTAAGTATTATCTTACTTATATACATAAGTATATAATTACTAATTATTACATAGTTATAATAATAATAATAATAATAATAATAATAATAATAATAATAATAATAATAATAATAATAATAATAATAATTAATAATATATATATATATATATATATATATATACACATATATGGTAAAGTTCCTTTGTTAACCCTTGTTTATTGCGATAACCCGTTAACTCTAATGTAGCGAACACTTACACCAGTGTACCTAACTTTTACACCGCGTTACACCACTGATGTAACGATTTTTCCTCAGTTTTCAAATTTCCATCCATTTTTAAAAACCCCACCCCTTTTTTAAAACTTTTTTAACTTTTTTGTATAATGTTATTTTTTTAAACAAATTACATCATTAAATAGATCTTTTTAATATCTTTAATTTGAGTATAGTCTTGCTATATTTTTTTAATTTTTTTAACGTTCGTTTTGGACCACTAGTTTTACCACTGTAATTCTAAGTTACATGGTGACGTGGCTTGCTGTGGACCACTAGTTGGGTTAATGTGTTATCGCAATAAACAAGGGTTAACATTTGATCCATTCCCTACGTATATATATATATATATATATATATATATATATAATATATAATAATAATAATGATAATAATAATAATAATAATAATAATAATATAGTAATAATAATAATAATAATAATAATAATAATAACATCAAAATATAATTAATGTTTAAGTCATGTCAGGTTAGATTGCGCTTTTCAAGTGAGGCTCGATGACACCCGTCACATCGCGCGAGGCAAACCATTATATGATAAATATATCTTAAGATGACAAGCAAGTAATTTAATTCAAAGTGTAAGACGCCTAATACAACATTTTAAGCATAGAAAACAAGTGCTTTATGCAATAGTTTAACTTTTGCCCCCTATTTAATTAACTTCTTCTAATTAATATATTATTTAATACAATTATTAATACATTTATAATATGATATTATTTAATTTTCATTAAATTTTATTTTTATTTTATTTATGATACTATAAATTGGCATTTAAATTTATATTTACTAATTATATTTTTATAACTACTTACTATTTAAATTACGTATTATTTTATTTAAATATGTAAGTATACAACTAATATATATCTTCATATTTATAATAACAATAATATTTATATTTTCTAGGGCATATTGTGAGTTTAATAATTTAAATATTTATGTAAAATATGTTAGTTAATGACATATTATTTAATAAGTTTTAAAAATAATTACAATAATAATAAATATTATCATATTAATACTAGTACTACTACTAATTATTATTATAAGGTTAATAACAATAACAACAACAACAACAACAACTATAATATTCGTGTTACTATATTAGTTACAATATAATATCGTGTATCTGTCGTGTTATTGTGTCAATAACAATTTAATGTTCGATAATTGTACCATGATAATATAATATGAATCACTAAAACATGTGTAGCGATAATCCGAGTGCATATATAGTTGAACTCACCGAAATCATGATAATCTAAAAAGCTATAATTATGGCATTATTTTATACGCTCCAAATCAAACCGTGGCGAAGCGCAGGTCTAACGCTAGTTATGGTAAAATAAGGTAAAAAGGTAAAGTTACTTAGATTTAACAAACTAGTTAACCCTTATTAAATCTTTTTGCCATAGATGAAAGCAAATATATTGTTAGAGACCACATTCATAATTTTTAAATTTTAAAGACCTAAGTTTATAATTTAACTCAAACCACCTGGATCATTTTTTAATTTACTCTTAAAATGAAGATATTGTTTATTTGGTTATAGTAAACGTGCGTCCTCTTTTAATTGGGGTATTTACATATTCTTTCGTTCTAAACTCACTAATTACATATTTATTTAAGCTAAATAACTCAGAAATTTTTTTCTCCGGTGTCGTAATTTTTTTCATAGGGCTCGTAAATTTTTTTCATAGGGTCGAAGTTGAAAAATACACGGGGTCAATTGAAAAACGTCAATACACGTTACAGATAAAAAAGAATTCTGCGGGGTCGGTTGACCCCTCCCCACATAAGGTAAGTCCGCCACTGTATACATATTTATACTAACTTATTTATACATTATTTGTATGTTTACTTGTTAGAACATCCACAACGCTAAACCATTTAATAGCCTAATAACATCAGGCTAGCTTCTATATTAGATTTATACCCGTTCCTATTAAATTCAACTTCTCTTTTAAAACCAAGTCATTTTCATCCAAATAACTGTTTTAGGAAAAAACATTTTTAAGTAGATATACATTTTATTCAAGGGTTGGGTGATGGGTCTTACCTCTATGACACTATCCGTTTGCCTCGGTTTTGGACATTGGATAAGCACAAACAAATGCCCAACAAACGGGCTCCTTCGATGCTTGTGTTTGAAATTCACATGTCACCATGCCGTTTGTAAGTCTGTAACTCTTTGTTGAGTAGTATGTATTAAATTATTTGGCATAACCCTAAAACTATAAAAATAAAAATGATCTTCAGTCTAAATGTTTAAGGTAATATACTTATCACAATTAAAAAAGGGAATGTATTATGTTCGAGTCTTGTTTAGTCCTCAGATCAAAAACGCTTTGGATTGAGTTAGAGGATTTCCTTCTAAGAATGTTAAATGTGCGTTACCGGCTGGGAAACAATATATAGATAGATCTAATTAATATAACACATATCCTTTAAAGTATGAACGTAAATTTGCCATTAAAAACAATAGAAAATATAAGAAAACAAAAAAAAATACATGTGAGTGAATTAGCGTTTTTCTTCCTATGGTTTGGTCACATTTGTCATTTTCATCCAATTTTTTTTTTGTTTTTTTGCATTTGGTTCCCCAAGGTTTTAAACAAATGTCATTTTCATCCAAAAATTTAACTTCGCTAATTTTATTTGTTAAACATGTAAATTGACAAAATTATCCTTTAAACCACAAAAGAAATCTCTCAATTTACATAACCATAAACTAGTGGAACTGAATCACGATGTTGGGGAGATGGCGACTAGAGGCAATGGTTTTTATTATACAACCTCTTCGTAATGGATTCCTGTTCGCCATAAAAAGAAAACTCACTGAAGAAGCCTACAATCTCGTTATTCAATCAAAGATTTGAAGACAAAATGTACAATTTACTAATTTATGTTTCGTGAATTTAACAATAACACGTGAATTGAGTTTTAATAACAATATGTTAACACTAATTAGGATGTTGTCTTTATATCCAAATTACATAATTACCCCTTATAATGATTGATAGTTTAACTACGTTAATTTTTTGGATAAAATTGGTAATTTTTTAAAACCTTGAGGAGGCAGATTCAAAAAGAATCTTTTTTCTTTTAATAAAAATGACAAATGTGGTTAAACCACTAAAGCAAAATGACAATTCACTCAAGACATGTAAAAAGATTACTCAATACAAACTTAATTAAAGGTTAAGGGGAATTTAATCTCTGTTTGGTTTAACATGTAAATCAAAACCAAAGCTTTGAAACTAAAGTAAATCTCATTTTAATAAAAGTTTAACTAAATAACTAAAAGCTAAACCTCTTTATTTTTTCCAAGGAGTGAACACATCAAATTGTAAAGAAACCTAGTTAATATGACATGATAATTCTCGACAAATATAACTTAAATATTTAAAATTATTATTATAAGACAAATAAGTTTTTCTGTTTCCTTAAGGAAGTTGGTTTAATTCTCAATAGCTACAGGTTAAAAGCATAAAAATAATATTCTCTAGTAGATAAAATAGAAAGAAAAAAAAGAAAGTTTAGGATTTTTGTATTCTATCGTTGTCAAGGAACTTCTTTTTTCATTTGTGATATATTGAAAATTACAAACTCTTGACTTCAAATAATATAAATATAAACTCAAAAATACTTTGAAAGGTGGTTGAAAAGGATAGTCGGTCATACTCTCTCTTTTCATCTTTTGTCTTGTCTTTGTTTCCCCCTAACATTTCAAAAGGGCGTCTCAATGGGTTATTGTGAGGCCACCATTCTTTAGTCAACCATCTATGAGGAAAACCATTTGTTAGTATATATACGAACTAATTCTGACCGAGTCTTGAAAGGCCCCAAACCGAGAAACCTCTCAGCTGTCTCAAACATGACAACATGGTTCAAAAAATTGAATGCCATAAATCTTATGCAGTGGAAACATTCAAACCTTAACTTCAGGTGAACATAAACCATAGTAAAAAAATCAGATTTCATAAAACACATTTAATATGAGAATGCCAAGTCTTGATGCAAGGTAGCCAGCTAATCCATGTCAAACGGTCCTTAGTACATCAACAATCTAAACCTGCGTCACTCTAACATGCAAACTAAAGATTAGCAAAGATGATTGACCTATAGGTTTGAGAAAGCATTATATAACATATAAACATGTACTCTTTGAATACAACATTTAATCATTTAATGTACAAATAACATAGTCCAATCCAAACTAATCATCTGACACATAACATACATAGGTATCGCATTGCACATAATCTGTTAACCACTTTGGCTTAATTTAACCATTGAGTACATAATTAATAAACACACATACGTATCAGTAATATCTAATATACATAATTATATAACCACAACTTACATTTCAAATATACATTAACATATAGTAACCCCCTTTACTTTCAATTATATCGTGATAATCCATTGCTTTTGCTAGACCTGTACCAAATGCGTAAACTATAGCAACATAGTGTCAGACCTCGATCTATCATTTGGGTAAACTATAGTCTTTGAATGTGCTAGACCTCTACCGTGCAATAAGCTATAGTAGCGAATGCAAGACCCCGATCACACGGGTATATTATAGTTATAATGTGCTAGATCTTTACCATAATAGCCGGTAACACATGCCATAGAATCATCAAACCATAATAAGTTTTTAATGTAAACATACGATCAAAATACAATTCATACGAACGTACATACGTCTCAATAAACTTGTCATATATTTTTATAACCATACCCAAAATCGTTTCTTTAATAAAATACAATCAAAATACCATTCGCACTAACATACGTATGTACTAATAAGCTCGCCACATAACATCTAAAATTGTTTCAGAATCATTTATTTAAAAACTAGTTTAGTATGAGTTTGCATGCTAATAAAAAAGTATGAAAATAAAGGGGCTAGAACTCATCTTAGTGTAAATACATGCGTCTCAAAACAGAAAGTTCTTACCAGAGCACAGTCCAAACACGAGCCTAATTACCTTTTAAAATCATTTATGACATAAATAACCTTTTCTCTTAAACATTCGGTTTTGTTTGATGTTAGGGTGCGCTTGAGTTATCGTATGTTCCACTCTCCACTACGTACCCATGATACCCATAAACATACTCATTTTACATGCATACATATTTGTACATACTTATGCACATATATAAATATGTGCACGCACCTACATATACATACATGCACTCATTTTAAAAGTCACACACACTAACCACCACACGTACTCACATAATTTGTTTAATAAAAGAAACAATTATCATATTTAGACTAAGTACACACACCATAGGCTGGTGCACCTAATAGTAGCATAGTTTTAGTTAATAACCGAGTATCGATCCGTAAACACAATGACTCCCAATATTAAACAGCATCACTATTTAACCGTTCGATTAAGTTTTGTTGGGTCATTATAAGGCTGGTGCAACCAAAACCACTTCACATAGTCAATTTGGTGCTACATTCAAAGGCTTTCGAAGCCAAGTATGAGAACTTCCGATGTCTGAAGAGTTCTTCAGAAGACAAAGTCTGAAGACATCAGCTGAAGACATCAGCTGAAGACAAAGTTTGAAGACAACAGCTGAAGACAAGTTTAAAAAATAACGTCTGAAGACAAACTCTACTTCCGAAGACAAAGAAGAAGTCCCCAAGCCTCGGAAGAAGCAGTCTTCCGAAGTATAAGTGGCTTCGAAAGAAGTTATTCTTCCGAAGCAATTTAACCTTCGGAAGACACTGCTATGACCAGTGGACATAAGTATGGTCTCTGCCATTCCGCTGCAGACTTCTGATACAGCATGGCTTCTTCCTAAAGAGCCATGTTGTTGACCATACTTTATTTCACTGTTCACCTTTTTATGATAGTACATGTTACCATCTTTAGTTGGTGACAAAAGGTAAGTCAGGGAGATGTCCTGACTACCAAATCTCAGATAAAATGTCTGAGATACCTTAACCTATAGTCTTGTAGTATAGGCGTTTGGTTAGAGGTTTCCAGCTGGTATCAAAGTATATCGGCTGTAGGTAGTATTATATATGTATTCTCATTGTAACTCACTAGGAAGAGAGCTTGAGCCTGTAAGAGTCTTGTAATCCTTTGAGTTGAGAAGCAATATATAAAAGTACCTTGAAAAATTTACTTCCTGTGTTTATTACTGCTTGTTACTTGTTATATTATGATCAACTCTTGCTTGACTCGTTCTAAGTGTTGTTCCAGGTGAGTTTGAGAGAAAAACCACTTGTTAAGTGACTAAAACCGATCCTGCAATTGGTATCAGAGCTCCCAGGCTCTGATTGTGAGATCTTACCATCCAAATCAACTTGTTTTTCACTCCTCCCTACAACTCACTCACTCAAATGGCCGCTCTCACTAAAGCTGATATGGAAACTGGTACCATGACCAAGTCCCCACTGATCACCCCTAAAGACTTTGACACATGGTGCATAAGAATGGAAGGCTTTATCAAGTGTCAAGACTCAAGGATATGGGACTCCGTTGTCAATGGTCCTTTCATACCAAGCACTACTTCTGCTACTGGTAATCGTATCATTCCAAAAGATGTGGATGATTACTCAGAAGAAGATAGGAAAAGAATAGAGCTTGATCAAAGGGCTATGACTTCTCTTCAAACTGCTCTTCCAAACTCCATCTACAGAGGCTTCAAGAAGTGCAAGACAGCTAAAGATCTATGGGATGCACTGAAGCTCATGTATGAAGGATCCAAGGAAACTAAAGAGAACAAGAAAGATCTCTTAAAGCAGCAGTTTGAAAACTTCACTTTCAAGGCTGGTGAGACCTTACTCAACAATATTTCAGGTATGTTGAGATAGTGGATACTTTGGTGGATATTGGAGTACCTATTGAGAACAGAGACATAGTTAGGAAGTTCATGTCTTCCCTTCCTAAACTATGGACATACTATTGTGTTGTAATCAAGAGAACTTCGGACCTTAATACTCTTTCTCTCACAGAGTTGTATGGTATCCTAAGTGCATTCCAGATGGAGATGAACATGCAAAACTCCTCTGCAAACTCCAATAACCAACTGAGTTCAGCCCTTCATGTGGTTGAAAGGGAAAGCATGGAGCCACAACATCATTTGCTGTGCTACCCTGACAACTCACATAATGGACCCTACATTACTCTACCTGAGACTCCAAGGTCTCAACAGGCTCAACACAACTCCTTTCAGGATAGTTGTGCCTTTGTCTCTGGAAGTGGACACTCTGGTGATTTTAATATTGCTTTGATGATCTTGAGTGCTTCAGTCCAGATGATGTAGAGTATGTGGACATTGTCCAACAGATGGCTCTCTTAACTTACAGAGCGAAGAAGTTCTTCAAGAGAACTGGAAGGCAATTCCCTCAAAACCCTGTAAACAACAAGTTTGGGTTTGACAAGACCAAAGCAAAGTGTTACAACTGCAACCAACTGGGTCACTTTGCTAGGGAATGCAAGGCTCCCAAGAACAACCCGGGAACCCCACAGGCCTCCACACATCCCTCAACCTCAAAGCCTGAAGAGAAGACAACTGAAACAGCTGCAATAGCTCAAGAAGTTGACTGGAGCTTCATGGTACAGGATGTGACTCCCGCTCAAGCACTCATGGCCAGAACAGATGATGCTCAGGTATATGAACATCTTTGCACTCCAGCCTGTATTGCTAAGGTTAAACTTTATAAGGATTACAATATGGAAATCAGATCTGATGTTGAGTCTTTAAATATCTTAAAATCTGACTTTAAAAGAGCTGAATCTGACTATCAAAAGAAAATTGAGGAGTTAGAGAAAACTGTGTCTCTTTTAAAACGTGAACAAACCAATTACAAGACTCAAATCAAAGATCTGATATCCAAGCTGTCTGAAGCACAAGCCCGGCTTGTCACTGCAGAGGCTCAGGCAAGGAAGCAAGCTATTGCTGAGCAAAACTTCCAAGCTATTCTTGCATCATCCTCTCATTCCAAAATGTTTTATCAAAACAAATGAGGGTTGGGAACCAATGAAATAGCTCCACCACACTCTTATGAGTCTATTAGACTACCTAGATGTGGTAACGAGGAGCAAGAGGTTCCAACTGCTGACCCTTCTCCATTGAAATTAAAGGATGAGGCAAAAATAGTGGCCACCACAGGGGAGAAACAGGAAGATACACTCATCTCCACCTGTGAAGATCAAATCTAACCACCAAGACAAGAAGAACAGAGTTAAAGCTGCTAGAAAGACTGCCAAGAAGGTTGCCAAGTCCAAGCTGAAGATTGACCCAAAGCAAAAAGGTGTCTTCATCTCTGCTGGATTCCAAGTGGTAGGTACTTCTGATTCAGGAAAGGAGTGTAGTACCAGCACTCCTGTCCTATCAAAGGATCAGAAGTTGAAAGGGAAAGTTGCTGATGAAGAAAAGAAGTCCAAGAAACAACAATCTTCAAATTCCCAAAAGGCTAACATCACATGCATAATGTGTGGGCTGCACAACCACATGGCTAAAGATTGTTACTACAATCCAGCAAGCACACATTATGCAAATAATGTTAGAAAAGAAGGAGTCAGGGAAGGTTTCGCATTTGGACCATTTCAAACGATCCAAGTGATGAAAAAGGGAAAGTTGGTCTCGGAAGCCAAGTTGCTTTAGGAAGAAAGTATTTCTTCCTAAGGAAAAATGACTTTGGAAGCCAAAGCTTCTAGGGTTCGGAAGAACAAGAGAGCTCCCTTGAAACCATCCCAGAAGAAGACTGCTTCGGAAGAAAAGGTGGTGAAGGCTTCTTCCGAAAAGAAAGAAGATTCGGAAGAAGACCATGCTACAAAAGCTTCAACAAGCTCATCCTCCAAGATCAACCAAAGATGGACTGGAAGATCAAGGAAGATGCTGCAGCCCAAACCTCTTATTCAACGACCTCTATTGAACCCCAATGCATATCTTTTGGTTCAATTATGTCATTATCTTTGGAAGAGCCCAAGACCAGCAAGGCTTGGGCTTCCAAACAAAACTAATCACCTCATATTATGTGCAGGGACATCCATTTGACAAGAACAACAATGTCTGGATTGTAGATAGTGGATGCTCCAGGCACATGACAGGGAACAGATCTCTCCTTCAATAATTCCAGAACTATGATGGAGGGCCAGTCCAATTTGGAGGTGAGGCCGGAGGATATATTTCAGGCAGAGGAAGTATATCCAATGGTATAATAAACATTGACAAAGTTCACTTTGTCAAACAGCTTGAATACAATCTGTTAAGTGTTTCTCAGTTCTGTGATCAAAAGCATCAAATGCTTTTCACAGAACATGAGTGCATTATCCTCAAACCAGGGATGACAATTCCTCCGGAATTGGTGCTTCTTAGATCTCTCAGGAAAGGGGATATGTACAAGCTGGATATGAACAATGCTTCTCCTATGGGTGAAGTATCATGCTTTCTTTCCAAAGCTGATAGTGATGAGTCAACGCTATGGCATAAACGTATGTGCATGTAAATTTTAAGACAATGAATAAATTGGCTAAAAATAACTTGGTACATGGTTTGCCTAAAAAGGAATTTTTCTGCAAACATAACTGTGTTGCATGCCTGAAAGGGAAACAACACAGGACATCTCATAAATCCAAATGTGTTAATTCTATCACTACTCCATTACACTTATTGCACATGGATCTCTTTGGTCCCACAAGTATAATAAGCATTGGAAGGAAATCATACTGCCTTGTGATTGTTGATGATTTTACAAGATTTACATGGGTATTCTTTTTAAGAACTAAAGATGAAACTGCTGAAACATTAAAATATTTTATTCTTAAAATAGAAAATCAAATTGATCACAAGGTTAAGATCATCAGAAGTGATCAAGGGACTGAGTTTAAGAACTTTATTCTTGACTCATTCTGTGACTCAAAAGGGATTGCCAGACAATATAGTGCTCCCAAATGTCCTCAACAAAACGGTGTTGCTGAGAGGAGGAACAAGACACTTATTGAGGCTGCTCGAACCATGTTAGCTGATTCAAAACTACCTCTAACATTTTGGGCAGAGGCAGTTAGCACTGTATGCTATGTGCAGAACAAGGTTCTTGTAGTTAAGCCCCATGGAAAAACCCCTTATGAGTTATGGAACAAGAGGCCACCGTTCATTGGCTTTCTAAGGTCCTTTGGCTGCAGGTGTACCATACTTAACACAAAAGATAACTTAGCAAAGTTTGCTGAGAAGTCAGATGATGCTATCTTTGTTGGATACTCTTCTAGATCCAAAGCTTATAGAGTATACAACATTAAGAATCAACAATTTGAGGAGTCATCCAATATAGTTGTAAATTAGCACACTCCTTGTGTTAGGGGGAATGGACCTGATTATATCTTTGACTTAGAATTGTTTCCAAACTATTCTAAACCATCTTGTGAGAATGTTTCAGGTGGAACAGGTGCTCAAGGTGATGATGATGCTAATGCTAATCAACTATTTGAGCTACCCAGACCTCTTCCAAATTCTCCAAGAGTTGAAAGACAACAAGCTTCAACCATTCACAGATCTGATAGTGTAACTATCTCAAGGAATAGTGAAGCTTCAACAAGTGAATCACTTGATGAACCTCAAAGCTCTTCAGGTGATCCATTACAACACCAGGTTGAAAGAAGTAGTATTCTGAAGGAACAGGCAACTGTTAATACTACTTCACGGCCAACCATTGATGATGTTTCTCAGTCATTCAATCAGCCCTCATTAAATGACTTTGAAACAGCAGCTGGACAGAGTGATCCAGTTCCTGATCAGAATATGTCCAACCTGGACCTATCTCTGCAACTGGAAGTGATTCCTCGTCTTAGGATTCACAACACTCATCCAACTGAAAACATCATAGGGAATGTCTCTGAAGGTGTGAGAACAAGAGGGCAAACTCATCATGGGAATGTCTGCTTGTACTCATGCTTCTTATCTCAGATGGAACCTAAGAAGGTGGAAGATGCCTTGAAAGATAGTAGTTGGGTTGAATCGATGCAGGAGGAGCTGCTTCAATTCAGAAGACAAAAGGTCTGGAATCTATGCCCACTACCTTCTGGTCAAGTACCCATAGGCACTAAATGGGTTTTCAGAAACAAGAAAGATGATAGAGGCTTGATTATCAAGAACAAGGCAAGATTAGTAGTTCAAGGATACACCCAAGAGGAAGGAATCGATTATACTGATGTCTTTGCACCAGTTGCAAGACTTGAGGCAGTTAGGATCTTCCTTGCTTATGCTGCATCCAAGAACTTCACTGTCTACCAACTTGATGTCAAGTGTGCTTTTCTATATGGGGATATAGATAGGGAAATCTACGTATGTCAACCTCCAGGATTTGAAGACCCACAGCACCCCAACTATGTGTGCAAGTTGGACAAAGCTCTATATGGGCTACACCAAGCATCTAGGCTGTGGTATGAGACTTTGTCTCAGTTTCTCCTGAAGAATGGCTACACCAGAGGTAACATTGATAATACTCTCTTTATCAGGAAGACTGGAGAAGACATTTTGCTCGTTCAAGTCTATGTTGATGACATCATATTTGGTTCTTCAAATGACCAAATGTGTAAGGACTTTGAGAGCACTATGAAGCAGAAATTTGAGATGAGTTCCATGGGAAAAATGGACTTTTTCCTAGGAATTCAGGTGAAGCAATTGAAGGAAGGATTCTTCATCAATCAATCCAAGTATGTAATGACATCTTAGAGAGATTTGAGATGAAGGACTGTAAGCTAGCCAAGACACCCATACCCAGATTCCATAATCTTTGCCTGACCTTAAGGGGGAGGATACTGATCAACATCAGTATAGAGCAATTATTGGTTCTCTGATGTATCTCACTGCTAGTAGACCTGATATCATGTTTGCTACTTGCATTTGTGCAAGATATCAGGCTGCTCCAAAGGTGTCTCACCTAGCTGCTGCAAAGAGAATCCTCAGATACCTCAAATGAGCACCTAAACTAGGTCTTGGTATCCAAGAAATAGTGATTTCAATCTCTACGGATACTCTGACAGTGACTATGGTGGTTGCAACATTGACAAGAAATCAACATCAGGAGGATGTCAATTTCTTGGTGGAAGAATCATTTCATGGCAATGCAAGAAACAATCCTGCGTATCTACATCAACTGCTGAAGCTGAATACATTGCTGCTGCTAGCTGCTGTGCTCAGCTGCTGTGGATTCAGAACCAGATGTTAGACTATGGATTCAACTTCATGAGTACTCCTATCCATATTGACAACAATAGTGCTATCTCCATCACAGAAAATCCAGTGAAGCACTCCAAGACAAAGCACATTGATATCAGGTATCATTTTATTAGAGATATTCATGAGAAAAATCTGATAAAGTTAATCAAAGTTGACTCAAATGAACAATATGCTGATTTGTTCATAAAAGCTTTTGATGAACAAAGGTTTAAATATCTCATATCAGCTATTGGGATAATAAACATTGATTAAACAACCTCTTTTGAAAACTTTTTAATGTGTTAAGTCTTGTGTCAATACAATTTAAGTCCTGTTACAAAAGATCTCCTTGAAATATTCCCAGTGTAAATTTCTTCCGAAGAGAAATTAACTCTCGGAAGATATTCCCAAATATCTTCCAAAGTCAAATTCCTCCATGGAAATTTTCTTCTCGGAAGAGTTTTTAGTCTCGGAAGAAGCGATTGATTTCATATCAGATCTACTTCCGAAGCTTATAAAACTCTTCATTCGGAAAGCAGTTCTTACCTTCGGAAGCAATGCTTTGCTTCGGAAGAAAGAATTGCTTTCGGAAAACTAATTACCTTCGGAAACGTTTTATACTCGGAAAAGGAGTTTTTACTGTGTAACGGATATCTTTTTGGGCCCCACTCTGTAAAAGGTAAAGATTTTGTTGATGATGACTGAATATTTAAATTTATCCCTTACCGCCACTGTCATTTCATAACCGCAAACCACCGCCCTACCACCATTACCGCAATTCTTCCATTTAAATAATCCAGACTGTTCAATTTCATCTTCTTTTACCAATTTACTGCCCTAAACATTTCCTTCACTTCCAATCCTGCAATTCACCCAAGCTCAAATTTACCCTCTCTTACAATGGCGCTAAACCCTCAGCACAACCAAGTCGCATTACTTGATTCGTCAAGAGATGATGACTTCACTGAAATCATCTTTCTTTCTGAATCAACCTACTTCACGGCGCTTACCCCACCGTTTACTCCAACCACATGAGCGAATTTTGGAGAAACGGTCAAGCGAAATCTTAAATGGGGTTCGCATCCTACGGACCCGCATTTGTGGACAGGATTTGATCATAAGTGAACAACTCATCAAGGAGCATCTAGAGCTTCATGATGATGGAGCTCCTACTGAGTTTCCCAAAGAAGACTTGGATGGCACATACATTCTCATGGGATATGGTGGAGATGTGAGCAGGTCAACCGTATACAAATTCAACTTCTCACATCATTGGAAGTTTCTCCTGCATATCGTTCTTCACTGCCTATCCAACAAGTCTGGGGATGGGATCAAATCCCATACGAACTAGGATGCCTAGTTCACGGGTGGTGAGAGGCCTGCACTTCAATTACTCAAGGTTTGTGTTGACCAATTTAATTGGAAATCTTAGAAGGGAGACATTCTTCATGTATCCCCGATACATTCAACACTTCATAAACTGCGAGTTGGAACAGAGCAAGCTTGTCTGCGCAGCTGCTCTAACTATTCCTCAAGTGCGGCCTGCCATCTTCAAAACTTTGAAGAAGGTGTCTATCAACTTTACTGGCAGGTATACTCCTTTACCTCCAGATATGATTGAGCGCATAGCTCCTGGTGACATCCCTGTTAACCCACAGGTGATGAACCCACACCAGCCAACCACCACACCACAATGCCGACATTACCTTCTCCATCCATCAAATTCACTTACCAAAGACGCCCAAACGAACCCTTGTTCAATCTACTCTGATTGAACAAGCTCCTCCAGTTCAACCCAAAAGGACTAGAGTGGAAACATGGACTCCCACTCAGTCTGAGGTCCCACCATCCTTCACCATTGACCTCAATATGGGCTTTGAGTCTTCTCAGTCTCAAACCTAAGAGCCCGACACTCAAGCTTTTAGCCCACAGGGTGAGTATTTACACTCCCCTGTGCAGCCAATAGTTCCCAGATCAGTAGGCCTAACCTCCCTATCTTTTACTGATCTGCTCCTTAAACCGATGAAGAGATAACATCTCTCCATGGCCATGAAGTTGATCTACAACACCCTCTCCAAGATCAACAGATCCAAGAGAGATCCTTTATCTCTAGCCCCATCAGAAGCCAACAACTGAGGTGAGTCCCACTGATGTGGAGGGGACTCATGTAGGCTCAGCTGCCACTACTCAGAGTCTCTCATTGAGCTCTCAGGACAGTGGTAACATCAATCAGACTGAGTCTACGACAACTTTGCCCATTGATATCTCTGAAAGAGATAACTTTGAGCAAAGGTATCCAGGGTGCCAAGAAGCCACATCTGGTGGTGAGACTGAACATACTAGGTATGTTATCTCATCTCCCCGTGATTCTTCACTTGAAGATGAGGGAAGTATGCAACTCACTATTCAGTACTTGATCTCTAAGGTCTCAAACCTTGAATCTCAGGTTAGGATCTTAGAGAACAGGTCAGCCACTCAAACTTGAGATTGACAATCTCAAGGGTAAACTAGCTGAGAAACAGACGGAGAGGTCTGTTAGGCATGTACCTATCCAAGTCTCATTAACTTCTTCCTCTAGCTCATCTAGCTCTCAAGATGATGCTACCAAAAAGGGGGAGAATGTTCAGAGACAAACACCTGAGGAACCACCGATCCAGTCCTCAACTTCCCAAATCATCATCATGCCTAAGTTATCTCAATCTAATTTTAAGATTGACTCACACATGCTTCATGATCTCTACAGACTTTTCACAAAGTATGTATTGAGATCCTCTTTCGATCAGCCCAGCCCTGACACCACACTGATCTACTTTAGAGCTAAAGAGCTTCAAAGGCTACTGCACCTTCTACCACTGTGGAAGAAGTTGGTCAACCTAAGGTCCACATGAAACCTAAGATTAACTTCGAAGGGGAAATGGGGACTGATGGCCCAGCAACTGAAACAGTTAGGACAGAACTTGCATTTACTTGCTCTTCCGAAGCTGAAGTTAAAGCTTCGAAAGAACAAACTGAAACTTCCGAAGCTGAAGTTGAAGCCTCGGAAGAACAAGATAAGTCTTCCGAAGCTGAGATGGAAGCTGCGGAAGAACTATTCAAAATGTCCGAGGAACTGATCATCACAGATGTTATTGCTGAAATAGCATCTGAGTTGAGCAGATGCTACCTCTATCCCAAACACCATCTCTGCCTCTCTCTCAATCTGAACCCTCTATCCAAGAACCACCGCAGTCAAAAGACAAAGGCAAAAAGAAAATGACTGCGGAAGAGATTCAATAAGAGGAGAAGATTGCAAAGCTGAAAAGGAAAGGTTGATTCCCGGCTGAGAAGCTGTTAGCTGCTAGTTCAAAGGCAGCTGCAGCCAATCAGGAGGCTATCAACAATAAGAAGAGAGAGGAACTCATTGATCAGCTCATCAACCTAGGAGCTGCAAATGAGGAGACACTCCTGCTACCACTAGAGGAGTTGGTGACTTTGGAGAGGTCAACCAGGCTAAGACAAGAAGAAGAAGCCAGGTTGGCCTTAGAGAGGAAAGAAGAAGAGCAGAGGAAAGCAGCCTTGCAGCTGAGAGAAGCTAGGATAAAATTCCTACTCTCCAGAGGATTCAACCTTCAAGACCTTTCTCCCCATGATAATGATACGATCCTCTGGCTCCACAACAAAGAGCAGGATCAAATGGAGAAAGAAAGGAAGAAGGCTGCAAAGGAAAGGGTAGAGAGAAGAGGAAGAAGGAAGAAGAGGCAAGGATCTCTGCCACCAAGAAACTTAGTGACAAAGCCTGGATGAAATACTATCTCCGGGCTCACGGCTTCTCTGGTAGGCAGGTGGGTCCTATGTCTGAAAAGACACTCCAACGGATTGTCAGTGAAATTAAAGCTGACACCCATATGGGAAAGAAGAAAGAGATGTATAGAAGGGGACAGGGAATGATCTTCACCCCAACCACTCAACCACAACCAACCACTCAACCACAACCAACACCAGAAGAACCAATTCCATTCTCCTTTACCATCAAAACCGAGCCCTTAGATGAAACCTTCACCCCTGAACCTACAACTCTACCCATACCTACTTCATCACCACAACCACCTAAACTTCCCATCCTTAAACCCAAAACACAACCCAGAACCACTGAACCCAAACCTACCCAACTGATACCCAGACCATCCCCTCAGCCTTCTCAACATCTCTCTCTTGAAGAGTTTAAGGAAATCAAGACAAAGCTCCACAACTGCACAACTCTGAGCAACATCTCCTGTGAGGAAGATCTCATCAACATCACCTATGTTGATGACTCTTCAAGTTCCTTACACTAGATCAATTTCTTGATTTGCCTAGAGGAACTTTGGGCCAGGCTGCAAGACTTCTTGGTCTCAACTCTGATTCTCTGAATGCTGAAGAGAAGAGACTTAGAAGAAAACTGGTGACTCTGCTGGATACAAGAAAGGAGGACAGGATTCCTAGTCAGTTTCCTACGCCTAGGAAAAGCATAATCCAGTGGAGGTTCGATGAAGCTTCTCACAACTTTGTTGTGGAAAGGGAGAATGGTGAAATCAACCGATTCAATGCCACTTCTCTGTTTCACCTCAGCATATTTGACATTGCTGAGCTTGCAGAGAAGCCATTCTCCAACCCCTCCAACTCTGAGACTGCTGCTATCATCAGAAATCATCTCAGCAGTCTTCACTTGGCTGAGCTAACTGCAAAAGCCAAGATCAAAGAAGAGTTGAAGTTGAAAAGACAGGAAGAAAAGGAAAGACCTACCACCAAGGGAGCAGCCTTTCTACAGATGGTGGAGGGTCCGGAATTGGAACCTATAGTTAGATGGGAATATGACTATAGTTCCCATCAACTAACTCTTTTCAGAGGGCCATAGGAAAGGGTACATATAATCCAAGGTAACAGACTGGATGTTCTGTCTACCAAGGATTTGTACAAACTTCTCAGCACCACATCAGGGAAGAACAAGGAAACAGATAGATATCTACTTTCTTTGGTGCTGAAAGTTTTGAGAAGAAGAGAGAAGTAAAGTTTTGGTAGCATCAGCCTAGGGGGAGTTTGTTGGGTCATTATACGGCTGGTACAACCAAAACCACTTCACATAGTCAATTTGGTGCTACATTCAAAGGCTTCTAAAGCCAAGTATGAGAACTTCTGAAGTCTGAAGAGTTCTTCTGAAGACAAAGTCTGAAGACATCAGCTAAAGACATCAGCTGAAGACATTAGCTAAAGACATCAGCTGAAGACATTAGCTAAAGACAAAGTCTGAAGACATCAGCTGAAGACAAAGTCTGAAGACAAGCTGAAGACAAGTTTAAAGAACAACGTGAAGACAAACTCTACTTCCGAAGACAAAGAAGAAGTCCCCAAGCCTTGTGTCACACCCCAAACTTGACGGCGGAAACGTCGAAGTGTGAGGGTTAAGATTGTTCACAACCATATAACGCTATATTATAATGTAAAATGCCATTAATCAATTGTTTCAAACACCACATACATCAAAGTCTCAAAATAAATCAAACGAAAACAGGAAATCCAATTGTTCTTATTAAGCCTAGGTCCATGTTCTAGGTTTAAGCATTTCTTCAATCATCTCTAAGCTTGCACATTACCTGAAACATGTTGAAAATAAAGTCAACTAACGAGTTGGTGAGTTCTCATGGTTTTATACAATAAGTATACAAAAATGTGGCAATTCTAGTCAATGGTTACAAGATAGTAAGTATATGGAACATGCATAGTTACAATCAAACCTCGACTGAATAATATGAATAAGCATGATTAGCTAAGTGTATTTGGTTCCCTAGTGCACAAGCATACGACTCCTAGGAGCCGGCAATCCCTCGGCATTAGCACCAAATAGGCTTGTCAGGCCCAAAGATCTAAGACTTCGCCAGGCTAGCAATAGTTAATGATTGCACACGTATGTCACATCTCATATAATACTTAACATATTCAAACAACCACGACTATGTAAAGAATTGCACGTGTGTAATAAGTATTAAAGCGTGTATGTGTAAGTTTGTATAAGCAACATGTTTCCCCTGAAAGGTGTGAAATAAACGTAAAGCGGGGCATAAGAACTCACATGATTAAAGTTAGGAGACTTGTAGTTGAAATATGAATAATCACGAATAAGGAAACCAACACTAACGTCACAAGGCACCTAAATAAAAATAAAGTAACGCGTTATAATAGGTTGATGATTAATCATTATATTTTTAAGGTTCCTAATTATAGATCAAATAAGTTTTAATAATTATTCATTACATGTTAATAATGCGATCGGGTTAAAGGAACGAATGGATGCATATATGCGGATTAATTAATTGCACGAGAAAACAAAAGTAACATAAAGAGGACTTAATCTAATTGTACGCTAAATTGGTTTGTAAGGGTTATACATAATAATTCCAATAAGTGATTACTACTAAAAAGGATTAAATATATACCTATATACATATACATATATATATATATATATATATATATATATATATATATATATATATAAGTATACATATGTATAGGTAACTAACATTTTAATAGTTGAAAATGTATTCGGGTTTTATTCCTCTTTGGACACATTACCCCATTTTTATATAAATTAAGAACAACAATTTAATACTTAACAAAATTTTGCATTTAAAAAAAATATATAACAATGTATACGAAATATTTTATAAACAAATAATTTGGTTACAAAAAGATAAAACAAACAAACCTGTGTTTTATAAAATAATCCTTTAGAAATTTTCAGAAAGAAAATATAAAAAAAATGAATAAAATAAAATAAAGAAAAAGAATGAAACAGAAGGAAAAGAAGAAAAAAAAAACAGAAAAAGGGGGGGGTTGCCCGGGGTCGAACCCGAGACCTCCCCTGAAACATGGGGCGCAGGAACCAGTGAACCAGGGCCATGGCCTTGGTTCACATTGGTTGGGGTTCGAGTTCGAAACATGGGGCCGAGGGGGTTGAGCCGGTTATTTCGATCAAATGGCTCAAAAAACGGGTTTGGGCCTCGCCGGAGCTCGGCCGGAGCTCCGGCCAATGGCCCCCGGAATTTCGGGCAAAAGAAAACACAAATTACATTTTCAGCCCCTGAAGTTTGGGCTAATGGTTAAAACTTTGTTTTACAAGTTTAGTATTTGGCAAAACACCCCCTGAACTTTGGATTAAGAAAAGAATTTGTTATTATAACTATAATATTATTATTATTGTTATAGTTAATATTATTATTATTATTGTTATTATTATTATTATTATATTATTATTATTATTATTATTATTATTATTATTATTATATAAAAAAATTTTTTACTAAGGATGCTATACATTTGCATAAATAAAATGAACACAAAAATACAGGATGTTACAGTCTCCCCAACTTAAAAGAATTTCATCCCGAAATTAGGAAAACAAAAGGGTTACAAGAATAAGGAATGGTACGTCTTCTTCATATGATCTTCACGCTCCCAGGTGAATTCTGCTCCTCGTTTGTTCTCCCATTGAACCTTAACGATTGGGGTCGTAGAGGTCCTAGTCTTCTTCATAATGCGATCCATGATTTCGACGGGTTTCTCAACGAAGTGTAGTGACTCGTCGATCTGAATGTCTTCCAATGGCACATACAAATTATCGTCGGCCAGGCACTTCCTCAGATTCGAGACGTGGAAGACCGGGTGAATTCCACTAAGGTCGGAGGGTAGTTCTAGTTTGTAGGCCACTTTCCCGATTCTTTTAGAACCTTGAAAGGCCCTACAAACCTCGGAGCTAACTTACCTTTCCTTCCAAAGCGAACCACACCCTTCCACGGTGAGACCTTGAGAAGGAACATCTCCCCAACTTGGAATTCTAGTGGCTTGTGACGTTTATCAGCGTAGCTTTTCTGTCGAATCCTTGCCACTTCCAGGTTCTTGCGGATGATAGCGACTTTATCGGTCGTCTCTTGTATGAGTTCGGGACCGGTGATAAGATTTTCGCCAATGTCGGTCCAGCAAATTGGTGAACGACACTTACGACCGTAAAGTGCTTCAAACGGTGCTATTTGAATGCTTGAGTGGTAACTGTTGTTGTAGGAGAACTCTGCGAGCGGCAGGTGTGTATCCCAGTCGCCCCCAAAATCAAGGACACAGAGACGTAACAGGTCTTCCAGGGTTTGGATCGTCCGCTCGGTTTGGCCATCGGTTTGGGGATGGTAAGCCGTGCTTAAATCCAATTGCGTACCCAGAAGTTCTTGCATAGTAGACCAGAAGTGGGAAGTGAATCGAGCGTCTCGGTCGGATATAATGTGAGAGGCACACCATGACGGCTTACGATCTCGTCGATGTAAATCCGGGCTAACCTTGATGTCTTATACGTGTCACGTATGGGTATGAAATGTGCCGACTTGGTCAATCGGTCGACGATTACCCATATGCTATCGTGCCCGCGAGATGTCCGAGGCAGCTTGGTTATGAAGTCCATGGATATGTGTTCCCATTTCCACATGGGAATTTCGGGTTGTTCGAGTAAACCACTTGGACGTTGGTGTTCCGCTATAACTTTCGTGCATGTAAGGCATTTAGCAACGTAGGTTTCTATGTCTCATTTCATTCCGGGCCACCAATATTGACTCCGTAAGTCCATGTACATTTTATCGGAGCCCGGGTGGATAGAATAACAAGTCCGATGTGCTTCGTTCATGATAGAAGCCCGAAGGTTATTGCGTTTGGGAATCCAGATTCGGTTTGCGAAATACATTAACCCATTGGCTCTTGTTTTCAATTGGGCTAAGAGATTTGGCTCAAGCTCTTCCTTCATACTCCCTTCGGTTTGCACCGCTTGCTGGGCTTCTCGAATACTTGACTCGATGTAGCAATCGATCTTCAAATTTTGTAGTAGTACTGTTGCATTGTTGACATCGAGTCGGATTTCAGTGTCAAACTCTACCAATGCGTCGAACCATTGACGTCGGTCGCGAGTCTCTTGAACGGAGACCATCTTTTGATGCGTCTTTCGACTCAATGCATCGGCTACGACATTTGCCTTGCCGGGATGGTATCGGATATCACAATCGTAGTCGCTAATTAGTTCCACCCAACGACGTTGCCTCATATTGAGGTCCTTCTGATTGAAAACGTGTTGGAGGCTTTTGTGGTCCGTGTAGACTATACATTGCGTGCCGTATAGATAGTGTCTCCAGATTTTCAAAGCAAAGACCACCGCTCCGAGCTCGAGATCGTGCGTCGTATAATTTACCTCGTGAACCTTCAATTGTCTCGAGGCATATGCGATGACCTTTCTCCGTTGCATGAGAACACAACCAAGGCCTTGTTTCGACGCGTCGCAGTATACCGTGAAGTCGTCATTCCCATCCGGTAGCGTTAGAATAGGAGCATTGCACAACTTGTGCTTCAATGTCTCAAACGCCCCTTCTTGCTTGGCTTTCCACTCGAAAGGCTTGTTCTTCTGAGTCAAAGACGTGAGTGGCTTTGCGATTTTCGAGAAGTTGGCAATAAATCGTCGATAATACCCGGCTAGACCAAGAAACGATCGAACTTCCGTCGGAGTTGTGGGAGCACTCCAATTCTTCACGGCTTCAACCTTCGCAGGGTCGACGTGAATTCCTTGACTATTCACAACGTGCCCTAAGAATTGTACTTCTTCAAGCCAAAACTCACATTTCGAGAACTTCGCGTACAGTTGTTCCTTCTTCAACAGATCGAGGATTTGACGGAGATGAAGTTCATGAACGGAGCGAGACTTGGAATAAATAAGAATGTCGTCAATGAAAACGATGACAAACTTGTCTAGGTATGGCTTGCACACCCGATTCATAAGATCCATGAAGACCGCAGGAGCATTGGTTAAGCCGAAAGGCATAACCATAAACTCGTAATGCCCATACCGAGTGCGGAATTTAGTCTTTGGGATATCGTCGACGTGGACTCGCAGTTGGTGATAACCCGAACGCAAGTCGATTTTTGAAAAGATTGCAGCTCCTTGAAGTTGATCGAAGAGATCGTCGATACGAGGAAGAGGATACCGGTTCTTGATGGTCAACTTGTTGAGCTCCCGGTAATCGATAGACATACGGAATGACCCATCTTTCTTCTTCACAAATAAGACGGTGCACCCAAGGAGAAGAACTAGGGCGGATAAACCCCTTCTCGGATAATTCCTGGAGTTGGGTAGAGAGTTCTTGCATTTCTGATGGTGCGAGTCGGTAAGGTGATTTAGCCGCGGGGCCTGCTCCGGAATCAAGTCGATTTTGAATTCAACTTCTCGTACAGGAGGCAACCCACTAAGGTCGTCGGGAAAGACCTCAGGGAATTCTCGTACAACTGGAACATCTTTGAGTTCCTTCCCTTTGGTTTTGGTGTTGAGTACATAGGCCAAGAATGCCGGATAACTCTTACTTAGGCATTTCCGAGCCTTAGTGCATGACATAAGCTTGAGTCCTTTGGAAGACCGTTCACCGAACACCTTCAACGTGTCCCGGAGGGTAGGGGCATGCGAATACACTTCTCGAAGCAGATGATCTCGGCATGGTTCTTGGATAACCAATCCATGCCAATAATAACGTCGAAGCTTCCAAGCTTCATTGGAATGAGGTCGATAAGAAATTTATGGTTGTCGAGACACAAAAGACAATCGCGGATGACCACGTCGATGGTGATGGGTTCTCCATCAGCAACTTTGATGGTGAGAGGTCTCTCTAGATTTGAGCGAGGTTTAGAAAGTGTCAGCTCGAATTCTAAGGAAACGAAACTTCTATCGGCGCCCGAATCAAATAATACGTATGCATAGGTGTCATTAATAAGAAACATACCTGTATAGGTTTTAAAGGCACTTAAGGACATAAGCAAGGAATTTTAAGAGAAATTCTATAGAGATAGGGTTGAAATTTTTGCGTACCGTTCACCACCTCATTGTTCGTTTGAGCTTGGTTCGCGTTGATGTTGAAGGCACGTCCACGAGCTTGTGGAACATTGCCCACAGGACCGAGGGCATTGGGGGCGGTAGTGACCCGTTTCTTCACAATTATAGCAAGCTCGGTTTGGTTCTGTTATCGCGTTTCCCATTGCTCGGCGGCAGGTTGCCACGAGATGCCCGTACTTGCCGCATAGTGTGCAGATACGGCACGGAAGATTTCCCGATGATGGTACCTACACGTGTTGTACATAGGTAGAGGGCCTGCATAAGCCCTTGCCACAGGCACTTGTGCGGCCGGCGCAGTCCCGGGAACACACTGTCTTTGAGGCGGCTTAGGAGCAGCCACGGCGTAGTTCCGTGCCGGTACAAACTTCCGTTTCTTGTTATCAGGCTTGACCTCCTTGACCTCCTCGGGGGTCGTCTTCTCAGTTTTCTTGGCACCCTTTGCAGACATAGTGCCCGCTCGGATGTGGTTCTCCGTCAACTGTGCAGTGATGGTGATGGCTTCTTCCAGAGTTGCGGGTCGGCTACCCACCACGGCATCCTGAATCTGAGGCGGCACACCCTTAATAAATTTTTCCACATTACGGGAAACAGTATCCACCATGTGTGGTAGCAGTATACTCAGCTCGTGATGACGGGTAGAATACGCCAGATGGTTCCCGCCATCCTGTTTTAGGTTCCAGAATTCCTCCTCAAGTTTCTGGATTTCACTTCTCGGGCAAAACTTGGCGATGGCTATGTTTTTGAAGTCCTCCCAAGTTAAAGCCAAGATCTCTTTGGAGCCTCGGTTTCTCTTTTCGCTGTTCCACCACGTTAAGGCCCTTTGCTGCAGCATACTGGTGGCATACCTCACTTTGAGTGCTTCGGGGCACTCACAGTTGACGAAGGTGTTCTCCATCCCCTCAAACCATTCTAATAGACCGGTGGCACCTTCCTTGCCACTATAACTGGGAGGCTTGCAGGAACTAAAATGCTTGAAGGTGCAAGACTGGTTGTTACGGCCTTGGTTTGCCCTATTTTCCCCTTTGTCGTTGCTATTGTTTGTGACGTTTGTGATCATAGTGCTGCTGAGTTCAGCCACCACAGTCGGGATGACCGCAGCCATTTGCCGGGCAATCATGGCGGCAAGCTTGCAGCCGGATCTTCCTCGGTTTCCGTGGTAACGAGACATGCTGGAAAAATACAAATTGGGTTAGGATCGGTTTAAAAGGATAATAAGGATGGGCAGTTAAGGTAAGAATCATGAATTATTCAGAATGATTCCATTTGGTGACGCATCACCATTGGAAACGTTGACACGTGAAGATGAATTGACCCATTCGCCTCAGAAACTTGTGTATGTTGGTCATAGTTTATCACTCATCCTGAAAATCCCCAGGTAAGCATGACTGGTCCCGTAGGATTTATGCGAAATGCTTACCTTAGCCCGAGGGCCTTTTGCCAGGAAAACCAGAATACAGGTGTCTATGTACCATACTATTTCTTTGGTTCATGAAATCAAAAATCTTGATGGGATAGTTACAAGATTAGACATAAAGTCCAAGGAATTTCTATCAATAAGTCCTACTCAGTGACGAGGATGGATTTAAGAAGTAGCAATTGTCGGGGAGAATCAATGTTTAAGATAAGTCTAGGGGAGACGGGTAACAATATGTAATCATGCAGAAAGGCACCTATGCTAAGGCATTACATTGCACATAATAAGGCATAGCGTTAGGCAGCATGCAAACAATAAGTATGTATTCCGAAGAATACTATTCTATAAGGATCATGCATAAACTATAGTCTAGGTCACTATTTCTAATAACCTAAATCCCTATAGTTATGGGCTCTGATACCAATCTGTCACACCCCAACCTTGACGGCGGAAACGTCGAAGTGTGAGGGTTAAGATTGTTCACAACCACATAACGCTATATTATAATGAAAAATGCCATTAATCAATTGTTTCAAACACCACATACATCAAAGTCTCAAAATAAATCAAACGAAAACAGGAAATCCAATTGTTCTTATTAAGCCTAGGTCCATGTTCTAGGTTTAAGCATTTCTTTAATCATCGCTAAGCTTGCACATTACCTGAAACATGTTGAAAATAAAGTCAACTAACGAGTTGGTGAGTTCTCATGGTTTTATATACAATAAGTATACAAAAATATGGCAATTCTAGTCAATGGTTACAAGATAGTAAGTATATGGAACATGCATAGTTACAATCAAACCTCAATTGAATAATATGAATAAGCATGATTAGCTAAGTGTATTTGGTTCCCTAGTGCACAAGCATACGGCTCCTAGGAGCCGGCAAATCCCTCGGCTTTAGCACCAAATAGGCTTGTCAGGCCCAAAGATCTAAGACTTCGCCAGGCTAGCAATAGTTAATGATTGCACACGTATGTCACATCTCATATAATACTTAATATTCAAACAACCACGACTATCTAAAGAATTGCACGTGTGTAATAAGTATCAAAGCGTGTATGTGTAAGTTTGTATAAGCAACATGTTTCACCCCGAAAGGTGTGAAATAAACGTAAAGCGGGGCATAAGAACTCACATGATTAAAGTTAGGAGAACTTGTAGTTGAAATATGAATAATCACGAATAAGGAAACCAACACTAACGTCACAAGGCACCTAAATAAAAATAAAGTAACGCGTTATAATAGGTTGATGATTAATCATTATGTTTTAAGGTTCCTAATTATAAATCAAATAAGTTTTAATAATTATTCATTACATGTTAATAATGCGATCAGGTTAAAGGAACGAATGGATGCATATATGCGGATTAATTAATTGCACGAGAAAACAAAAGTAACATAAAGAGGACTTAATCTAATTGTACGCTAAATTGGTTTGTAAGGGTTATACATAATAATTCCAATAAGTGATTACTATTAAAAAGGATTAAATATATACCTATACACACACACACACACACATATATATATATAAGTACACATATGTATAGGTAACTAACATTTTAATAGTTGAAAATGTATTCAGGTTTTTTTCCTCTTTGGACACATTACCCCATTTTATATAAATTAAGAACAACCAATTTAATACTTAACAAAATTTTGCATTTAAAAAAAATATAACAATGTATATGAAATATTTTATAAACAATTAATTTGGTTACAAAAAGGTAAAACAAACAAACCTGTGTTTTATAAAATAATCCTTTAGAAATTTTCAGAAAGAAAAATATAAAAAAAATGAATAAAATAAATAAAATAAAGAAAAAGAATGAAACAGAAGGAAAAGAAGAAAAAAAACAGAAAAAGGGGGGGTTGCCCGGGGTCGAACCCGAGACCTCCCCTGAAACATGGGGCGCAGGAACCAGTGAACCAGGGCCGTGGCCTTGGTTCACATTGGTTTGGTTTTGAATTTAAGCATAGCCTCCCCGGTTTTCCCCCAAATCCGATAAACCCTAGTTTCAACAGATCCTCAATTGACCCTCGATTCGGTGTTAGACACCCAAATCATCATAGGGCTTTTGATCCTTGGACCAAAACGAGTAGTTAACAGGTTCTAATTACCTGTTTCGATTAAGCTTTGAGTGATTTCAAGATCAACTCAGCTTCGGGTGTTCGCGAGTTAGGGCTTTACGATTGGGAGGGTTTCTTGCGAAATTGAGAGTTCAGAGGGTTCAGGAACTTCAAAATGAATCAAAAGCCCCAATTTATAAGCTTAATTTCATGGTTTTGGGCTTAACACGCTCGATTGAAACCGCGTTCGAAGTTTACCAAAGTTGAGAGATTCGAGTTGTTATTTTGTAATGTTGATTGATTTATTAATTGATTAGACTGCGTATTAACTTTAGGTGTGATTGATTTGGTTCAATTTGTGGAATTTGTCAAGATTTGATTCGAAATTTCATCACGGTTAACTCGGTTTGATTTGGAAGGTTTGCATGAGCGGGAAACTCAAATTGGGTTGGGTTTCGAGTTCGAAACATGGGGCCTAGGGAGGTTGAGCCGGTTATTTGATCAAATGGCTCAAAAAACGGGTTTGGGCCTCGCCGGAGCTCGGCCGGAGCTCCGGCCAATGGCCACCGGAATTTCGGGCAAAAGAAAACACAAAAATTACATTTTCAGCCCTGAAGTTTGGACTAGTGGTTAAAACTTTGTTTTACAAGTTTAGTATTTGGCAAAACACCCCCTGAACTTTGGATTAAGAAAAGAATTTGTTATTATAACTATAATTATTATTATTATTGTTATAGTTAATATTATTATTATTATTGTGTTATTATTATTATTATTATTATTATTATTATTATATAAAAAAAATTTTTACTAAGGATGCTATACATTTGCATAAATAAAATGAACACAAAAATACAGGATGTTACACCTTGGAAGAAGCAGTCTTCCGAAGTATAAGTGGCTTCGAAAGAAGTTATTCTTTCGAAGCAATTTAACCTTCGGAAGACACTGCTATGACCAGTGGACATAAGTATGGTCTCTGCCATTCTGCTGCAGACTTCTGATACATTAAGAGCCATGTTGTTGACCATACTTGATTCCACTGTTCACCTTTTTATGATAGTACATGTTACCATCTTTAGTTGGTGACAAATGGTAAGTCAGGGACATGTCTTGACTACCAAATCTCAGATAAAATGTCTGAGATAACTTAACCTATAGTCTTGTAGTATAGGCGTTGGTTAGAGGTTTCCAGCTGATATCAATGTATATCCGGCTGTAGGTAGTATTATATATGTATTCTCATTGTAACTCACTAGGAAGAAAGCTTGAGCCTGTAAGAGTCTGTAATCCTTTGAGTTGAGAAGCAATATATAAAAGTACCTTGAAAAATTTACTTCATGTGTTTATTACTGCTTGTTACATGTTATATTGTGATCAACTCTTGCTAGACTCGTTCTAAGTGTTGTTCCAGGTGAGTTTGAGAGAAAAAAATCACTTGTTAAGTGACTAAAACCGTTCCTGCAAGTTTGAAACTGTGAATATTGAAATTAAATAAAATATTTAGCAACTTAAACTAATAAATCAAGAAAATAAAGAAGAAGATACACAATCAATAAAAGATACCAATCGGACTTCGACTCCACTTAGTATAGCAATACCACTAGTACAAACTCGAGGTGAGATTTTTTACACATAATATATGGAAGTAGCCTAAACCACCGTCAAAGATATTAGACATATAACTCTTCGGTAAGTAGAACGATAAACACACAATAGTCATCTAAAGTTATGCCATGAGAAACAAATTGTACAATTACATCAATGTGAAAGATGAACTAAACTCCCGTCATGGTTATCTAATTCCACAAATCCTAAAAAGCTAACATGATAAACACATGACAATCATCGTAACTTGCATAAAAAGACAAAACTTAATTACCCTTCAATTCATGAACATCAGACCACGATTACAAAACTAATTCATAAGAAATGATAAGAGAGATTCATGACATACATCATGATTTTCTCAAATATAAGAATAAAGATGCATATTTTTCTAATTTTACTAAACATTTAATCTTCAGTAAAAACATGAGGTTTTCTAACATAACTCACTTACAACACCCACAAGGTTGGACATTTTATCAAAATGAGAACAAAACACTCATAAATATTGAAGAATAAGCAAGTTTCATCACGACATTAACATAAACAACACAAAAAAATCACGTACAAGTTGTTAAAACATGCCAAGTTTCATTAATCGAAGTGATAATTTGATTTCAGCCACGAGGCTTACAAAAAAACACCCCAAACTCAAAAAATGGAATAATCATAGTAGATCTAGAGGAATTCATATTAAATTGAGTGGAAATGGGTTGGATTATATTAGATCCTACTTGAAAGTGCATATCTTCAATCTTGACCTTCAAATCTTTCAAAAACTCTTAAAATAAACCCAAAATCACTTAAAGGGTTGAGTAAGATAGGATTTTGAGAGAAATGAGAATTCTTTTGATAGTGGGTGCATTTGAGTTATAAACCTGTTTTTAGTTTGAATATAGCCATATCCTTAAATGATATGACCATATTAGCCTTCAGATATGAGCTATTTGAAAGCTTGGTAGCTTATATGGGCATATATAGTTGGATATGGTCATATTAGGAACATTTTTCTCCTTGAATTTCTTCAAATATCGAGTTCTCCATAAAAAGGCTAAGTCTCCATCGAAAACTACAAAATGCATATAAAAACACAAATAGATATCAAAATAAATGAATTTTGTAACAAAGATAACTTAAAATGCAAATGAATATGTATTATGAACATATTATTACCCTTTTTTATCTTCTCGGATGTTGGAGGGTCTTTGATGGGCATGTTGTTAGTTCATGATCGACCTTTTCTACATTCTTTAAAGGAACCTCGTCATCGATCCCTCTTATATTCACGACTTTAGTTACATAATGATTCAGATTTAGTAAACATTAATTTTCCATGGTTTTTAGTTTGGATATCATCGTAGGATATGTTCATCATAGACTTTCAACGGTCCTACCACTTCTTCGTATCTCGCATTCTTGAAATCCAATCAATCGAACCAACCACATGTATAAAATGCGTCGGTAGGCTTGTAAGAAACTTCTTGACTGCCCTCGGTTCTTTGATGCATGGTCTCACTAAGTGACATCGATTTGGATGATATACTTTTTATCTTGGAAGCGAAGCTATCGATGATATTAGTTTTTCTTATATTAGCCCTTTCAAACTCGGTTACCAACGTTTGAAGTCTAGCTTCCCTTACCCGGTTAGCTCCTAGATTTCAACTCTATTACTTCTCACATCTCCTTAGCCTCCTTAGATTACCGATTTGTAAATTTTGATATTTGGGTATCGATTGGAATAACTACGCCATTACGGTATTGTTTTTCTAAGTGTCGGATCAAGGGCTGGAATAAGCATCATCCCGTAGGCAGCCCTGCTCGATCAACGAGGCTTTGATGCCAAATCAAGTATGAACTAGTTATGTACAACACAAGAGTTTGGCTAAATTAAAATTTATTATTAAGAAAATCCAACTCTAAAAACCTAAATAAAATAAAACCTAACTCGATTTATATAGCGAACCAAATGTGTTTAACTATGACTCTATTTGCTAAACAATAGGATTAAATAAGTATGCAGAGTAATTTCTAATCTAAAAGTGGAAGAAGCAATCTTAAACATTAATTTTCTTAAAGGACAAATTATATAAAAAAGTTTGCTAGAAAGATATTTTATGTATGACCACTTTTGGTGAACTTTTTTTCAAGCTCTCCCACGTTTCTTTAACGTTTATAACTTTTGTGTATGATATTAATTTTATAAAGATTACACCATAAAACGAGCATTTTTATATTAACTATATACAAAATAAAAAAAAATATGTTTCTTATGATTTCTGCTCGTCATTAAGTCTTTCCAACAATTTCTTGTGTCTTTCCGTTCATTATTGTGTTTTTCTAAACACTATTTTATTTTTCTAAGATGATGAATTCTAAAAAATCTAATGGTGAAATAACACTGTTGTGTATTTTAGTATGTAAAAAAATTATAAAACAACAACTAATTTATATAATACATTAAAGACAATGACAAATTAACATAAAATGATATAAAACACAAAACATAATGATAAAGTGTCTCATTATGTTTTTCTGAATGCTATTAATTGTTTTTCTAAAATGACGAGTTTTGAAAAACAAATGATGAAATAACATCGTTGTCTATTTATAATTGTAAACACAATGTTAAAATTATAACAAATTTATATAATACTCTTTAATAAATCTGTGTATTACACGAGCTGCATATATAAAATATTAAATAAAATAAAATTTATTGATTATAAAACAATATTTTATGATAAGATATGACTGAAATTACATATAGTAAAAACAATAAATAATAAAACAATGATATCATTTTTTAAAATTTTATTTCTAAATTTTTTTGGTTTTTATCAAAAAAGTTATACATATTATTTCAAAACAAACCATTTTAGAAAAAATGTCATTTAAAAGTTTCTTATTATAACTTTCAATTTTAATTACTTTTTATATAATTTGAAAACTAATTCTAAAAAATTTTGTATTTTTTTTTAAAAAATTTGATGTTTTAGAAAAATTTATTATTTTATAAAAACTTATTTCTTTATAAATAACATTGCTAAAAAGATCTATTTTCTTAATTAATTAAAAACTTTATTTTGTCACACCCCAACCTTGACGGCGGAATCGTCAAGGCGTGAGAGTTACGATTGTTCACAGCCACATAACGCTATTGCCTGAAACATGTTAAAAATAAAAGGTCAACATATTGTTGGTGAGCATTCTATAGTTTTGAATACATAAGTATATAAAATATGGCAATTCATGTTGTAAACTAGAGAACAAGGTAACTAGGGATGTAAGACAGAATGCACAATCAAACATTGACAAAGTTTTACAAGTCTTAAACGTTTACAAGTATACTTGGACCAACCAAGTTATAAGTATATACGATTAGCTAAGTGTACTTGGATCAACCAAGCAGGCTTGTCAGGCCCATAGATCTATGACGTCGCCAGGCTAGCAATAGTTAATGATTGTACATGTATTCGACATTACATGGTAGCTACAATATTCAACTAATCACAACACACAAGTAAATTGCCATAAGTTTACAAGAATCAAACATTTACAAGTGCAATGATTAATAAGTAACATGTTTCACCCCAAAGTGTGAAAATATGAAAAAGGGGTATAGAAATACTCACATGAAATAAATAAGATGATGATAAGTTGATGATTGGATAATAAACAACGTTCCAACGAAAATCCTCACAAGGCACCTAAGTATAAGTGCATTTACAGGATTTAAGTTTATTATATAGATTTAACGTTTGGATGAAGACTAGTATTTAAATAATTTTCTTTTTAAGACATGCCAAAATAATTGTTATTTGTTAACAATTGAAGATCGTTTATATTTCCTTAAATTATATATATATATTATATATATATATATAATATATATATATATATTGTTATTCAAAGGTGTAAATAAATTACAATGATCATAATTTAAAATGTTGTATATACATTTTAAATAAAAATTTTTAGAACTTACTATTTTAAACGAAATTTTGGTAACAAGGGGTTCAATAATAATCTACTAATTATTAGTTTCGAATCATATTATTAGAATTTATTCAAACCATCTTTTCTCAAAATGTTTTATAAAATAAACATTTTTTTTAAACTTAAAAAAATATTTCAGAATGTCTTTGAAGGGTTTTTAAAAATTTAGAATGTACAAAAGTAATTTGATATATTTAAGAATTTTCAGAAATTTAATTTAGGCTAGAAACTATAAAAAAAACAAATGGCAGAGGCCCGGTTCGAACCCGGGACCTCCTGCTCATGGTGGCCGCGTTTTACCAGTAAACCAAAGCCTCAGCTGCGATTTGATTTAGATTTAAAATCTTTTAAACATCAATAGCAATCCACCCCTATTTCATATAAACCCTAACTCGATCAACCCCAAAATTGACACTCAATTCGTGTTTGTTACCCAAATTAAGTATAGGGCTTTGCTTCCTTAACCGATTTCAAGTTCAAGGGTGTGATTAATTTACCTTATTCAATTGAAGAAACGGTTTAGTGAAGTCAAAGTATGTCGCGGCTAAGTGAGAATCGATTCGGGGTGCAAACGTTGATGTTAATCAAATTAACTTTACAGGAAGCTTATAATGGTGATCTAGAAGCGAAACCCTCTATCAATTACAACCAAAACTGCTCGATATAGGGTCTTCGGGTGGTTGCAGGTCCGCGACCGAGGATGGGGGCCGATGGTGCTGGTTGTGCGTGTTTAAGTGAGATTGAAAACTAGGATCGATTGAAGACAGATATATGGTCGTGTATGTGAAGCTAATTCGATTATTGTAATGTATAGTGCGCGATTTGGCTGTAAAGGTGGCCGACAATGGTGAAAGCAATCGGGTTTTCAGCGATGGGAATGGGGGGTGGGGTTGGGTGTGTTTTGAAAGTTTACAAAAATTACATAATTGGTCCCCGATATTTCAATCTTTTGTTATTTTACGTAAAAACGCTTATTGTGTGGTTTCAAAGTTAACAAAACACCCCTGGACCTTTAATTCCATTTTTTTTCTTAAAATATTAATAGAAATATTATTATTATTATTATTATTATTATTAGTATTATTGGCGTTATTATTATTATTATTATTATTGTTTTATATTATTATTATTATTATTATTATTATTATTTTATTATATTATTAACTTGCCGTGAAATACGAGATGTTACAATTTTAATCTAAAAAAATTAAATAATCTTATAGTAATAATGTGGTTATTTAATACGAGAGAGAAGTAGGAAAATTTTGATACGAATGAATGTGGTGTTGGCACATGTCCTCTTAGTTATCCTTTTATTAGATTAAGTAGATATAAAAATATTGACAAAAATAACATAAATGATTTAAAACATAAAAAATAATGATGAATACATATAACAAATAATAAAAAATATCTGATACAATAACATGAGATATATAACAAAATAACCTGACGTATTAGACACAATGAACAAAATACAGTCTATTTTAAAATAATAAAATAACAAATGTCATTTTATGGTCCTTAATTTTTTAGATTAATAGCACCAACTTATTATTATTGCTTTAATATTTTATATCAACATAATAGTGTTTGTCGTGCATCGTTGTACAATTTTAGAAAGTTAAATTGAGCTCAAATTCAATGTACAAAGGAGAACATGGTTTTGTGGTGGCTTGGCTTGGCTCGGCTCCCACTCGTGTGGGTGGGCACTCACTGCCTCTTCCATCTTCTCTATGGCCACACCCCCGGCTCGTTTATATCCACACACTATAACATCAATAATAATAAATGATAAATAACAATAATAATAATAATAATAATATTATTATTATTATCTTTTTATTAGTTTTTAAAACCTCGTATCTATCCGTTCAATACCAAACTGATGCTTGCTTCTTAAGGAATATGATAAACCTATCACATACGATACAAAACTATAGTTGGTAAAATTTTAAAAAAGAATGAATATTATATAATACATAATATTATTAACTTTTGTCCTATCTTTTATCAATCTAGTTTAATATACTTATATTAAACTGTTCAATATTTTATTGTTATTGTAAATTACCCAATTTAGTGTCTATTTGTTATCTGTTCACTTAATCCCATATATACCATCTTACTATTTTAATTCACATGCAGTATGTTATAATATAAATACTGTATTTTTAAAAAATATTGTTGACCAATAAAACTTATATCATAGGTTACGAGAAATGTTTATAATTGTCATTATGGCTGTAGCCTTGTGATAACAAACAATTGCTTCAATTTTTATTGGGGTTTTTTTTTGGGGGGGGGGGGGGGGGGGGGGGGTTAGACTACTAAAAATTGTTGTAGATTTTTCAAAAAGATATGTATTTATAATTGAAATCAGCACGAAATACTTATAAAAAAAATACTAAACCAAACATTCAATACATGAGACGTCATTAAAACCAACTTATTTATACATAGACATGGGGGCCCTTGGTATTATTTATATGTTGCATGACACTCAATAAAAGGTTTGGGGTTTAAGTCTTATAATCGACTGAAATAAGCTTAAAAAGTACAGGAGTTCGGTGTTTAAAAAATGTACATTGACTAATATGCAAATAACTCCATTTTATTAGGGTTATTGGATTTAATAATTCCAACTTTCATTCATTGGTCGAGATTAATCGCAACTCAAGAAATGTTGTAGACACTCCTAACTTTAAACTTATTTTCCTCCAATGATCCCTTATTAACTGAGAGTTAACACTCGTTAGTTTTTTTGATGAAATGAGACTAACTATGATCCCTTATTAACTGAGAGTTAACACTCGTTAGTTTTTTTGATGAAATGAGACTAACTTTGAGTCAATTTTCAACTCTAGCACACCTAGTCTCAGTTAGGTCTGTTTTCCATTATCTAACCTCCATCACCTGAAATCTAGCTCCAACGAGTTCGGTGGTTCAAATCAGGAGGTGGCGATTGACGATTTTTGGGTGCGGAAGTTTAAATTGACGGACCCGATGATATATTTCAATTTTTTGTTTAGGTTTTGGCCATAAAAACGATCACACGTCATCAAAATACTAACGGGGTTAACTCTCGGTTAGTAAGGGTCGTTGTAGGAAATAAACTTAAAGTTGGAAGTATTTGCAAACATTTAATGAGTTGGGATTAATCCGACCAATAAAAAACTTGAGATTATTAAAATCCAATAACCCATTTTTATTAACATTTACGATAAAAGTTGTTCGTTTCATTTGGTCTAACCCACTTATGATCCAGACCAAATTAGATGGTAAAGAAGATAAATAGATAACAGAGCTCAACCAAATTTTCGTCATTGGAAGTATTTTTACCAATTCTTTCTCGGTTAATTGTTTTTAGCATAGACTCGGTTCGGTTATCATTAATGTAGGTGCATAATATACTCATATAAATTTGTTTCACAAAAGTGAAAAGTGATTCAAAATCAGAGCCAGCTTGAACAAAATGCTTCAAGTTTATCACGTGTACAGCACACGAAGCACTCAGATTAGCTAAGGCCAATAACACAAGTCACCCTTGCAGACATCTAGGTAGAGGTGTACAAAAAAAACTGGTTTAAAAAAAAGCCGAACGGTTTGAGTCAAACCGGTTCCTAAACCAACCTGAATCGACGGATTGTATACGGGTTTGTAAACCGGGATAAAAACGGTAAACCGGTTTGAGCGACTTGAGCATCTTGATGAAAAACCGGTTTGAGCGACTTGAGCATTCTTGATGAAAAACCGGTTTGAGCGACTTGAGCATTCTTGATGAAAAACGGTTTGAAACGGAACCGGTCTAGAAAAATGGTTTTTATGTATTAAACAACCCGGTCCGGTTTAAAAACCGAAACGGTTTGGAAAAAAAAAAACGGTTTGTACACCTCTATCGTGGGGGGGGGGTGACATGGTGCACGACATGCAGCAGCATCTCCACTATGTGTGTGTATGGATCGGTTTTAACCTAAATAGAAACAAAAAACCGATATTCTGGTTTCTAGGTTTTAAAACGTCGTTCGGTTTTGGTTTTTGCGGTTTTTAGTTTTCGGTTTTCACTTTGATTTCGGTTCGGTTTCAGGGCTTTTCGGTTTTACCATTTGGGCTTCGAGTTTTTATAGAAAAATGGTCCAAATTAATGAATATAAACTAAAGTCTTTAGTCTTACAACCTTTTATTGATATTAATATATAATCAACATATTCTTATAAATTACTTGACATTAAAATGAATTACAATTAATAATATACAATAACAAAAAGTTTAATAAAACGTTTTAATTATCAATTCAAACAAAAAAAGTTTAAATATTTATCTATATGTGAAAAAAAGCAAATCGATGAACAGTGATCAGCACCTGCGTGACAAATGCTGTTTGGGTTATATTATTCTTGAAATCTAAATATTTAAAAAAATAGATAAGATAAGTTAAATAAGTAAGTAATATGCTAATCATGTTTATAAGTGTATGAATACACTCTAAATTTAAAAGTTAGGCTTGTATGGTTTCGGTTCTGTTTTTTCGGCTTTTGTTACAAGCAAAACCGAAATCAAAAAGAAAAAATCGGATTTTAAAAAATCATCAAACTAAAACGTCGGTTTCTTATTGGTTTCGGTTATTTTGATTTAGTTTCGTCGATTATTTCGGTTACGATTCGATTATTATGGTTTATTCCACATCCCAATCTCCACCCTTGTTGTGAGCACGAAAAATGAATTTTTACTATGAATATCCACCACACTCATCAAATTTGTGGCACAATTTTATTTTTTGAATTAAATATTACAAGTAAAACGTGAGTTTAGATTTCTTTAAAAATAAATACTACTAGTTATCAGTGAAAATTCAAATTATCCGTTAAATTAATAATTGAATAAAAATTAAAAAAGTGAATGTAACAAAATTAAAGACGCTCATGTAATATTAAGATGACAAAAAGATCAAGTAAATTGAAGGATGATCTGTGAGTATTCGTGACACATGATCTTAGTAGGAACCTATACGCATCAAGATGACTAGGGGTGTACAAACCAGTTTTTTTTCTGAACCGGTTTTGTTTTTAAACAGGACTCGTTTTTTTTAATATGGACGAACCATTTTTTTTTCAAACCGATTTTTCATCGAAAATCCTTAAACCGCTCAAATCGGTTTGAAACGGTTTGAAAACCGCTTTTTTTAGAAAAATCGGTTTTTATACCGGTTTAACCCGTATACAAACGCTGGTTCGGGTCGGGTTAGAAAACCAATGTGGCTCAACCGTTTTTTTTTTCAAACTGGTTTGGATTTTTTTTTCAAACCGGTTTTTTTATACAACTCTAACAAGATGAGCTTATGCTAGGCACTGTCACACCCCGACCAAAGCGGCGAAACATGTCGGGCGCGACTATGATTGTTCAAATGCACAAGACACTATTAAAGTGATAATATTTAATCAACTCATTCATTTCACAACATGTTCTTACAAATACAAGAAAATAAATAGTTCTTAACTAATAACCTAACGGTCCAAAATATAATAACGTCTTTAAATCTTCAATCAACCGACAATCAAACCTGTAGCATTGCATAAAATATATTTTGTCAACATGTGTGTGGTGAGCAATTCCATGACTTTATAAATATAATATAAGGCGAAATCCACAACTCAAATATGTGAAATCGTAAATAAAAGCGACAATTGAGGTATATAAATCATAAATAAATGAGGCTCCTTTCTAATAGATATAATTACCATATTACAAGGAATAGCGTATGATCATACTTATTGAGGATGTGGATGAGGATAACCAACTAAAAACAATAAACATTTAGCAATTAATCATATGAGGCATATAACATACAATTGGACAATTATTCTAATCAACACATAACTTAGAGCTTATAGTTTGAGGATCTAAGTATTAAATCATTTTCGTTTGAGTAAGTATGTTTGCTACCCCCAAAGTATAGAAAAGAAAAGGGGATGAAATTACTCACATGAAAAGAAAGGTGTCGTTGATGAACAAACTTAGAATAAAATTCTCAAGTAAGCGGATCCGACAGTTTAACGTGCGTGTCCTAAATTGAAAGATCTTGAGTAAGTTTTGAGTCTTGAAGATGGAATATAAATGGTATAAAAGTTCATAAAAATAAGGCTTGGGTTTTCGGAAGTTTTAGTTATATTTCACAAAAGTGTGTTTAAATAGAGTAAGGATGAAATAAGTTTTATAAGAAACCGGGTCCTTGATATTTATTTTTACTCAACCTTTGTTAAGTTTTACATAAGGGAGTTGGTTTAGTGCTAGTGTGCACGATCCCGCTAATGTAAGCATCAAGATCCGACCTACACTCTCTTAAACCTGAGTTTGAGACTTTAATAAAAAAATTCGCTTAAACCCGATCCTAGTATAAATCAAGTTTGGTTCCGTCATACCATAATCTTAAAAGTATAAGTAATATAAAGTGAAACATAAGTTAAAAAAAAAGTTAAGAAAGATTTTTGGTGGTTTGAATGGTGACTGGCTCGTTAAGACGAGAATTTCGACTTTTACACGGTTTTACCCGAAACTTAGGTTCAAGCCAAGATTTGTTCTACACTTCCAAAATCTTAAGTAATATGAGTAATATAAAGTAAAAAAATAACTAAAATGATAGGTTGAACTTTTGGTGGTTTGAACATTGACTAACTCGTTAAAACGGGTGTTCGTTTTACTCGGTTTTTACCTGAAACTTGGGTTCAAGCCAAGATTTATTCTACACATCTATATCAATCATATAATAACTAAAATATAAAGAAAAACTTAGATCTAAAATGTTTGATGTAACATGGTTGCTTAAAGTTATTTAAAGTGCTTAAACGAGCGTTCGGTTTGGTTCGGTCCTTGACTCGGTATGAACCCGAGGATGGTTACCACATGTCCAAAACCATAGAACTAAAATAAGATAAAAGTTCCAGATCTAAACTCAAACATGAAAGTTAAGCGAGAGTAAACTTCCCGAAAACGACCCAAACGAGTCTAAAATGCATAAATATGTGTTTGAATGCCCACACGCCTTAAATAAAGATGAAAATAGTTTTGTCAACATATATAACTTAGAAAAAATGAAAGTATCCAAAAACACATACCCGAAATGGTTTGAAATGCAAGATTCGGTTCCGTTGACTTTTTAAAGTCAAACTTAAGCAAAACTAGCTAGAACAACTTGCAAGATCAAAAATTTGGAAGAAGAGGATGAAAATGTGCAGGTGAAATGGTTGAGAATAAGTGGTATTTATAGGGAATGATTAGGGTTTGAGGGAATGGGTAATGCGTTTGTCCGGTGGGTAAAAGTGCACTTTGATTCTTTTATTTAAAATTAATTTTGATTTAAATAAATTATGACCAGGTATAAAAACATGTTTGGAGGGTTCTAGAATAATTATGGGTTAGGTATTGATTGATTTGGATGGTTAAAATACGAGTCCGGGCCTTAAATGAGCTTAAACGAATCGAAAACGTTAAAAAAACTGATTTTGCTGAAACGAACTGTGGGCCACGCCACGACAAGTATGAATCATGATTACAACATAAAATCCATATTTTTATTAATATCCAAAGATCCGAAGACCAAAACGAGTCGGGTTTACACTACAGAATAACAAATACAAAGCTAACCGAAAATGACGAATGTCACAGTATTCCCTACTTTTGGAAATTTCGTCCCGAAATTAGAAAGAAGCTACGACGAATGATGTGGATACTTTTCCTTCATGCCGTCTTCTCTTTCCCAAGTAAATTCGGCACCACGTCTTGATTCCCAGCGAACTTTCACTAACCGAATGCGGCTTCGTTTGGTTCGTTTCTCGTTGCGATCCATAATTTCTACGGGTATTTCAACAAATTGCATTGTCTCATCGATATGTACTTCGTCGAGTGTATATGGAGATTACCCTCGGCTAAGTATTTCTTGAGGTTTGAGACATGAAAGGTAGGATGAACACCGGGAAGTTCTTTCGGTAAATCGAGTCTATAAGCCACTTTTCCAATCCTTTCGAGGATCTTGAATGGCCTACGAAACGAGGAGCTATTTTCCTTTATTTCGAAAACGGACTACCCTCTTCTAAGGAGATACTTTGAGAAGGACAAGGTTGTCGACGTGAAATTCTAGAGGCTTTCGTCGTTTATCGGCATAACTCTTTTGACGACTTCTAGCGGCGAGTAGATTCTTGCGGATTTGATCGATACGATCGGTAGTGTCTTGAACCATCTCAGGACCAGTGATTTGGGTTTCCCCAATCTCGTTCCAACAAATCGGAGAACGACACTTGCAACCCTAGAGAGCTTTAAATGGAGCCATACCAATGCTAGAATGGAAACTATTATTGTAAAAGAACTCAATAAGCGGAATATGAGAGTCCCAATTTCCACCAAAGTTGAGTACGCATGATCGAAGCATATCCTCAAGGGTTTGGATTGTACGTTCGGATTGGCCATCGGTTTGAGGGTGATAAGCGGTACTAGGGTCAAGGCGAGTACCCAAAGCATTTTGAAGTGATTTCCAAAAATGAGATGTGAAACGACCATCACGATTGGAGATGATGATCACTGGCATACCATGGCGGGACACGATTTCTCGGACATAGATTTGAGCTAGTTGTTCCATGGAGAACTTTTCTCTCGGATCGGAATGAAGTGAGCCGATTTGGTCAATCGATCGATGATTACCCAAATACTATCATTTTGGTTTCGGGTATTTGGAAGCCTAGTGATAAAATCCATGGCAATTTCTTCCCATTTCCAAACAGGAATCGGGGGTTGCTCGAGTAAATCGAAAGGTCTTTGATGCTCGACTTTAACCTTTGAGCATGTAAGACATTTTGAAACGTAAAGTGCCACATCCTTTTTCATACCGGGCCACCAATAAACGGAACGAAGATCGAATTACATTTTATCCGCACTGGGATGCACAGAATAACGTGACTTATGAGCCTCGTCAAGAATGAAAGTACGAAGTTCGTCACGTTCGGGAACCCATAAACGATTGAGGAAGTAAAGTAAGCCATGGGTTTTGTTTTGAGTTGAAGCTCGGCTCCACACGACATTTCGTCGTACATGTTACCTTCATCAACGGAGGTGCATTGGGCTCGATAAAAGCGGTTTTGAAGATTGGTTTGGATGAAGATGCTATGAAGTAGAATGGATTTGACATTAACTTTTCGACGAAGGGCATCGGCCACTACATTCGCTTTACCGGGATGGTAGCGAATTTCGCAATCGTAGTCACTAAGTAGTTCGGCCTATCGCCGTTGTCTCATGTTGAGATCTTTTTGGTCGAAAATGTGTTGAAGACTCTTATGATCGGTGAATACTACACATTTTGTACTATAAAGATTGTGTCTTCAGATTTTTAAAGCGAAAACGACGACACCAAGTTCAAGATCGTGAGTCGTGTAATTTTTCTCGTGAACTTTAAGTTGTCTTGAGGCATAAGCGATAACTTGACCTCGTTGCATGAGAACGCAACCGTGACCTTGGTTGGATGCATCACAAAATATCACAAAATCGTCGTTTCCTTCAGGGAGGGCTAAGATAGGAGCATTGCAAAGCATATGCTTTAGAGTTTGGAAAGCTTCTTCTTGTTTCGGTCCCCATTCATAAGATTTTCCCTTATGAGTTAATGCGGTGAGGGGTAACGTGATTTTGTAGAAGTTTAGAATGAAACGCCGATAATACCCGGCCAAACCAAGGAAGGATCGAACTTCGGTAGGTGTGGATGGAGTCTTCCAATCTTTTACGGCCTCAATTTTAGCGGGATCAACATGAATACCTTTATCGTTAACGATGTGACCCAAAAATTGAACTTCCCTTAGCCAAAAGTCACATTTCAAAAATTTGGCATAAAGTTGTTCTTTTCTTAGGAGATCGAGAATGGAACGTAAATGATGCTCATGCTCGGCTTCGGTTTTAGAAAAGATGAGGATATCGTCATTTATCCAAAAATGGTTTGCAAACATGGTTCATGAGGTCCATGAATACTGCGGGTGCATTGGTTAATCCAAATGGCATAACCATGAACTCGTAATGTCCATACCACGTACGAAAAGTAGTTTTAGGAATGTCATCTTCGTGAACACGCAATTGATGATAACCCGATCGAAGATCGATTTTGGAGAAGCAAGTTGCACCTTGGAGTTGATCGAAGAGGTCGTCGATTCGAGACAAAGGGTAACGATTTTTATGGTGAGTTTATTGAGCTCACGGTAGTCGATACACATGCGAAACGAGCCATCTTTCTTTTTCACGAAGAGAACGGGTGCACCCCAAGGAGATGAGCTTGGACGGATAAAACCCTTATCGGAGAGTTCTTGGAGTTGGTTTGACAATTCTTGCATTTCCAAAAGAGCTAAACGATAGGGAGCCTTAGCTACGGGAGTTTCTCCGGGCACAAGTTCGATTCAAAATTTGACGGGACGGATGGGTGGAAGACCGGAGATGTCTTCAGGAAAACGTTAGGAAAATCACGAACAACGGGAATGTCTTGAATTTTCCTTTCATCGAGGTCTTTTGCCACCGCTTGAGCTAGGAACGGAACGTACTTTTGGCGTACGTACTTTTGAGATTGAGAGCACTACATGAGGTTTAGCTTTTTGGGAGACGTTTTGCCAAAGATTTTGAGAATTTTACCGTTGGCGAGTGGAATTCGAATAAACTTATCATAGCAAACAATTTCGGCACGATGCAATGCTAAGCAATCCATGCCTACTATGATGTCGAAACTTCCCATTTGCATCGGGATGAGGTCAATCGAGAATTTACATTTGCAAAGAGGTGAGGATGCAATCACGGATAACCGAATCGATAGTGATAGAACTACCATTGGCGACTTCGACAGAAAAAGGTCGAGAAAGTTTAGTACGGGGTACGGCAAGGGTTGATTCAAATTTAAATGAAATAAAACTCCTATCAGCTCCGGTATCGAATAAAATCGAAGCTAAATGCTCATTAACTAAAAACATACCGTTCACCACGTCGTTGGCAACTTGGGCTTGGTTGACATTCATCATAAAAGCACGCCCTTGGTTGTCATGGGTAACTTGCGGAGCTTGCGAAGGCGGGGGAGGAGGAGCTTGAATTGCTTGGAGTGTTGAACCGGATGAGCAATGAGTTGTGGGACTTGAGGTTGGTAGGTTTGCAATTGGTAGGCTTGAGTTGTGTAGTAAGGTACGGGCATGATTTGGGCTTGATTTGCAAAAGTGAGTCGGGGACAAGCATTGCGAAAGTGATTCGGGTCTCCACAATGGAAACAAGCTCTCGGTTGAGGAGGAGTTTGAGCAAAAGGTGTAACATCTCGTAATTTTATAAAATTAAATGTTAACTTTGTTAATAATAATAAACTGTAATAATAATGATAACAATAATAATAATATAATAAAGATAATAATAATTATAATAATTTATAGAAGTTATGAAAGTTAAGAAAATGTTTAAACCTAAACTAATTAAGTTATGGAGGTTGGTTTTGCCACTTTGGAAACTTTAAAACAAAGTTTAAGCATAAAATAATAAAATCAGAACCCACAGGGAATATTTGTGTAAATCTATTAAAAACCAAAATGAAACCTCTCCCCCTCTCGGTTTTCCGGTCATCTCGCCGGCCAAACTCCGGCGGCCCTCCGGCAACCCCAAAACCCACCGGAAACTTCGAGATATAACCCAAAATCGACCCAACCGGTTCGCGGAGATGATCCGAACTCGAACCCACGATTAATTGGTCATTATACTCGGTATTAAAGAGGATTGATTCGAAATCAATATCACAATCGGTTCATAACCGTTTATCGTATGCATTGGGTTAATTAATCAAATAAAAGGAATAGAAACGTTCGGATAATCAATTCCAAACTTAACACATAGTTTAATTTGAGTTAATCCAGCGATTAAACCAATTACAGTAACCGAAATAATCAAACAACATCAAAAGCTCGTTCGATACCTTAACGTACAAATTAAACCTATATAACAGAGGGGAATCATCCCATTTGATCCCTTTAAATTCTGAATACATTCAAGTGCTCGAAAAATCCACTACAAGTTCAAATTTGAATCCTCTGTTCATCGTGTGAAGAACCGAGTCTAAATCAAGCTTAATCGTCTCTGTTCGTTTGTAATCAAGTGAGTAAAACACATGTTTATGCACGATTTTACATGAGGAATCAAAGCCCCATGTTTATTTCAGAAACCTTGTTCGAATTGGTGATCAATTTGGGCGATGTTAAATTAGGGTTCATAAGGGAATTGGGGGTTTTCTGAGTTTGTGTTTTTAAACAATTAAAAATCATTCTTAACACGGCCACGACCCATAGCTCACTGGTTAGTCACTTGAATTCTCACCTTGAGGTATCGGGTTCGAACCCGGGCACCCTCAAAGTATTTTTGGGCTTTTCAGCCTTTAAAAAATTATAAGAAAATTTCTAAATATTATAAAAATCAGGTTTATAAACTTTGTTATTCTAAAAGTTACCTAATTATTTTCTGAAAAATTATTTCTTTAACAACCTTAATTTTTTTATATAAAGTATTATTTACAAATATTATAAATAGTTATTTTTATGAAAATGGGCTTTAAATAATAATATAAAATCATTAAATTATTATTGGACACTAGTACTTTTAGTTATGTAATATTCAAGATAATTACAATCATATATATTTATTCACAAATTACTTGTAAACGTCATTTTGGGTTATTTATTTATAAAATGTACTTTAGATAAAAACTTAAGCTAATAAATCATTATTGGTCAATACGTTATTTTATCATAGATAAATCATGTTTATTGCTAAGGATTATGAAAATTTATTTACATTTTATTATGCATAGTTTCTTTTATATATTACAACACTTAAACGGTATAATTCTTTTTATTGAATCAAAATATAAATAATTACGTTATATAAATTTATTTACATATCAAAACCCAACAATTCTATTGAAACCCTAATTCCTCGTTAGAACGTTAATCTTATTATTAACCCTACTCTTGTAACATATACGTTTAGGTGCCGTGTAAAGGAATACGGGAATATCGTTTAATCTTTATTATCATTTTATAATACATACATCAGGTGAGTATTTCTATACCCTTTTTCATATTTTTACACTTTGGGATGGAAACATGTTACATTATAAACATTGCACTTGTAAACACGTTTGATTCTTGTAAACTTATGGCATTTCACCTGTATGTTGTGGTTAGTTGACCTTTGTAGCTACCATGTAATGTCGAATATATGTACAATCATTAACTATTGCTAGCCTGGCGACATCATAGATCTATGGGCCTGACAAGCCTGCTTGGTTAATCCAAGTACACTTAGCTAATCGTATATACTTTTAAACATTTGAGACTTGTAAACATCTGTCAAGGTTTGATTGTGCATTCTGTCTTACATCCCTAGTTACTTTGTTCTCTAACTTACAACATGAATTGCCATCTTTTATATACTTATGTATTGAAAACTATGGAAATCTCAGCAACATTATTGTTGACCTTTTATTTTTAACATGTTTCAGGAAATACTCAAATATGATTACTACTCTTTGAAGCTTATCACAACTAGGATTGGACCTAGTGAATTAAATGGATGAACTTGTCATATTTAACTTTTATACATGATGTTATATTTGTTTGAGATTTATGCTTGTAACGTTGTAATTGAAACTTATGATTAATATATTTTGAATTTAATAACAGCGTTATGTGGCTGTGAACGATCTTAACTCTCACACCTCGACGTTTCCGCCGTCAAGGTTGGGGTGTGACAAAAGGCATGGGTCGGTTTTGAGGATTATGCGGAACAAACCTTGGTAGAGTGGTTTGTCCATGGGAGGCTTCACGACACACATTGCTAAGGTGACCGAAACGATTGCAATTTGAGCATTGACGACAAGCGGAGTAAGATAGGTGGTGGCGTTGACAAGTGTTGCATAAAGGATGGGGACCGGTGTAAGGTTTTAGATTTTGGGAAGCTTGAGATTGAGATTGGGTTTTAGATTTTGGGAAGCTTGAGATTGAGATTGGGGTTGAGTTGGGTGAGTGACGGCAATGTTTCGATGGTTCGGTTTATGCTTCTTTTTAGAGTGGTGAGATGAGTTGGAGTAATTGATGGATTGGGGTTGGGATTCAACTTTGGAGCTTGGAGCTGGATCGGTGGTGGCCTTGATATTTGGTTTCTTGGAATCCTTTCGGGATAAAGTCCCCGCTTTAACATGGTTCTCCAAAAGGGTGGCGGTAAGAGTGATCGCATCATTGAGCGTTTGTGGCTTGCTACTCATGACGGAATCTCGGATTTGCATAGGCAAACCCGAAACGTACTTGTCGATTGCCCTCTCGAGTGGGGTAACCAAATGGGGCACTAGAAGGCTAAGCTCGTGGAAGCGGTTTGAGTAAGCAGAGTTGTTACCGCTATCTTGTTTAAGATGCCAAAATTCGGCCTCCAAATTTTGAATTTCATGCTTAGGGCAAAACTTTTTGAGCATGATGTCCTTCAATTCATCCCAAGGGAAAGTCATAGCGACTTCCACTCCCTTGGCATTCATGATGCTATTCCACCACGTTAGGGCAGTTAGCTCGAACACACTTGATGCGAAAGTGGTTCGCTTGGCCTCTGGGTATTCACAATGCAAGAACACGCTTTCCATGCGTTCAAACCATTGGAGGAGCGTGGTAGCACACTCCTCACCCACAAATTTCGGTGGATTGGCGCCCGTAAACTGTTTGTAAGTAAAGGTAGCATGAGCGGGTGTGGCTTAAGTAGCAACAGGTTGCGGTTGGATGGCTTGAATTTGAGCAACAAGGGTGGGGAGTACAGCGGCCATTTGAGTTGTAACCAATTCGGCTATCTTAAGGTCGGAGCTCTTGGGGTGACGAGTTCGACGTGTTTGATGAGCTTGGCGATGAAGGGGAGACATTCTAAAAATAATAAAAGTGGGACAATATGAGATTTTGGGTAACTAGTGCAAATATGAGGATAATTAACATAAATATTAGATTGTAGTGAAATATTTTGTGAACCTTATAATAAAAAAAAAATTTAACACATAAAAATATTTGAAATTTGAAACGCTAAGATTTGAGACGGGAAATACATGCATGAATCACCATGACTTGTTGTCCCGACAGTAATCTTACCGAAAAACGAGGGAATGCGGGGAGTCGAAACATTGCGTGAATTACCGCGTCTTTCACGTTTCAACAAAGATCATAATAATGTGATAAATGAGAAGTCAAAAACACTAGTCCATGTATCACCGTGGCTTTCATGATTCAACTTAAAACAAAACGAAATCGAGGGAAGGATCAAAACATTAGTCCACGTATCACCGTGGCTTTCATATTTTAATCCAAAACTATTAATGGAGGTAACCGGAACAGTTACGGCGACTGCTTAAAGTTAGCAACCCATATAACCGCATTCGCTTTGGCTATAAGGTCAAACACCTTGACTTGAACCTTCCAGGTAAGTAAATTGCGTTTGATTCTCGAAATCGTTTTGCCAAAGGTTCACATATAGGTATTTTCCCTCTTCCAGTTAGTACGAACCCGTTATAATATCACACTTTAAGGAGATGAGAAATATCAAAAAAATTGGGACCTAAACTCCAATGTTGAGACAATAATTTATTTGTTTATTTATTATTATATTTTTTTGAGGTAAGGTAAGGATACTTTAGATTTCTATGAGAGTGTGTGTGTACATGAGGGTAAATGAAACAAATAAGTAAATAAAGGCAAATAAACAATCAAGTAGGGTAACACGTATAGGCAACATGTTTTGGGACCCTAAAGCATAAACTATACTAGGTTGTTACGTCTAACCACCTATCCTATAGTCATGGCTTTGATATCAATCTGTCACACCCCGACCAAAGCGGCGGAACATGCCGGGGCGCGACTATGATTGTTCAAATGCACACGACACTATTAAAGTGATAATATTTAATCAACTCATTCATTTCATAATATGTTCTTACAAATACAAGAAAATACATAGTTCTTAACTAATAACCTAACGGTCCAAAATATAATAACGTCTTTAAATCTTCAATCAACCGACAATCAAACCTGTAGCATTGCATAAAATATATTTTGTCAACATATATGTTGGTGAGCAATTCCATGACTTTATAAATATAATATAAGGCAAAATCCACAACTCAAATATGTGAAACCGTAAATAAAAGCGACAATTGAGGTATATAAATCATAAATAAATGAGACTCCTTTCTAATAGATATAATTACCATACTACAAGGAGGAGCGTATGATCATACTTATTGAGGATGAGATTGAGGATAACCAACTAAAAGCAATAAACATTTAGCAATTAATCATATGAGGTATATAACATACAATTGGACAATTATTCTAAGCAACACATAACTTAGAGCTTGTGGTTTGAGGATCTAAGTGTTAAATCGTTTTCGTTTGAGTAAGTATGCTTGCTACTCCCAAAGTATAGAAAAGAAAACGGTGATGAAATTACTCACATGAAAAGAAAGGTGACGTTGATGAACAAACTTAGAATAAAATTCTCAAGTAAGCGAGCCCGACGGTTTAACGTGCGTGTCCTAAATTGAAAGATCTTAGTAAGTTTTGAGTCTTGAAGATGGAATATAAATGGTATAAAAGTTCATAAAAATAAGGCTTGGGTTTTCGGAAGTTTTAGTTATATTTTACAAAAGTGTGTTTAAATAGAGTAAGGATGAAATGAGTTTTGTAAGAAACCGGGTCCTTGATGTTTAGTTTTACTAAACCTTTGTTAAGTTTTACATAGGGGAGTTGGTTTAGTGCTAGTGTGCAAGATCCCGCTAATGTAAGCATCAAGATCCAACCTACACTCTCTTAAACCCGAGTTTGAGACTTTAATAAAAAAATTCGCTTAAACCCGATCTTAGTATAAAATCAAGTTTGGTTGCGTCATACCATAATCTTAGAAATATAAATAATATAAAGTGAAACATAAGTTAAAAAAAGTTAAGAAAGATTTTTGGTGGTTTGAACGGTGACTAGCTCGTTAAGACGAGAAGTTCGACTTTTACTCGGTTTTTACCCGAAACTTGGGTTCAAGCCAAGATTTGTTCTACATTTCCAAAATCTTAAGTAATATGAGTAATATAAAGTAAAGAAAATAACTAAAACGATAGGTTGAACTTTTGGTGGTTTGAACATTGATTAACTCGTTAAAACGGGTGTTCGGTTTTACTTGATTTTTACCTGAAACTTGGGTTCAAGCCAAGATTTGTCCTACACCTCAATATCAACCATATAATAACTAAAATATAAATAAAAATTCAGATCTAAAGTGTTTGATGTAACATGGTTGCTTAAAAGTTATTTAAAATGCTTAAACGAACGTTCGGTTTGGTTCGGTCCTTGACTCAGTATGAACCCAAGGATGGTTACCACATGTCCAAAATCATAGAACTAAAAATAAGATAAAAGTTTCAGATCTAAACTCAAACATGAAAGTTAAGCGAGTAAACTTCCCGAAAACGACCCAAACGGGTCTAAAATGCATAAATATGTGTTTGAATGCCCACAAGCCTTAAATAAAGATGAAAATGGTTTTGTCAACATAAAATAACTTAGAAAAACTGAAAGTATCCAAAAACACATACCCGAAATGGTTTGAAATGCAAGATTCGGTTCCGTTGACTTTTTAAAGTCAAACTTAAGCAAAACTAGCTAAAACAACTTGCAAGATCAAAAATTTGGGAGAAGAAGATGAAAATGTGCAGGTGAAATGGTTAAAAATAAGTGGTATTTATAGGGAATGATTAGGGTTTGAGGGAATGAGTAATGCGTTTGTCCGGTGGGTAAAAGGGTGTACTTTGAGTCTTTTATTTAAAATTAATTTTGATTTAAATAAATTATGACCAGGTATAAAAACATGTTTGGAGGGTTCTAGAATAATTATGGGTTAGGTCTTGGTTGATTTGGATGGTTAAAATATGAGTCAGGGCCTTAAATGAGCTTAAACGAACCGAAAATGTTAAAAAACTGATTTTGCTGAAACGAACTGTGGGCCACGACACGACAAGTATAAAACATGATTACAACATAAAATTCATCATTTTATTAATATCCAAAGATCCGAAGACCAAAAAGAGTCGGGTTTACCATACAGAATAACAAATATAAAGTTAGCTGAAAATGACGAATGCCACAGGCATGCTCTTGAGTGGCTGAGTGAGTGAAAAAAAGTTAAAAATGTATACACAACTACAAATTGGATTGATCTAGTTCAACTGTGTAACGTTAGTTGGATAACAAGAAACCGAAACCAACAATCATTCATTCTCTATTCTCAAAAACGAAACCATCTGTTATTAATTGCATAACAGATCAATTTACTTGGGTCACGTCGATTTTGTCATTTTCGTCTACTAATGAATTCTACGTTATATGTTTTCTTTCTCTTAACAATTAACTTTATATAATTTTTCCCGAATAACTCTTAATCTACTTTAATTAACCATCATATAATTGCATTTTTTAAAACTTAAACCTTTAATCTTTTAAAACAAATGAAATAAACCTTAACATTTGAATTCTCTGAAAACACCGTTATCAACTTTATATATATTTTATTAAAGTCCGATCATTAGTTGTATAATTATTACTAGACTAAAACCCGTGTAATATACGGGTCCAATCATAAAAAAAATGATTTTTATTAAAATGGTTCGTAAATCATAATATTATTATTGATACTTTGTATATCGATTTTTATGTTTAATTTTTAAAATCATCTATATCTAATATTAGTAGCTTTTCTTTATCAATGAATATAAATTTAAATAATATATAATATAAAATGAAATTAATTTATAAATAAAAACTTAGTTAATAAACAAATTATATTGAATATGAGAACATCTATAAACATCCGAAAAGTTCTTTGTATACAAAATTTGATGTTCTATTTGTAATTTTACCATCATTGTCTAATATTAATAATTTTAATTCATGTCTACTTGTAACCCGAGATAATATAACATAGAGTTTGAATCGGTTTGAGGGACCAAACATGTAATGATTGCATAAAAGTTTGACTATCTTCGTGATTTTTAAAATTTAGGGACCAAACATACAATTTGATTAAACCACATGGACCATTTATGTAATTTTCTCTTTTTGTTTACCATTGCTACTGTTGCAATCGATATTTGTATATATTAACATTGAATTGAGACTTTGTAGAAGAGCTTTTATGATTTAAAACTTGGTGTGGATGATATTAAATAGATCAATGAAGATGTAAAAGAATCGTGAGTTGAACTTTAAGCATAACGTGATTTGGGGTAAACTGAAAACATGATATGCTTGTAATTTAAAAAGGATATGAACTGGTTCATCTTTCCATTTGAAAATCGATATCATGCTTTGGGAAAATCAAAACCCTGAATTGAATATCTGAGACCCTTGATTTGATAAAATATATAAAATCATTTCGGAATAGAAGACGCGTATGAGGTTTTTTCTTATTTGCATAGTATGAGTGAATTAGGAAACTTTTAATTACTTGTTTGAATAAGCAAGAATGCAACACATTTCAATTCATAATTTTAGTGTAATATAACCTTTAAAAACTCATTATATCATCTGTTCGGTAGTGATATAGTCAAGTTGTTCTTGGGTGGAAAAATAGTCAGGTATAACTTGCAATCTATAAAAAATAATTTAACAAAATGAGTGTTTTTAAAAATATCTACCAAAATGGTTTTTTGATTAAAAAGTTAATTTTTCTTATTCATAATATGATTGGATAAAAGTATGTCTGTTTTTAATAATATTATTTAAGTAGAATTAAAAGGAGAAAGTTTCAATTGAATAAAAACTAATTTAGCATCTCTTATTATTTTAAAAAATGTTTTATAGTTTTTTATAAAGGTTTTCTTAAACCTTTTCAATAACGTTTTCTCAAACGAAAATATTAATACACTTTCATCAGTATTATTAACGTCTCTTTATAAAATACGTGTTCTTATATAGAAAATATATTTTTATGAAATTAAATGGTTTATGTAATTTTTATTTTAAACATAAATTTATATATAGTAATAATAATTTATATAAGTATATACATAAAAGATAAAATAAACATCATTACATACAATGCTAGTTTCATCTTGCGAGTCGGTTCGATCTCGACATATGAAGCTCGGGCTCAAAACTATTTATTAAATGAGTCATAAAATGAGTTTGAGCTTGTTTAAGCTAAACTTAGTTAGAGTTTTTAGCGAGTCGATCCTGAGTAGCTTACGAGACAGTGTGACTTGTTTATCCCCTAATAGTTGTTGGAAGTGTATTAACAACATACATTTCATCGGTAATTGAGGATTACATTTGTAGTTCATAAAATAGAATAAAAATAAACCATTAACATTTTTTTGTTTCGTCTTGATATTTATATAAAATATTTTTAAAGAATGTTATTTTTGTTCAAAATAGTTTTTTCTTATTACATATTTTTAGCTACTTAAAAACATTTTTAATAAAATATATATTTTTAAGAAGAATAAAAAAATAAATGCACCTACTTTTGTGTGAAATTTATAGTGAAAAAAATTCAACTTTTTTATATGAAAAGATGATTTAATATTAAGTATGAGTGAATTAAAGAAAACAAAATAAGTTTTAGAAAAACCTTTTGTTCTTAATTACAACATATGAACCAAATGGTTTACAATTTTATTAACCTTTGTACTTGATTTTTTTTAAATAATATATTTTTAAAGTGAATAAATTTAACCAATAGCATCATAGTGAGAGAAAAAACACTTTATTAAACACCTATTTTGATAAATAAATATTCAATATACACTATTTAAAAAAAAACTCATTTTGTAATTATAGAAATAATTGATTTTATTTAAATAAATTATATCAAAAAATAAGAATAAATGCGTTTTTAAACGAAAAATTAAAGAAATAAATGTATAGAAAATAAGAGATGATATTAAAGATATTATTTTACTAATAAATATAAATAAGAAAAACATCACCCAAACATTGACAATTAATTTAATCAAGTTATCAACCAATATGATCTAAATTGTCGTTGTCTTGTTTCTACTTCTGACACCCATTAGCCATATGGTTAAAACACACGACCCTAACCCTTACCCATATCCAAGAGCCACCACCCACCACCTCCTCCGCCCTACAAAATGCCCACATTCCTCTCACCTCCACCACAACCATCTCCGGCGACATGTCATCTTTCCCTGTCAAGTTCATCACACCCAATTCTTTTACCAATCTCCGATCCACCAAGCTTTATGCAACGCCGTCGCAAACCGCCGTCCCGCCGCCTGCTCAGTCGCCGGAGGACGTCTCCGGAGACAGATTGGAACCAAGAGTCGAAAAGAAAGGTGGGTATTTTGTGCTAAAAGAAAAGTTCCGGCAGGGGATTAATCCACATGAAAAGGTTAAAGTTGCAAGTGAACCGATGAAACTGTTCATGGAGAATGGGATTGAAGATCTTGCGAAGATCCCGTTTGAAGAAATTGATAAATTGAAGGATACTAAGGATGATGTTGATGTTAGACTCAAATGGCTTGGGTTGTTTCATAGAAGGAAGCATCAATGTAAGATCAATTTTTTATTAAATTTTGATTGCTGTTTATTGTTTGTTTTAACAGGTTTTGAAGATTTGAACTTTGATTTCATAAAAATCTTGAATTTTGATTTAAAAATTGATTTAAATTGTTGATTCTGAATCTTTGGATCAAACAAGGACATACCCTTTAATCTTTGATTGGAATTTTACTGTTTATCAAGGGCTTTTATGCATCAATTTGAATCTTGATTACTGGTTTATACCTTTTCGCATATTTTAAATATTCGAATTTTAGTAGTACTGTGAAAATCATAACTTTTGATTCAAAAACTGTTCACAATCGATTATTCTGGAATCCCTAGATCAAACAAGAAAATACCCAATAATCTTGAATCTTGATTACTGTTAATATGATTAAACCTATTTTCAATATTCGAATTTTAATTGGTCACTTTGTGGATCATAAAGATCATAACTTTGATTCAAAAACTGTTCAAAATTGTTTATTCTGGGATCTTTGGATCAAACAAGAAATACCCATTAATCTTTTATCATCATTTCATAATTTTGAAGCTCTAATTCTGTTTATCATTGGCTTTTGATGTGTAGATGGTAGGTTTATGATGAGGTTAAAGCTTCCAAATGGTGTAACAACTAGTGCACAAACAAGATACTTAGCTAGTGTGATTAAGCAGTATGGTGAGCAAGGTTGTGCTGATGTTACCACACGCCAAAACTGGCAAATTCGCGGTGTTACACTGCCCGATGTGCCCGCAATCTTAAAGGGTCTTGATGAAGTTGGGTTGACAAGCCTGCAAAGTGGTATGGACAATGTTAGGAACCCGGTTGGGAATCCAATTGCAGGGATTGATCCATATGAAATTGTGGACACGAGGCCATATACAAACTTATTATCACAATTCATTACTGCAAACTCGCGAGGAAATCCTGAATTTACCAACTTGTAAGATTCTTGGATTTTGAATTGATATGATCTTTACTTTCTGATTGCGACAAAGAGATGAATTTGACTTTTTTGAATGGTTTTGTAGGCCGAGGAAGTGGAACGTGTGTGTGATCGGTTCACATGATCTTTATGAACACCCTCATATCAATGATCTAGCATACATGCCAGCTACTAAGAATGGTAGGTTTGGGTTCAATTTGTTGGTTGGGGGTTTCTTTAGCCCGAAGCGGTGTGAAGAGGCTATACCTCTTGACGCGTGGGTCCCCGCTGAGGACGTTATCCCGGTTTGTGGAGCGATTCTTGAGGCTTATCGTGATCTTGGTACGAGAGGGAACAGGCAAAAGACTAGAATGATGTGGTTGATCGATGAGCTTGTATGTCATCTTTTTTCAATCCTTGGTTCAAAACTATATATTTTATTCTACAAGGATCTTTCTTTCTAATCTGTGTTACCATGGGGTGCAGGGTGTAGAAGGGTTTCGGTCGGAAGTGGTCAAGAGAATGCCCGAACAAACATTGGAGCGAGCATCACCCGAGGACCTCGTTGACCCGAAATGGGAAAGAAGGGATTACTTTGGTGTGCATCCACAGAAACAAGAAGGTCTTAACTTTGTGGGCATTCACATTCCTGTGGGTCGAGTCCAAGCCGATGACATGGACGAACTGGCACGGTTAGCCGATGAGTATGGCTCAGGAGAGCTTCGGATAACGGTGGAACAAAACATCATAATCCCAAACGTACCAAATTCAAAAGTCAAAGCTTTACTTGACGAGCCACTTTTAAAAGAAAAGTTTTTACCCGAACCACCTATATTGATGAAAGGGCTAGTAGCTTGTACGGGCAACCAGTTTTGCGGACAGGCAATTATTGAGACAAAAGCTCGCGCATTGAAAGTTACAGAAGAAGTTGAGAGACTTGTTTCTGTAACCCGTCCAGTACGAATGCACTGGACGGGCTGCCCTAACACGTGCGGGCAGGTTCAAGTGGCGGATATAGGGTTTATGGGATGCATGACTAGGGATGAGAATGGGAAGGTTGTTGAAGGAGCTGATGTTTTCATAGGGGGTAGGATTGGAAGTGACTCACATTTGGGTGATATTTATAAGAAAGGTGTCCCTTGTAAGGACTTGGTGCCTTTAGTAGTGGATATTTTGGTTAACAAATTTGGTGCTGTTAGAAGGGAAAGAGAAGAGGGGGAAGAATGAAAAGGATGTTGGTGTATGGGTAACAAGTGTACATCTAAACTAAATTGAGGGACTGAAAGTGAAAGTTGTAAAATTGCCAAGAGGTGTGCAAGTTACATGCTGTTCAAAGATCCACACATATATCTTCAATTCTTGGATGATTGTATTGCTATGTAATAATCATAAAAATATGTAAAGTTGGAGATCTAAAGGGATTATATATGACCTCCAATTTAACTTCGTGATTTTATTCTCTTTCTTATTAATAAACACAGTATATTTATACTGGAAAAAATAGTTTGGTCTTTTGAGTAAAGATGTTTGAGGGTCGGGTTTAAAATTTAATAAATAAAAAGGGTCAAGCCGTCTGCAAGGTTTTTTTAAAGCAACTAATCATACTAGCCTAGTTAGTGTCTTATCTTGAGTTGTATGTTATGACCGTTTTATCTGTTTTACCATCAAACGGTAGGGTTTTACAAATTAATGAGTTGAATCCATTTTTTTTTCAAATCGCTAGCTTGTATTAAGTTTCTAAAACGGTAAAAATGGTTTCATAACTATATTTATATGACGAAGACGGAACAATGTATTTCAAAGTAGACCAAAATGTTAAAACACAAAACCGTATCATTTGAATAATGCTGAAATATGTAGTATATTGCAAATGAGAACCGAACAAACAAACCTACCTGAGATTGATTTCAATTTGAAACTTGAACTTGATATTCAAATAATAAAATTCTTGGATTTTTTCTAAATCATGATTCACTATCAGATAAATCTATTTGTGAAGTTACACTCATAATGATATATCTGATTGGACAGAGTTGTTTTGATGGAGAAGAAAGATCTTTGAGTTTATAATTGATTGTAAGTTGTAACCGTGAGAAAACACATTGTAGCTGTGAGTTCATTGATTGTAAGTTGTAACCGTGAGAGAACACATTGTAGCCGTGATTTCAAAATCCCCTTTTTGTCCGTGATATTTTATCGAGATAGAAAGGAGGTAAAAACCCCACTTTTCCTCTTTTCTTTGTGACATATGACTCAAAAACCCAACAAAATATTTGGGCTGTCTTTGTTTAAGGCCCAAAATCAAAACACCCAACCTAAGCATATTATTAACTAACCAATAATCTTTAGTCCAACTGGTTAAGGTGATGTACCTATGACATATAAATAAATAGAAGGTCATGGGTTCAAGTCACACTCTGAGAAAAAAATTGTTTAAAGTTGAGCCAATGGGTTTTCTCAACAATGGGTTTCCTCATGAGGGGGTTGGGGGTGCGGTCCTGGCGGGAAACGGATAGATGAGCCTGATTAAGATAACACCTATGCTCCGAAGCAGGGTCGTACATTTGTCGTTGAAAAAAAATATTATTAACTCAATTCAATGTTAATTACAAAGCCGGTGTTATTTACAAAACTCTAATAAATTTAAAATTAACCAAACTCACACTCTCGTGACATCTAACTTGATAAATCTCGAATGTTATTTCTTCTATCAACAAGTTAATTCAATTCACTAAAATATATATTAATAACAATAAAATTACCAACATCACAAACTCACCTACTTACTTTATATAATTTGTTATATTGTTTTTGACCTATTGTAAAAACATCTATTTTTAACATTTTGTAAGTTTAATATTTAGAGTTGTCAACTCATAAACCCATAAAATACTACTCTTAAATCTATACTTTTTTCTAATCATAACAAGGAATTCAACCCTCTTAACTCTTTTACTAATTTGTATTTCTTTTCAAGTAATCGAAACAATATATTATACCGTACAAACCGTCATTGCTACGTGGACAACATTTTCCTTGGCTAAGAAGCAAAGGACATACACGTGTACGCGTCAGATTAAAGCTAACACGGAGTCCCATCTTACATATAAAACACCCAAGCATACCTCAACACAACACCTACACCAATTTCTATGCGATATTTTCTCTCAATTTCATACACAAACAAACATCCAAATCAAATCAACATATCCACTTTACTGTTTCGAATTTCTGATCATTTCCGATATCCCACGCGATTGATCTCCGGTTAACCGGAAAACAACTTCCGATCATCTTCAACAACAGCCATGGGTGGCTCTCACAGTCGTGAAGGCCTTGATCTCTCTGATTCAGATGATTATGAAGAAGACAGAGAAGAAGAATCAGAAGAAGAAGAAGACAGATATGAAGATGCACAGGAGGATCATAGAACAACTCCGGTCAGTTCTGTAAACGAACTCGATTCGAAGCTCAAAGAACTGAAGCTGAAATACTCGTCTGTGCAAAACCCTAATTTGAAAAACGCGGTAAAGCTCTACCTTCATGTCGGTGGTAACACTCCTAAAGCTAAGTGGATCGTTTCTGAAAAAGTAACTAGTTATAAGTTCGTTAAGGTCAGTAAATTGAAAACGCTGAAGATGATAATGATGAATTTGATGATGATGATGATGATTATGAGAGTGGTGGTGGTTTTTGGATTTTGAAAGTAGGATCTAAGATTAGAGCTAGGGTTTCAACTGATATGCAATTGAAGATGTTTGGAGATCAACGTCGTGTTGATTTCGTTGAAAGTGGAGTTTGGGCGTTGAGGTTCTTTCGTGATGAGGATTATCGTGAGTTTGTGACTAGGTTTCAGAACTGTTTGTTTGAGAATGTGTATGGGCTGAAGGCCAGTGATGAGAATAAGGTGAAGGTGTACGGTAAGGATTTTATCGGGTGGGCGAAACCGGAGGTTGCGGATGATTCCATGTGGGAGAAAGAAGATGAGGAGATATGGAGGACACCTGTTAGGGGTAATAATGATTTGTTGGAGGAGTTTGAAGAAGCTGCATCTGATGGTGGGATACAGAGTGTGGCATTAGGTGCACTAGACAACAGTTTCTTGGTGGGTGATTCAGGTGTGCAGGTTGTAAAGAATTTCAGACATGGGATTCATGGAAAGGGTGTTTATGTCAAGTTTGATAATGGGGGTAAGAGAGTTGGTGGTTCCAGTTCATATCTAACCCGCAGAAGGCTTTATTGATGAGAGGTGAGACCAATATGCTGCTTATGGTCCCAGAAAATGAGGGAAAGCCTCATGCGACTGGTGTAAACCAATTGGATATAGAAACAGGAAAGATCGTCACCGAATGGAAGTTTGAAAAGGATGGAACTGATATCACGATGAGGGACATCACAAATGATACAAAGGGGTCACAATTGGATCCTTCTGAATCCACTTTCTTGGGTTGGATGATAATAGGCTATCCCAATGGGATATGAGAGATAGAAGGGGGATGGTTCAGAACATTGCGCACTCTAATTCTCCAGTTTTACATTGGACTCAAGGGCATCAGTTCTCTAGGGGTACAAATTTCCAATGCTTTGCTACTACTGGTGATGGTTCAATTGTGGTTGGTTCTTTAGATGGGAAGATTCGGTTATACTCGACTACTTCTATGAGGCAGGCTAAAACTGCTTTTCCAGGGCTTGGTTCCCCGATTACTCATGTTGATGTTACTTATGATGGGAAATGGATATTGGGCACCACTGATACTTATTTGATTTTAATCTGTACTCTGTTTACTGATAAAGATGGGAAAAACAAAAACAGGGTTTAGTGGTCGAATGGGCAATAAGATTCCAGCTCCAAGACTGCTGAAGTTAACTCCTGTGGATGCACATACGGCTGGGAAGCAAAATAAGTTCCACTGTGGCAGATTCTCATGGGTAAGCTTCCTCCTTTTCTTTCATAATCAGGAGGTGTTTGGAATAGCTTATAAAATAAGTGCTTATTCGTAACAAGCTTATTTCACTTGCAAATAATTTACTTTAAATTAGAGATATCTAACACACTCGAAACAAAAAAATAGAGATATCTAACACACTCGAAACAACTTATTACTTTGTAAAAACACAATAAGCAATCCCTGACACGACTATATTCTTTTATTAATTGATTAGATACATTTTCTTGGATAGCAAGATGTGCATTGGCTCACCTTTCATTCCCACACAGTGAAATTTGGTTAGCATATATAGAGGGTGTTCTGGTTCTGCACTTCTGCATATTTAAACAACTTATCTGCTCTTTTAGGATGAAATAAGCTTGTGGAGATTGTGCAATTTGAAATTGTTTATTTCAAACCGATTATTCTTGAGGGGTGCTTGGGATTGTGTATTTAAATGTGCTTGAAAACAATACCTCTGCTTATTCCAAATACTCCAGGCTACCTGTCTACAATTTTTAACACGATAAGTAGATAAGCAGTTTAAAGGCAATCCCAAACACCCTCTTGCTGGATTTCAAAATTACAAGCTTTTTTAAAACACTTAAAGCTACCTGTCTGCAATTTCTTGACACAATAAGCAGATAAGATAAGCAGTTAAAAGCAATCCGAAACACCCTCTTGGTGGTTTTTAGCTTCCAACTTTACTCGTAGGGTGAATTAGTTGTTCAAGCAATTAAATAAGCAATCCCAAACACCCCAATAGTAGAGCTGTACAACATGCAGAAATCCTTGGTCTTGTGCCTTTCACATATGTAGATAACATTTATAATATTATGTTTTCAGGTGACAGAAAGCGGTAAACAAGAACGACACCTCGTTGCAACAGTAGGCAAATTTAGTGTCATTTGGGATTTCCAGCAAGTGAAGAACAGCGCACACGAGTGTTACAGAAACCAACAAGGGCTTAAAAGCTGTTACTGCTACAAACTCATGACCAAAATGAATCCATCATTGAAAGCCGGTTTATGCATGAGAAATTTGCTGTTAGCGACTCGCCTGAAGCACCGTTAGTGGTGGCAACACCCCAGAAAGTGACATCGTTCAGTTTGTCTGATGGAAAAGGAAAACGCTGATAGACACATGATGTTGACTAATTCATTGTCGTGTTTTCTTCGTTTGTTTATAAAAGATTTGCAGATGTAAAGTCGTATGTTTTATTTTGTTTTTTAGTTTTGGATCGTGAATTTGCAAAGAAAGAACGATTGAAGTAGCTGATATTTACTTGTTTGTGTAGAGGAAGAACGCATTTTAGATTGTTTGCTTTATAAATTGATGCGTGTTGTAACTATTTTGTTTTTTCTTTTGAACTAGACCCATCACACAGTCAAAGACCAGATCGGGCTGAACTCAACTTTTAGGAGCTGGGTCAGGCGTTGGTTCAGGTGCTTTAGAACTGGTTTGGTCTAAAAATGAACTCAAGCTTGGTGATTCAAGATGAATTTCTTGGTTTGGACCGGGTTTGAAGTGGACGACTACCAAACCAGACGGAGAACCACGTAGGTTTGATGTCATGGGCTGAGAACCTGATGATATGTTACCTGTCTCGATTAGACGAGATCGGTTTGTCTGTTCAAAACGACCTTCAAACGATACTTTTTAAAAAGTTAACGTGGCTAGGGTGTATAGATGGTTTCTTAAACTATTTTGTGAGCAGCTAGAAGTTGCTTAAACTATTTTGTGATGCTTAATCTCTTAATCAAGGTTATTGTTTTAGCAACGAAGTTTCTATAAAATTCTACTGAATTACTTGCTTATTAGATTTAGGAAATATGCAAAGAAAATGTTAAAAAGGCTCAAACCAACTCGACTCAATTTCTAACTCGTTCCTTCACTTCCCAAAGTTTTACATAGACTTACCCAGGTGAACATTTTCTATCCAAATATATTCAGATATTGAAAATATATAACCAATTTTACTAGTTATATAAGTTTATTTCACAAACAAGTGGGTAAATCCACACACTGCGTAGGAGTGTTGAAATTTATAAGGCTTGGTTTTGATGACTTGTACATTATTATAAGTGTTCACTCTGTGATTTCGACTAAAATTTACATAGAGGCTTTGATAAAAAAAACCGTCGCAAAGACATATTCAGAATTAATAAAAAATTATATTTTACAAGTAAAAAAATGAAACTTCGAATCACTATTGGTAGATACGTTTGTTCATCCATGGCATTTACAATACTATAAAAAATCAAAATGTTGGTAAAAGTACGTCAAAACATAAAACATCGTATTCTAAATTGTTACAATATGAAAACAAAAAAAACTATCAAAATAAAACCTTGAGGCCATTTGATGGCTTATACATCCATACTTCCAAGCCTTGTACATTATCACGTCAACTCGGACCTGGTAAAATTTAAATAGAAAAGTAAATAAAAATAAGTATGCACAATAGTATATTTAGAATTTTATAACATAAGATATATTTAAAAGTTATAAATAAAAAACCAAAAAAAAAAAAAAAGGTGTGTGTGTCATGTGTTGAAAGTTGGTTTTAAAAATTAAAAGCAAATAGAAAACTGAGATATTAGTCGTAGATTTAACTAAACTACAATGTAAATAATCATGCCACGTGGCAAAAAAAGTAAGTGGTGATATTGTTCATATCGACCACCAACTTAAAAGTCGATAACTTCAAACTGAAAGTTTAAAACATCTTGTTTTACTTATAAACACTCGCATAAAAAGTGCGGGTAGACAAACCATTACATCTCAAAACAACTAATTGCTAAATGCTATATCAACTATAAACTGTGTTAAGAAGACGATCTATGACACCTCTAACTTAATCATTTCCAACCAAACAAAAACAATAATTTTAGTGAAGCTATATTTGCATTCAGCTAGTTAAGCAAGTAAGCATAAACTAGCAAACCTTGATTTCAAAGCTTTATACGAAGGAATTGGGTGAACCCTAGGTTGGACTATTTATGCAGGTCGGTCATAAGTCATGACGCTTGGCCTGACATGTTTTTCATGGATATGTGACAGACTTGTAATTTTCAATAAGAAGTCATGGTTGTTTAGCCACTCCAAGGTGGTCTGATGGAAGGAGTTTGGGTTCTCTAGTGAAGACCCAAGTTCGATCCTCCCCAAGTAAACACCTTGGATAGACAACCCACAACGATGATCAGGAGATACCATGTCAAGTCCAAGCGTTATACCATAGTGGGGTAGTGATAGTAGTTCAAACCCACACCCCTTATCTTGTTTTGAAACTGTAAGTCGATTGCCTCCTATAATGTTCTTGGACGAGGGTGTCGTGTGCCTGTTAGCAAGTATGGTAATACTTGGTTCTTTTTTTATTTTTTATTTTGAGAAGTTATAGTCTTTCAAAATTAGATAACTGTATTGTAATATGATTATTTATTTAAAGCGAAATGATGTAAGTTAAGATCTTGAATCGTGTTTTCCCTACTAAATTGTCTTAAAATTCATTGCCATTTGAACATGGGCTGCATATCAAGTCCCAGATGCAAACACACAAACTCAATGAATTGGATAACTCCCAAATAGCTTTATTGATCTCAAGAAAATTACTCAAAACTTGACATCAATACATGTATTTATATTGACACCCTATCTTGCTATACAAGGTATTTGACTTTGACTCAAAAACTAAAACCGACTTATTTTAGATAAAATCAAAACTACTCTCCTAGATAGCAGGTATCATGATTAGACTCTAACACCCAACTTGATGTGGAGCCCTTTTCCGAAATCAATGCAATATACTCCCCCCTAATTTCGATGTGAAATTAGAGAGGTCTTCTACTCCAAGCAAGCACCTCATCTCCTTCATCTTGATCCTTGCAAGAGCTTTGGTTAGAACATCAGCTCGTTGTTGTTCTCCCGGTATGTATTCAATCTGTACTTGACCTCTTTCAATGCACTCGCGAATGAAATGATACCGGGTGCTAATATGTTTACTTCGACCATGAAAAACGGGATTTTTCATCAATGCAATCGCAGATTTATTGTCTACCATTAACTTCACGGCTTGCTCTTTCAACCTGGTTATTTCACACAACAACCCTTGTAGCCATAACGCTTGTTGTGCTGTTGCAGTGGCCGCCATAAACTCGGCTTCACACGAAGAAAGGGCCACGGTATTCTGTTTTTGTGAGCACCATGCAATTGGTGAATCACCAAGGTAGAAGACGTACCCCGTAGTGCTTCGCCCGTCTTCCATGCTCGCATTGTGACTACTGTCACTATAACCTGTTAGTTGCACATTGCTTCCTCGCTTATACCGAATGCCGAAACTGATTGTCCCTTTAATATACCGTAGAATATGCTTAATAGCCACTGTATGAGATGTCTTGGGCTCTTGCATATATCGACTAGCAAGACCCACAGCAAACGCCAAATCAGGTCGGGTGTTTATTAAATACCGTAAACATCCAACTACCCGCCTATAACCCGTCGCATCCACTGGTTCCCCTTCTTCGTCTTTTTCTAGCTTTAGGCCTGGTTCGAGTGGAACATGAGTTGGGTTGCAGTCACTCAAGCCGGTCTCAATCAGTAATTTCTTTGCATAGCTCTCTTGCTTAATCAATATTTCATCATTTGTTTGGATTACCTCAATACCTAAATAGAACGTTAATTTTCCCAGATCACTCATCTCGAACTCGGCTTCCATTTGCCTTTTAAAGCTGAGTATTTCATCTTTGTTTCGTTACCAACAAGTCATCAACATATACGGCAATGATCAAGATTGAGTTGGTGGTTCTTTTTACGTAACCGCTTGTTCATGTTGACAACGTGTGAGGTTTAACCTTTTAAGAGTAGCATCAAGTTTTGCATTCCATGCTCTAGGAGCTTGTTTCAATCCGTATAGAGCTTTACTCAATTTGCAAACCTTGTGTTCTTCACCCTTTTTCACAAATCCCTCCGGTTGTTGTACATACACTTCCTCCTTTAATACACCGTGCAAAAATGCTGATTTGACATCTAAGTGGTGTATATCCCAACCCCTATTTGCAGCCAAGGCGATAAGTAATCGTACCGTTTCTAGACGAGTCACCGGCGCGAAAACCTCATCGTAATCAATGCCGTGCTCTTGTACATATCCCTTAGCTACTAGACGGGCTTTATACTTATTAATCGAACCATCCGGGTTTTTCTTCACCTTAAAGACCCACTTAAGTCCGATTGCCTTTGCTCCTTGCGGAAGGTCCATTAGACTCCATGTCTTATTTTTTGTGATGGAGTCGAGCTCGAGTTTCATTGCATTTACCCATTCTTTGGACTTCTTGGCTTCTTCAACTGACCGGCTCATCATCATGATGTAGAAGTAGGTTCTCTTCACTATTACGAGGATTCTGTGTAGTTTTCTTTCCCAAATCAAAATCTTTAAGTCTTGTTGGTAAAGTGGTGACTCTTGTTGACCTTCGTAGATTAGTTGTGGGTTCAGTTTCTGCTTCAAAATACTCACTTTCTGGGAATAACGGGGCTGAATTGGGCTCTTCTGGTGGGCCTTCAAACCAGCAGTTTGAAGTGGAGTGTGTAGAGGTTGAAGGTATCGAACTTCCTGCTGTTGGGGCTGGATTGGACAGCCTATCTGGGCTATATCTCGGCCCAGAAGACCTACTGCTGTTATTGGTACTGTGCAGCCCATGTTCATTGCTGTTCGGCCCATTAGGGCTAGTGTTAACATAAGCCCAAGTGACAGTGAAAGTACCCGGTTCGTCAACTTGGGCTGCACAACTATTATTTGGCTTCTCCGTCCAATTCCATTCTTCTTTCTCGTTGAAGATGACATCTCTATTCACAATTACTTTCTGGGTTCTTGGATCGTACATCCGGAATGCCTTCGTATCCGGCTCAGTTCCAAGGTAGACGAGCTTTTGTGAGCGATTTTCTAGTTTTGTAAGATGATGAGAAACTACTTTTGCGTATCCGATACACCCGAATACTTTAAGATGGCTAATATTCGGCTTCTTCCCTTTGAGCATCTCGTAAGGAGTTGTGTCTTTCAATGCTCGTGTTGAGATTCGGTTAATGATGTAAGTAGCGTGTCTCACACCTTCTCCCACATGTAGTTAGGGACACGTTTTGCCTTCAAAATACTTCTTGTCATCTCGATTAAGGTCCGGTTACGCCGCTCCACTACACCATTTTGTTGAGGGGTGTAGGGGGCGGTCAAGTGTCTTTTTATACCTTCGTCTTGACAAAATTGTGTGAACCCTTTGGAGGTGAATTCCCCTCCTCTATCAGTTCGGAATGTGTGGATCAAGGCTCCTGTTTCTTTTTCCACCAACACTTTAAATCTTTTGAATACTTGGAATGCATCATCCTTTCCCTTCAAAAGATAGGTCCACATATATCTAGTAAAATCATCAATAATGACAAAGATATACTTGTTACCTCCAATTATTGATGGAGTAATTGGCCCACATAGATCTCCATGAAGCAGCTCGAGGACTCGTGAGGCTCTAAATGTTGTTGTAATTGGGAATGGTTGTCGGCTTTGTTTTCCAACAAGACAAGACTCACATAATTGGTTTTCATGGTGTATTTTTGGTAGACCTCTTACCATCCCTTTCTTTGCCATTAGCTTCATTTGCTCAAAGTTCATGTGCCCCAACCTCGCGTGCCACACCCAATCTAATTCTTGAATCTTTGCGTGAAGACAGATTGGGTTTCCGGATTTTAATTTGATTTTATAAAGACGGTTCCTTGATAGAGTCACCTTCATAAGTAATACGCCCGAGCTATCATGCATTGTCAGAAGGTTGTTCTTCATTCGAATATCACAGCCACATTCGGTGGCCTGACCAAGACTAAATATATTACTTCGTAGATCGGGAATGAAATATACTTCTGTTAGCAACCGTTGTTCACCCGTTTTTCCTTCTAGTAGGATAGAGCCCTTACCTTTTAGTTTACGTATGATCCGTCCCCAAACCTTACCTTCCCGGTGATGTTTTCATTAAGTTCTGAAAAGAACAAGCGATTCCCAGTCATGTGGTTTGAGGCACCGTTGTCAAGGTACCATATATCCTCCTCGTTTGCTTGGACTTCAAACTGCTTTGGAGTAACTTTATCCTCATTAAGAAAAATTGTTTCACTTTCACAACTAGCCATAAAGACAGATGGATCAGCCCCTATCTCCTCGGCCAGATTACTTTCTTGTTGCTTTTGCTTACGGTCCGGACAATTAGAAGCAAAGTGACCATATTGGTCACAACAAAAACACTGTATCTTTGATCGATCACGATTCTTTCCCTTTTGCTTGTCGTCCGCTTTACATGAATTCCCGTCTTTACGTCCTTGACCTTGGTTATTATCTCTACCATGGCCTCGACCCTTCCAATTAACCCCGCTGTTACGATTAGACCCCCTCCCCCTTCTGTTGCTTGAGTCTTGCCCTCGAGGTTCGACCTTTTGAAACGTCAGACTGCCACCAGTATTATTCGTATTAACATAACTCTTGGTTCGTTCTTCAAACGCTTTTAACCTCCCGATGGCCTCCTGAAAAGTTAACTTGTTTAGATCAGAAAATTGCTCGATAGTAGCTATGATTGTGATAAATTTTTCGGGAACGGACCCGAAAAGCTTCTTGACCAGCTTCTTATCCTCGTACGTGGCTCCAAGGCTGTTTGCTTTCGAGACTATTTTGGTTATCTTTGAGACATAATCATCAACTGTTTCATCAAGGCCCATTCGTAGGGCTTCAAACTCACTTTCAAGAGTCTGTAAACGTGCGTCCCTAACTCGCTCAACGCCGATGTACCGGGTTTTTAGGGCTGTCCAGATTTGGAGGGCTGTGGAGTGGTGAGCAACTTGAAGGATTAACTCCTCGGGTATCGCTTGGAGGAGAAGAGCGATAGCCATATGATCCTTCTTTGGTTCAACGTGAAGTTAATGGTAGACAATAAATCTGCGATTGCATTGATGAAAAATCCCGTTTTTATCTAAAATAAGTTGGGTGTTAGAGTCTAATCATGATACCTGCTATCTAGGAGAGTAGTTTTGATTTTATCTAAAATAAGTCGGTTTTAATTTTTGAGTCAAAGTCAAATACCTTGTATAGCAAGATAGGGTGTCAATATAAATACATGTATTGATGTCAAGTTTTGAGTAATTTTCTTGAGATCAATAAAGCTATTGGGAGTTATCCAATTCATTGAGTTTGTGTGTTTGCATCTGGGACTTGAATTGGTATCAGAGCCAATCAAGCATCTCACAATATTCGACCAGAGAGATCAACGATTAAGAAGTACAGCAGCCTGCAAGCAAGAACAAGGATCCAGACTCTGTTCTTCTAAATCTTCATTCTGGAAGAACAACCCGCAACCCTTTGACGTACAACAGAAGGAATAAGAAAGTCATGGAAAGTCAGCCAGCCGTCAACAACGCAACAACCAAAGAAATCAACACGACATCTCTGCAGGTCCCCATGTTAAACCCGGTTAACTACAATACATGGGCGGTTCGAATCCAAGCAATATTCTCGATATAAAAAAAAGTACTTTTGACAAATTCATGAAGAGGAACATGCAAAGCACCATACTTATCAAACTAATTTTTATTATCCTTTTTATTATACTAAAAAGTTATGCTGCCTGGTATGCCAGGTAAAATATACAACAATCAATAATACACGGTTTAAAATAGAAACATTTTAAAAAACAATCTTTTCTCGATATCTCACAACGCTAAATTTGTTTATGGTCATTTTATATAAACTAAATATATATATATTATAAAACTTAATTAACAAAAAACCAATATTTTATTATAAGCTAACTTTGTGACAATGTTATGAAAATCAAACCTGTCTTAAACTAGAAACTAACCATCTATAATCATTGTATTACTAACAATCAGACATAAATGAATCAACGATTGTAGACGAACCAAATAAAAAGGTAATCAAACCCGTTAGTAGATTATTTTTCCTATCATGAAATCATAAAAAGAGCAACTCGATCAACTTCCGATGAGTGGGATCCAACAAGTGCAGAAACTTCTAGTTCACACTTTTATTTAATCCTTAAGACTATTTTGAAAAATATACAAAGTACGTAGTCCAAAACTCACACTATTCACCATAACTTTTCGACTTCACACATTTGACCCGTCAAATTGTTCGTGTAGTTGATAACAACTAACAAGCAATGGGGGTGTGGAGAGAATCAACCACGTGTCAACATTTCATTTGAAGAGTTCCAATCCCAAAAGTGCATGTTTAACCAAACCATGTGAGCATCAATAGCTGAGTATTTTTTATTATAATTATAATTATAATTATAATTACTATTGTTATTTTAATTTCACGTGTATTTATGCTTGTTAGCCATTGAATATATGAAAAAGAAAAAATGTTTCGTTTTCGTGATGCAATAAAACATAATGATTTGATTGTACTCGAGTCAAACATATTGCTATTACTATGCTTGAATGAGATGTGTTGATTTTAAAGCCATTATGAGAACATGTGGAATACCTGATAGATGTGATGTTCATAGATCTACAAACAAATAAAGTTTAATCCAATCTAATAAAGAAAACGCTTAGCAAGTTAAAACCGAAGCCAAACTAAACTATTTTCAGTATTTTGCTTCAATTTTGGCATTATTTTTAGGATTTGAAATGCTTTGAGTTGCTACAGTTTAATTTTCGTTCAACTTAGTTTCTCTTTTAGTCCAAAATGTTAGATATTTATATTTACTTGTCTTATGAATAGTTATTAGGGTGAAATGCAAGTAAAGATGACAAACTAATTTGCCTTCACTTTGTAATTGAGTTGGTTCCAGAGATGATAAATTCAAGAAATGACTTACGTAATTTGCTTTATATGTTTGAAAAATTTATGTATGCAAAGTTGGATCAGTTTAGTTGAACTAGCATTTAAATAGATTGTTTGATAAGATTGATTTATGTCAGTTTAATATTGATAATGGAGGAGGGGACTCTCCTTTAAACTACTCTGTACTACCCTGCAATCCACCAATCACACACTATCACATCACAAATACCTGAACTGAACTGCCTGAAACACCCAAAAAGCTGGAAATGTTACCCTGAACTACCCTGAAATTTTTATTTTAATATTAAAATAATTCGAAAGATAATTAACTTTTATTAAAAAATAAAAATTACAATAATTCAAATAATAAAAAATAAAAATACGAATACAATAAAATACAAATACAATAAAAAATTCTAAAAAATTAAAAATCACAAGGCCAGTTATATTTTTCGGCTATTTTTCGTTTTCGGTCTAATATTATTTGCAACATTGGACCGGTGATGTGATCTTGCGGTTCCAATATTATTTACGGCGACCAGCTGTTCTTTCATTGAAGCGTAAGACGTGAGCTGGTCGCTTAAACCATCATTAACGCTCGACGAGCTGGCGGGCATTTTTACTTTACAGTTTGGTCCCGTAGGACCCGCGTTTTCGTTGAGGTCAGGCATGTGAGGCGGTTGATGGTCATCAGGTGCGTTCGGGTAATTTCCGGAGTCCGAAGATATATTGTGATTGTGTGTTCGCTTAAACCATCATTATTGCTACTAGTTTTTTTACCTTCAGGGATCCATGACAATATATTGTGATTGTGTTTGTGTTTGTGTTGTATATGTGTGTTTGTGTAGATTAATATTGTGTATGTGTGTGAGTATTTATAGTGTAATTTTTTTTCTTGGTCTCCAATGGCTCGCCAACGGTAACATTAACGGCTTTTATAGCCGTTATAATCGGGTTGTGTCTCGACTAGTGGAACCCGAGCTTGGGTACCCGACTGCCTACCCGAGAGGGTGGCGGTGGTGTTACCGCCCGGGTATGGCCTACCCAAAGGTCACTTCGGGCACCGCCCCTCCTCCCTAAGTTAGGTTGTGGGATCCAACTATATTAAAATTGATATTAAAAAAAACTAGTACATTATTTTACACCACCTCCACCCCACAATAATTTTATTGTACATGTCCTCTACATTTGTCTTTTAGTTGTATAAGTCCAAAAGGTGAAAACTCTTCACTATATGTACAACTTTTTGAGGTCTACTATGTTTGTGCATGTTAATTTCTTTAGCTCGTAAAAATGTGGTTGTATAGTACTAAAGGGTACTCTATTTAACCGTTTGATTTGGTTTCAAAACATCTAAGCGTGAGGATTATGTTTTGTAATTTACTATGATGCATCACAAAGAGAATTTGAATTAATTATAATTTTGACACTATAGAGTATAGACTAACAAGTTGAAGCCTTTAATGATCATCATCCAACAAATAATATCGATTCTTATCATTCTCACCAAAAAGAAGGATTTAGTGGTTGGAGAAGTAGAAATATAAGGAGTTAATGCCTTAATGGAAACAATAGAGTAGTGCTATGGTTAGCTTTGACCATTGACCCACTAATTGCATGGTCAAACATTCTACAGCTCAGCCATTACCACTTCAGTATCACTTCTAATTTTTTCTCTTTTTTCTTAATTACTAAAATGCCACTTCCAATAAAGTTTAAACCAATATTTTCAGAACCGGATCGGATGTTAAATCGGACGTCTTACTGGTTTGGTTATCGGACCGGATTTAAGAACCGGATGACGTCATAATTATATATATATTATATTATATATATAGTTATATATAATCAAATATTAGTAAGTTATATATGATTTATATATGTATTTTATAGTTATATATAAAACTTAACTATATTTATATATTTAACACACTAATTTATTGGTTCAACATCTCATTTTTAGTATAAATCTATGTAGCATTTATCATATATAGTCATAATAAAAATTCACCTTATTGTAACAAACTTCACAGTAATCGGCTAGGTGTTTGAGTTGTCAAAGAACCACAACCCTCAGTACTTGTTTCATAGGTCCCTCGATCGCGTATCGGATTCAACCCTTGAAATGTATTTTTTTTTACTTTTCAATTATTCGACACTTTTACTGATATACATATTTAGAATCAGGAGAAGATTACTAATGCAAAGATAGCAATAATAATTGAATATTATATCAATTGTTTAAAATAGGTGATAAGACCATATAAGCTCTTAAAATATGAACTAATTTATTTAATAACAACGTTGAACCATGCAGACGAAACATAAAATGTTTAAAACAATAAGTAAGTCGATATAGAATCAATGCCTTCAACAATGTTGTTAAACATGGGGTAATATGCATAAAAATATTGAAACACACACACGTTGCGGTGTGTTAACTCGTAAAATTTGGACTGAACGTAAAACGAAAAGTTTTAAAATATGAAAAGTATAAGAGACCAAAGTTGAAAGTAAATAAGTATTAGGGATAAATAGCACAAGATGTAAAAGTATTTGGTTAAAAACTTAAAATGAAAAGCTAAAGATTACGAAAAAAGACAAGAGGTAATGTGGGTACAACTCATTTAGCATGTGATACAACCTATTATGTATAACAAATTGGTAATTAATATATATATAAATATAAATATATATATATATATATATATAAATATATATATATATATATATATAATTTTTTTTCTTTGATTGCTAGTATTTCACAATAAGTGACCAACTAGTTTGATTTTTATTTATGTACCATTACATATCATTAAAATAATGTGTCATTTGTTGATAGACCAACATGTTGTAATATTTGATAAACGTAGTTACATCTATACTACTAAATAATAGATGATTTATGGGTATATTTGTAATTTCACATCAATTTTAAGATGATGTATGAATAATTATAAACTTTAATGTGTAATGTTATAAGATTTATTTTTATTATACTCATTTTAAGCTTTAAACACTTATACTCCACAATTTCCTAATTAAATTTAAAGTATGATTATTACATTTAAGGTTATCCTGATTTTATAATATTTATACCATATAATACAACTTTTTGAATAACATTTTAATTTTAATATATTTTTAAGACACTTCAAAATAATTTTGTTACATTTGGAACAAATGATTATGCATAAACAACTTGTTATTTATAAATTTACTCCTCCCAATAGTAATATAAATATGTTTGATATCCCAAATTGATCAAATAAAAAAATAAAATGAGAATTCAATATTTATAAAATAGGATATATAGACTTAACGGAAAACAAACTCATGATTTGCGCGCAATTGTTGTTAAAAATTTTAAAGTGTTGCTTTTTTCTTTTTAAATTTTCTTTTGATCCATCTTTGGTTTATATGGCTGGGTTTGAACTCGATTCTCCCTGAATCCCTTCTAACATAGCAGTTGCCGGTTTAATTGGTTGCTACGATCCGGTCTGGTTTTAAATCACATATTAGCATAACAAGAGATGGTTAGTCAAAGATATAAAGTTTTATAATCTTTTATACCCCGTCGTATCATGCAATCTCACATATTATTGCTCAAAAGTTTAAGACACGTAAAAAACATGTGGTTGTATTTTGTACAAGTGTTGATGCATAGTTAGTTCTTTTGCGGCGATTTAGTTCGTTGCAAAAAGCACTCTTTTTCGTCGCAATAAACATTTTGCGACGAAAAGTTCGTGGCTATAAGTTCGCCGTAAAAAAGTGATCGCAAAATCCTTTTTGCGACGGAAATTGCGACGAAAAATTATGTGGGGTCCATTGCTTTTTAAAAAAGATAAATCTAGCTGGATCTTTTTTGCGACGAAACTTTTTGCGACGACACAACTAGTTTTTGCGGTGAAATGTCGCCGCAAAGTTTATGGTAACCTAATTTTTTGCGACGAAAAATAACAAATGGTCAAATGTTTTTTGGACAAAAAATCACCGCAAAAAAACCATCATTTTTTTAAATTTTGCTGCATTTGCAGCATTCCACCCAGATATTCCTGGGTACCAAACCTGCTGTTGAAAATATTAAAACCTGCTGCTAATACCATCAAACCATTCGCATATACAAAATTATAGCATATAAACAAAATATTGTCTAAAGTTAACAAGTTAAATATCATACAAACACAATGTTCCAAAATTTTTAAAAATATTCATAACAAACATCAAAGTGAACATCGTATGACGACCCACCTTCATCATCTTCTTCATCTTCATCATTTTGTTGAGAATGACCACTTCTCTTCAACGCGCTCTGGACTTGGCTTTGTATTTGACTTTGTATTTGTGCTATCATATTAGCCATCATCTGTGACTGCCATTGTTCTTGCTCACTTGCCAGTCTCGCTGTTATCATCTCCTCAATCTCAGATTGTGAGAACATCCGCTGATCTGTTCTATGAGGTGGAGGTGGGGGTTGTGAAGGCACGCTCGGTATTGGACTGATTGCCACGTTCCCACCCGGGCCGCTCCCCCAAGACCTGCCACATGATCTGCTTCTCTGACATTTCAGGGTGTTGTTGTTGAAGCGCGACCATTTGCTCCTGTATAGTTTACAAAAAACAATAAATAATGTTATATATATGGGGATGTTACATATTACTTTATTTTATAAAATTTTAAGATGTGTACATTACTTACATAGTATGCAGCGGGTTCAGGTTGATAGAAATTACCGCTTGAATCGGTATAGAAGCGGCGGTATGCTAATATGGCACTCCCAGGTTCATCAGAACCCTCTACACGCTGTAAACACATTAAATAGTTATATAATCATATAAAATTAACTTACAAACACATAAAACAAATTATAAAACAAATTAGATTAAAAAACTTACAAACATATAACGACACTGGGCTAGAGATGTCCGACCGCCATGTCTTTTGATCGTCTGCTTCCCTTCGTCTGACTTGTTGGTTGCAGACCGAGCCTTGACTTCAGGAGAAGTGTAGTAATCCACATAGTCTTTCCATTCAGATTCTTGCATATCAGGTGGCATAACATCAGAAATATCAACTCTGCCTCCCCGCCTATTTTGCTAAAATGTTTTTGCTTGAACCGGTATTTGTGATCTTTATACCGGTTTACAACATATTTCTCAATGCCTGCCCTCAATCCTTCGTGGGGAGTCATATCAAAATACATCTGTATATTATGAAAACAAATAGCTTAGTGTATATATACTTAATCACTGAATTTAATTATCAAAAACTTAACCTGTAAGTCAGGCCATATAGTCGCCTTCAACTCTGCAGGTATCTTTCTCCAGCTTTTATAGTTTTGAGGAAATTTGTCAACGAGTGTGCCAACCAGTGAAGCAAAGGTCGCCTGATTGACACCTACAGGTTTGTAGGTGTCATGCGTACCTTGCTCAAATTCATTATCAGCAAATTCCCTTGAGGATTTCTCTTGCGCATACCCTGAAGTGTGGTTTTCCCACGCTTGCCTTGTCCTGCAAATTAATAATAGTATAAAAATTCTATGTTAATTATATATATTAATTTTCAAATATAGTAGTATAAAAGTTCGTCATACCTCTTCCGCTACCGCTGCCGGAGTCATCACTGACCTCGCACTGTCGTGGGGGCTGTCACGATCCATCTTCATCGGGAGGACTACCACCAGGTGGACCACGACCATAAGTATCCCCACCGTGACCTCGTGCCACGTCTGCCATCTGTAAAAAAGATTATACAACTATACAAATATACCACAAATAGCATTATGCTTATAATATTTTGGATCATTAGCTAAACACACACAATTTAAAAAAAAATTCAATAAACATAATAATTCAAACATAATGAACGATTCGATTAAAAATAAAAATTAAAATCAATCAGATTCATCGGTGTGATAAGAATCTTCTCCACAGTCATTATTAAGTTCGTCTAAATCATCATCTGAATTATCAGAAACGTCAATAGTTTTGTCTGCATCGTTGTCTTCACCATCATCCGTATCTTCGTATGTCTCTTCCTCTATATTAACATGCTCAAGGGAAACATCAACTTCTGTTGTTTCATCTCTACTCAAACCATCATAAGTCAAATTATCCAAGTCAGCAGACAACAAAAGGTCAGATGAAGTGCTGCCATGAATTAAATCTGCTTTGTTATTTTCCATGATAATATCTCGGTCCCAAATCTTCCGATGATTCACCTCTTGAACGACCTTCCAATGTCGTTTGATTGAGCTCTTTGACCGGCTTTAGACGGTTCGTTAAGATAAAAGACTTGCTCTGCTTGCGTTGCAAGAATGTATTGGTCATTTGTAAATCATTCAGTTTGAGTAGAAATACTGGTTATGTTATTCTTAGTGACACAAAGTTTCTTGTTATTAGTTTTAAACCATTTACATCGAAACAACACAACCTTACAACGATCTAGATAGCCTAGCTCCAGAATCTCTTCCAACAAACCGTAATACTTTGTTCCGTCTTGCCCAGTTGTTGAGATGCCGCTGTTTTGAGTTGTACGGCGTAAATCTCGGCTATGAACTACAAATCTCACACCGTTAACTATACAAGCGGTGTAAGAGTTTGCATGTCATGGTCCATTTGCTAAAGCAAATAACTGAGGACTAAAACTAGATTCATTATTTACTCACCGACAGTTGATCTATTTGAAATAAGAGAAAATTATAATGATTATGATATTATTAGTTTGTATAATCGGTTTTATATACAAATGAGTTTACCTTCTGTTTAAGCCAGTTAGGAAAATTTGCTTCCAAGTCAGTTGCATACGGAGCTGTTGCATTAATAATAATCATCTAAAAGATAACTTATGAAAAGACAACCTGAAATTAAAAAAATACTTACTCCTTATATTCTTTAATCTCGGAGCTGTTGTTAAGGACAAACCAATTTACTTTTACCCAAAGCACACCATCCATTTTTTATCAACCCCCTTGCTGATTGGTGTGCATAGCGATTGGAAGACATAAAACTCACGTGTGGGAATTGGGGCGTCTTCGTTTCTGTCCGGACGATTAAATCTCGTCAGTACACCGTCAAGATACCTTGAACAGAAAGTCAAGGCTTCATCTACGACATACCCCTCCGCAATAGAACCTTCGGGCCTAGCCTTATTTCTAACATAATTTTTCAACTTTTTCATGTATCTTTCAAATGGATACATCCACCTCATGTAAACTGGCCCACCTTGAATGGCCTCCTCAGGTAAATGCATAACCAAATGAATCATTATGTCAAAAAATGATGGAGGAAATATTTGCTCGAAAGAACACAAAATTTTAATCAACTTTTCCTCAGCATCTTGCATGTCAGATGACATCAAGTTCCGAGCACAAAGTTGCTTAAAGAATAAACACATCTCAATTACTGGTGTTGAAATATTTTTATCCAAGTACGCTTGAGCACCAATCGGAAGCAACCGTTGCATCATTATATGATGATCATGTGATTTCATCCCCGTTATTTGGGTATCATTATCGGTTACCTTATGTTTAAAGTTAGAGCCAAAGCCATCAGGTAGTTTTACTTCCTTAATGAATTAACAAAAAAGACTCCTTTTGGCGTTTGAGAAAGAGAACTTAGGATGAGGCTTTGAGAGCTTTCCGCGACCATTATCTACAAGCCACAAGTCACGTCGAATGTTCCATTGTTCTAACACCATTCTTGCCTTATTAGTGTCTTTGGATTTTTCCTTGTTCATCATCAACGTATTTAACAAACTCTCGCACACATTTTTTTCTATATGCATGACATCCAAATTATGTTTTAGTTGAATTGAAGACCAATATTCAAGCTCGAAGAAAATAGAACGATTTGTCCAATTCAATTCAACAATGGAATCACGTTTTCTCTTCTTACCACCAAACTGAACATGTTTCCCAAAAATACGGGGCAACAATTTATTAAGCTGTTGCAAAATCTGATCATTAGTTTTCCTATTAGGAGGACGTCTAGTCTCATTCGTACCATTGAATGACTTGTCCTTCCTCCATTTATGATTCGTTGGTAACCATCTTCTATGCCCAACATAAGCAGTTTTTCCTAATACATGAACAGATGTAGTGTCTTCCTTACATGTTGGGCATGCAAAGTAACCTTGCCCACTCCAACCAGACAAGCTACTACGAGCAGGGAAATCATTGATAGTCCATAAAAGCATTGCATGCAATGTGAAGAAAGTGTTTGTAACCGCATCTTTTGTCACGACTCCGTCCAACCAAAGACTTTTCAATTCATCAACCAATGGTCTCAAAAAAAACATCAATGTCCTTCCCAGGTGATTTAGGGCCAGGGATTAATAATGTCAGCATGAATGAAGACTTTTTCATACACAACCATGGCGGCGTATTGTATGTTGTCAATATTACCGGCCACATGCTATACGACATACTCATGTTCCCAAATGGATTGAAGCCATCAGCAGCCAAACCTAATCTAACATTTCTAGGTTCTTTGGCAAAATCAGGATACAATGAAACGAATTCTTTCCATGATGTACCATCCACCGGGTGACGTAACTTACCATCTTCCGTGCAACGTCTAAAAGCATGCCATGTCATATGCTTTGCAGTGTGTCTTGAGATATAAATACGTTTTAATCTAGGAATTAATGAAAAGTAACGCATAACCTTGTTGGCAACTTTCTTCTCCTTAGTGTTTGCGTCCTTCCATCTACTTTCATAATATATTGGACATTTTTGCAAATCTTTGTTATCCTTCCCCCAAAATAAACAACAGTCGTTCTAACAAACGTGGATCGATTCATATCCTAACCCAACTTTCTTCATTATCTTCTTGGCTTCTGTAACGCCCGCCTCCCGGGGCATACCCTGGGGAGCGTTACGCATCGGATATACAAAACACATAGTAATCCAAATTCACAGCGGAAGTCTAACTTTGATTATACATAAAAAAACATTATATTGTCATGCTTAGATAAAACCATTACATAAATTTAACTATATTAGAGATCCGAATCTTCAATAGCGCTCTAGACCTCTATTTCCTCGTAAACTAGTCTGTAATCTCCAATTTCTGCAATCTCTTGGCACTTAGGATGTGTGTCCATAAAATAGAAAACATTTGGGACTCAGCATAAAGCTTGTGATTTCATAAACATGGCATTCTTCAAAATTCAAAACATGTTATTATTGACTATTGCATCAAGCAGATATAGCCATGGCAAACAGATAGGAACAGAGTAAGCACAGTATAAATTCACATAACTAGGCTATGTATACAAACTCCACTGGCTAAAGCAGAATCATACAAGCAGCCCTCAAGCATCCTATCAAGCATTGCCACATATCACAGATGCTATTGATAGTCAATTCTACAATTATTACCGGTTATCAGAACATCATAATCCGTTTTAGAAAACAGTTCAGAGGAACTCACCCGTTTAGCAGTTGCCCAACAGTTGTGTGACGCCCTAAAACCGGCAGGGCACCGGAGGCACGTCACACAGTTGGATTATTATTTTAAACATAAATCAGAGCTTTCTTCTTACAGCGGAAGACTTAAACAACATTATATATTAACCCAACTTTTAAAACATTTTACATATAATTGTATTTAATTATACATTACCCTATTTACAGTATTAACAGGTCCTATATCCTATGCCAGCAACTACTCCGGGATAGCATCCTCGTTCAGCTCATACTTGCTTTCCTCTATTATCAGAGGACCCTTCCTTACCTAACACACACAACATACTCAAAACATCAGATAAACTGGTGAGTTTCAAATTTTTATTAAAACATTAATAACATCTTTACACACACAAGAGTTATATTTATATTGGCAATATTATAAATTCAACTTTTATCATTACTTTGTCCCATCGGACCGGTCCCACCGAACGTCGGTTGCCCACATCTAGCAACTACCAGTTCCTCCCATCCAGAAACGTCGGTTGCCCACATCCAGCAACTACCAGTTTCCCATACCCAGAAACGTCGGTTGCCCACATCCAGCAACTACCAGTTTCCCATACCCAGAAACATCGGTTGCCCACATCCAGAAACTGAAGTTACTATCTCTCATCCAGTAGGATGCCAATTAATCATCTAGGGTCGTCACCACAAGATGTTCACAAAGCTGAGTGATCGTCATCACTCCTATTAAACTGTACAGTTTATACCCCCAGGCATCTTACCCTAACTGGCCTGTTGAGATTTACATCACTTTACCATTTCAAAAACATTTCTTTTAATTATTGCCAATATTATCACATTCATTCACACCCCACACTTTCTTTCTTTTAGTACCAGTTTTATCATATTTTCATTAATCATTACCCCCATCTGACCCATTGGAATCATTACCATCATGTAATGATTAACAATGTTCAGATGACCATCTTTTATACTCTACTTGACCCACTGAAATCATTACCATCACGTAATGATTAACAATGTTCAGGTAATCATTCATTACCCCCACTTTCCCCCTAACAGCTTTACAAACTGTTAGAAACATATCAACATCGCTATCACATTTCTGGTACTAAAACATTCAATTCATTTATCATTGTATGTGTGCCAGCCCGAATGTTAAAAAAACAAACATTTGAAAAGGGCTTAGAACTCACCTTATCAACTTCCTCACCACAGTCTACACAATCCACGTACACAAGGTAACTAGTCCTTCCTTTAATCAAGGTATATCTAAAGCAATAAACCTTGATTCAGTAAACTTATTCTTAAACAGGGCCCTCATGCGATTGAACACTTATGCGAATGAGCACCCACACGATTGGACCTATGCGGATGAACCATGCGACTGAACCTTCAGCCGTACGACTAGCCACTCATTCGCACGACTGAGTTCTCATTCGTACCCAGTGTTCACTCGTCTTCATTCGGCCTTCTAACCAGGCGATTGGGTTCCCAGTCGTACGACTGAACCTCCATTCGCACTCAGTCGCACGATTAGACTCCCATTCGTACGACTGAGGCATACGATTGAGCCCATTCGTCTGAAACGGATCAGCAACTGTGTTCTTGACGTTTTTTGATCCAAACTCACTCAAAATTTGAGTTTTAACCATCCAAATTATGTTATATTCAAAACAAATCATATACACATCGTTTACAATGGTTTCGGACCATTATTTCATCAAAACTACACAAAACTTGGATCTAAATTCCCGGATTTTAATTTAGAAATGAACCAGACCAATTCAATGATTTAAAACACGTTGTTGGATCAAATTCAACCATTTACACAGCTTATAACATCCCTAGATTGATCCGTAATATTCCAAACTTACCAAAACGGAGTTTAGCCTAGTCGATTGACAAGAACAGGGGTTTGGGTGTAAAGAGAACAGGAGAATAAAGTAGATGCAGATAGAAATCTGCTTTTCATCTCCTTTCACCGCCTTACTTATTCACATGTGCAACATAACCGCCCTACACCCAGTCGCACGACTGAACCATTCGCATGACTGAATCGTGCGACTGAAGCTCATACGCCTATTATTCGTACGACTGAGTCTCAATCGCACATAAGGGGTACGACTGAAGTTTAGTCGCATATAAGTCATGCGAATGATCATTTAAACAATCAAACAAACTCAACTTAGTAGATTAATCATAACTATAATATAATTACAAGTCCGGATTTAGAAACCGGATGTTACAAGTTGATAACTTTCCTAGTACAATCTGGTAATACTATAGGTCCTGATACAGTTTAAATAATCCTAGGTTAGATAATGGTACAACTAACTAGTTATTGTAATGGTTGGATATTGATTTACACTACCTTGTTTAAGCATGGGTGATCAGTCCATGCCTAACTAAGGCTAGGCTACTCAATACCAACCCCTAACAATAACTCTAACGCCTAAAAATAATAATAGTACCTGGTGCTGCAAAGAGCTCCCGTGTTTCGCAGGGTCCAGGGAGGGTCCGTCCCATTTAAGGGAAGATGTACGCGGTCTTTCCCCCATATTTTGTGGGGAGGCCGTTTCCACGGATCAAACCCGAGACTTTCGGTCCCTTAGGAACAGCTTTTACCGCTGCGCCAAGGCCCGCCCTCGCCTAAAAATAATAATAGTAATAATACTAAAACTACTACTAATGATAATAATAATCTAAAATAATTAATAATTAACTTGACATAAACTTAAACGAGAACATACCTTAAACTATCTACGACAATTTGAGGTAGACTTCCTACTCGCGCTCCTACCCAAGCTCCAGAAAGGACTAATAACAATACCCAGTGAAGTGTCGAGTACTTGGGATTCTCTTTTTATTAGAGCGTTCCCAGAAAAACTTAATCATAAACACAAACCCTAAGGTTTTCTATTTATAAAAGCTCATAATAGGAACTTTAGAATCACTGGGGCGATGTGGGATTGAATTCACCTGCTTCCTAGCTTCATTCTTTCAACGTATGTGAATATATTTTTTTAACATTATTATTATTATATTGTTATACTTAATTCAGCTGCTTACTTCGTTTTTCTCATATAACTTTTTGAATATAATATCTTATAAAATTTCAAATATGCCATTGAGACGATCTTCTTTTCTCTACGAGTCGACCCAAGTTTCGTTAAAAACGGAGCATGTTTAAATATAATATATTATTATATTATATATATTTAAACGGTCTCTTACGACACTAAAATTCGTCTAAAACTTGATATTTAAAATAGTTATTTGTAACACCCCGAAAAGTCAAAACGAGTCATCGAGGATAATGGGCTTAATTGGTGGATATTTAATAAAGAAGAAAATGGATTATGGGCTAATTAGGCTTATGGCAAGAGTCTAAGTGGATTAGGGCCCATAATCAGCCTTCAAACCCACCTAATCAGCCACCATCTTCCACACTTGAACCCTAGCCACCAAATTCGTAGAGAGAGAAAGTAGAGAGAGAAAGTAAAGAAAACTCAAGGTTTGGAGCTTCAATGGTTGAAGGATTGAAGATCTGGGTGTTGGAGCATCAAATCCTAAGAAAAAAAGCAACAAAACCAGGTAAAATCGACCTCTAAACCCTTCTGTAGATCAAATCCGGATTCTAGGGTTTTGGGTTTTGAAAAGTTTCAAAGAAACACATAAAGGTCAAATTTTTACGTATAAAAACGTGTAAAATGGTTAGATATGGCTTCATGGATGGTAAACCAAGGATTTGGACGTAAAAAGTTAAGATTTTAGGTTAAAAACGGGCTGGTTCTTAGTTTTCGTTCGTCCAGCGAAACTGTGCCTCGATCCAGCAAAACTGAGTATTCATCCAGCGAAACTGTGTGTGCATCCAGCGAAACTAGGAGATTTCTAGCGAAACTATAATTTCGCAGGTGCGAAATTACTGTTTTGTCGGTAAGTTCGCTAGTGCTTAGGTTGACCTATAGACTTAGCGAAACTAGAAAATTCCAACGAAAGTTGGGCGCCCATGGCAGCGAATCTGTCCAACGAAACTGGTAGCGAAACTGCCAGCGAAACTGGCAGCGAAACTACCAGCGAAACTGTCAGAGAAACTATGAAGAAAATGACGTTTTTGTGTATTAACTTTTGTGCAGCTCGTGTATTCAGGCTATAGCTTAAGTGACCTAGAATTTAAGCTATTTGGATAAGTTCAGGTGAGTTCTAGACCCCCTTATTTAAACGTTTTTCTATGTTTTTGGGGCTATTATGCATAGTAAACATAAGGTTTTCAAGGTAAGGATTTCAAGGTGTTTTAACAAGAAAATACATTTTTCTAAAGTAAAATGTGACATAAGGATTTCAAGGTGTTCCACCTAATCAGCCACCATCTTCCACACTTGAACCCTAGCCACCAAATTCATAGAGAGAGAAAGTAGAGAGAGAAAGTAAAGAAAACTCAAGGTTTGGAGCTTCAAAGGTTGAAGGATTGAAGATCTGGGTTGTAACACCCGTAATTTCTTATTAAAGAAATTAAAGAAAGAAATAGAAAGAGAAAAAGAAGAAATGGAAGTCAACCCCAAGTTGGAGGACCAAAAGTGTAAAATGATAAAAAAATCTTATAAAGTTGGTAAAAAGGTGGCATGGCCGCCCATTACCTTCTGCATAACATTTTCAATCGGTTTTTTAGAGAGAGAAAGCAGCAGGAGCAGAAAACCATCAGGATTTTTGAAGAAGAATCTGAGAAATTCGAAGTTTTTGGTAAGAAATCCCGAATTATGATGTTTAGGACGATTCTAGAACCATTTATGAGCCTATAAATGTAACTAGTGTGTTCGGGTTGCACTGTGTGCGTGTTTTAGGTGTATAACGACTGAGAAGTTCAAGGAAGGGCATCCAAAACCCGAAGACAAAATTAAGGTGAGTTCTAGACCCCTTTTACTGATTTTTAAACGTTTTGGGGCTGGAAATGCATATATATGTTCTTTTTATAAAATTTATGCTGATACCCATATGAATTGAATGTATGTATGTTTATGTTTATGTTAGATTTAAGCCTAGAATCATATGTATATGTTTAGAACTAGGCATTTTGATGTTTGGGGCTTAGATATCTGAACAGGTTGCTGAGGATGGCACACGGGGATGGCTACTTGGCGGGCAAGACTGACACTCATTTTTGTTTTGACAACACTGTTGTTTTGTAATTCATGCAACTAATTATTTTGAAAACTCCTAAGCTAGAATGTATTGCTTAGCAACAGTGTTTAAGATGAATGAATGGATTCTTGTTAAAATTAATTCCGCTGCTTTACTTTATAATATGATGTTTTATGCTGTGAATGACCAACTGTGAGGTGCCCGGGAACGGGGCCTTACAAGTTGGTATCAGAGCTAAAGTTTAAGTGAAACGGGTAAATTTCAAAATAACCTTAACTTAAACTGAGAATGGGACGGAAAGAGGGATGTCAGCCCGAGTAGCCATGTGCCATCAGGTATTGTTTTTTTTTTTAAGAGTTAATCAGTATTATGTGCGCGTGCTATGTGATTTATGTTTTCTTAGTAGATTTAGATGCTGATGTAGTCAGGATAGGAAGTGCTTGGGGTGTGAAGAGTAAAGTAAGTGGCTAATCACAACTGGCCACTGTAATTAGGGACTTACTATACTTGACATAAACTGAGCTATTCCTTGAATGACTGTTTTAGTGTTTGAATCTTATAGTGCATAGGAAAATGGCTGGGAAGAAACCTTCTAAGGCTGCTAGAGGTAGAGGTCGTCCGCGTACGACTAGGAACAGTACTAAAGCTCCTGAGACGACTCCTGTGAACCCCGAGGTTCCTGATCGGAATGAAGAACAGAGAATGCTAGTCTGAATGCCTTAGCTAGGGAGGCGATTGCTGATGAGGTACACCAGGTCCTACAGGCAGTTATGCCATCTGTAGTGACCGATGTTATTCGGGCAATAAGGAACGAGGAAAGGAAGGAAAGGAGGACAGGAGAGGGTCGACTGAAAAGGAGAGCAAGGAAGAAGAGGAACGACCGGATCCTGAGATAGTAATATCTGATGAGGAAGAGATGATGTAGTAGGGGTGACGACCAAGGGGTGCAGTTACGGGGCATTTCAGAGGTGCAAGCCCCGACTTTCGATGGCAATGGCACTGCTGCAACCGCTCAACGATGGGTAAGGGAGATGGAAGCGGTACTCGAGATCAGCGAGTGCCGTGAGGATCAGAAGGTGAAATTTGCCACCCACTCCTTTACTGACTCAGCACTATGCTTTGGGACATATTGTCCAAGCTGAGGGTTCCAGGGCCATCGGGAAAATGAAGTGGTCCGAATTGAAGAAGCTAGTAAATTGAGGAATTCTGTCCTCACAAAGAACTTGATAAGGTCGAGAGGGATTTCCTGCAACTCGAGGCAGGAACCATGACACACCAGCAATACACTACCAAATTCAATGAGATGGCGAGGCTGGTGCCGGATCAAGTGACACCGGTATCTCGAAAGATTAACCGGTACATTTAGGGACTGCCAGCTGATATCCGCAGACACTTGATTACTGCCCGACCAAGCACCTTTAGGTCGGCAGTAGACTTAGCTGGGAGGCTCTATGACGAAAGGGAAGTGATGGTGGTGGAATCAAAGAAGGCCGGTGGTGACCGAAACTGGAATGGAAAGCGGTTCGGGCGTGGTGGCTTTACCCCGCGGATAACAAGAAGGCGAGAAGGGATAACCGTAAGGTGGGGTCATCAAGCTCGGGACCCAAAAGATGTGACAAATGTGGTGAAAGGATCCGGTGGTGAATGTAGATGGGGGTTAAAACGTC